>JANHMN010000001.1:137520825-137531513 GCA_030674055.1 Rhabdomys pumilio | reverse complement strand
CTAGAGTGAGAGTGATGATGTAACTTCCTAGAGTGAGAGTGATGATGAAAAGATGGCTCTTTTCTACTCACATATGTAATCCTGCTTTTCTCAAAGTAATGCTATAATTATAGATCACAAATTTGGTGTGTTAAAATGATACTCTTTAAAATAAAGCAGATAATACCTCTCCTAAACATAACCACACAAGACATTACAAATAAAACTACAATTAAACTAAATTTTAAATCCAAGAGACAATTTCAATACTTTGTCATACTAGAATATTGCTGTTGCCATCAGTGTTTGAT
The DNA here is from genome assembly GCA_030674055.1 of Rhabdomys pumilio. Lineage (NCBI taxonomy): Eukaryota > Metazoa > Chordata > Mammalia > Rodentia > Muridae > Rhabdomys > Rhabdomys pumilio. The sequence continues at coordinate 137,531,223 of JANHMN010000001.1, read as the reverse complement.
AAAATACAATACCCAAGCCAATACTTAATGCAAAATGTTACATAGAAGTTGGCCCTCGGTTATCATTATTGTTATTATTAGCATAGCATAATCACCAATTATAATAAGCTCTGATGTATTCCATTGTGAGAACAAGAATACAAATATGAACTGGGAAACTGAGATGAATAGATTAAATGAAACTCTAAACCAACCTTGTATTACGTGATTAAAACACTTGTCAAAACATAATATTTTGCAAAGCTGGCAGATTTTACTACAAAAAGATTCATTTATGTGTTACCTTAGATTTATACTGAAAGTCCAATTCAATAACTCTCTCCTCGTCTTAAAACCAGTGGTTTATTTAGTGGTGATATCACAAAGGGAGGCTCAAGAAACCATGATACCCCTGAGCCTCCAGTAGTCATTTAAAGATGGATAATTTTTAAATATACAGTGTTATGGCTCTGGCAATTTGGACATTAGGCTTGAATACAGAAGGATCTTAAAATTCACTATTAGTGATGCTAAACAGAAATGCCGAGAAGGTAGTTCAGTTCATTGAGCTTTTCCTTGGCCACTCACTGCCTGATCGGTTGCTCTAGCATTACCCAGAAGCACGTTTAATGGGTTGTTTGTTCAGTAGCACCAGGCTATGGCAGCTGTCTCCTGATGTTTCTTCAGAATGCCCTGCTGTGCCTGAGGTGCTATTTGGCAATAAATGTTCAATTGACATTTTACCGTACAGCATTTAATTGCCTATTTGCTTCATTGTAAAAGGGAATCGTTGGGACAACTCTTCAGAGGTAATCACAGTGTGTGGTTAACCCCTCAGTGGCTATGTAAGTGAATTATATTCTTTAAACCTTTTTCAAAAGGAAAAGCAAATCTATACATTCTAAAATTATAACCAACACTGATTAACAGGCACTTCTAAACCCTTTCATCAAGGCATTTACCCAAGGTTTTATTCTTCATTTCTCTCAAGAAGTGCTATTAACAGACACACCAGAAAAGTACTGAAATAAGAAACCACGTCGAAGGTGAATTGTGATCATTCTTCTATGACAATTTCAGAGAAACTAAGCATTCTGACCAAGGTCATTGGGATAGTAAGACAAAGCCACCAAGAGGTGCAGTGCTACACGTACAGGTGACTCATCTTCAGAGGGAGAACCGAATCTGAGGCTGCAGATACCACCACACACTAACAGCTATTCCCAGGCAAAGCTGGTCAGCTCCAATGAATTGTCAGGTTTTCTCTTTAAAATCCTGACATCAGTTTGTTATTTAGAGGTTTTAACACATATCAGTTGTCTTAGGGCTACTATTGCTATGATAAAACACCATGATCAAAGCAACTTGGGGAAGAAAGGGCTTAGTCAGCTTACACTTCCGCATCACTGTTTATCACTGAAGGAATTCAGGACAAGAACTCAAACAGGGCAAGAACCTGGAGGCAGGTACTGATGCAGAGGCCATGGAGGAGTGCTCCTTACTGGTTTGCTCCCCATGGCTTGCTCAGCCTGCTGTCTTATAGAACCCAGGACCACCGGGCCAGAGATGGCATCTCCCACAATGGTCTGAGCCATCACCACAAATCAATCACTAATTTTAAAAATGCCTTATAGCCCCATTTTAAGGTAGCATTTTCTCATTGAGGCTCCCCGCTTCCAGATAACTCTAGCTTGTGTCAAGACTAGCCAGCACATTAATATAGGAACAAAAGTCTATATGCTGATTAATTCCCAGGCTACTCTACAAAAGCATATCTAACCCTGTCATGTCTAAAAACTGTAAGTAGTTTCTCGATCGTGTTTAATTTCACATTATAACTGTTTATAAAACTGTGTTCAGAGTTCAAATTGAAATCCTCTTCACCCCACTTCCCTATAATAAAAATATGCATTCAGTGTACCAGGTATCTGGTCCTTCTATCTATCAATTTAAATAAAACACAATTCTTCTCAAAACTCTGTCATCTTTAGGGACACAGGAAAGAAACTGGCCTAATGTAAGACAGATATGAGCTTCAAAATTGACTCCACTAAGAGGTATGGGTTCCATACATTGACAGGTGAGCTCCTTAGCCAGTATACACCAGCCAAATTGCTTTCCACACACAAAATGGGCCTAACAAAAGGAACACAGGCTCCAGGAATCCCATCCTGGGCCATGGAGCTCCAGATGTTCTAAACTGGGGAAGGAAGGCAGACAAGGGACAATTCACCTCACAAACCCAAGATTCAGATACTCCATGCCCTCAGCTTGTTTCTAACCTAAAAAGTGTTGAGTTATGAACTTACTGCATCTGAGGAAATGTATGATAACACAGTTTCAGCTGTTAAGCAGACATGGCTGTAAATACTGACTCTGCCTTGAATTAAGTCTCTCTGTACCTCCCTCACACTGGAAGGCTCGCAGCGAGAATATGAAATGTTCGAAAGCTTGTTTAGTATTTAACCACAGTAGGCAACATGTAATGTAAATCCTCTTTGCCTCCCTGCTGAGTCATAAGTTAGTCATGAGTCAACTGGTACCCAGGGTGAATCTTTGAGGCTGCAGCTCACAACACCAGATAGGGTATGACTGGTTATGCTAACACCTTAATGAGGCATGGACAACAGCCATTCTATTAGATGCTTTGCAGTATGTCTCGGGTCCTCACTCCTAACACCAGTTTTCATCCCACATACCATGCAGTGCTATCAGTGTGGTACTCACCCCTCCTTGCCTAGGTTATATATATTTAGCTGGAATAAAAGAGAAACAAAAATGAACTGCTTTCAAAACAGTTATGCATCCCAGCTCCTGCTATCTAATATACAGAATAAGCTACATTCTTTCTTATTTCTACAATATAAGAGTTATAGGGTTACTGGCTACAATTTTAAATAAAATATTAGAATATTGACATCAAATACTAGATAAGCAATCTAATTTATTAGAAATATATTCAAATACAAGAGTACATTAAATTAGATACTGTTTCTCCTAACTTTTCATCTTAAATCATGTATCAAGAATGTCTTCGTGTTTTTATCGCTGTGAAGAGATACCAGAACCAACTCTTATAAAGGCAAACATTTAATTGGGGCTAAAAGCAATCAGGAGACTGGATTTTTACACAGGGCATAGCTTTAGCATAGGAGAGCTCAAAGGCAGCCCCCAGAGTGCCACACTTCCTCCAACAAGGACACACTTCCTAATAGCACTATTCCCTAAGGGCCAAGCACTCAAACGTGTGAGTCTATGAGGGCCACACCTATTCAAACCATCACAAAAAAGAAATTAAGATAGACTCAATGAATACAATGCTATACACACACACACACACACACACACACACACACACACCACAACATGAAGTACTTATCAATGGCAATTCTATAAAAAATAGTCACACAAGAAACAAAGTAAGTGAATTACAGAGAATCTAGCTAAATTCTTATAATTTTAAAAAAAACCTGAGAGTATAAAGAAAAAAACCACATTGATATTAGGAAGGCTTGTGAAGATGGGCACAGATAAACAGTGTAATTGTTTCATTCAGCTCAGAAGAAAAATGTTTTCTCAGCTATACACATGTTTTCAAATTAGGAAGAACAAATTAACTGAAAATATCCCTTTAATTAACATACAGGGAAGTCTGTTTTCTGGTAGGGTAAAGGAATGCATGTTTTTAATCTAATATTCATGCTCCAAGAGAATTCACATTAAAATAATTAAAACCAATAATGTAAATCAAATTGAAAATAATTGAATATTTGACAAATCACAACCTTTCTGTAGCTCACAGGTATGGTAGGAATGTCAACTGTTGCATATATATACATATACATATACATATACATATACATATACATATACATATACATATACATATACATATACATATACATATTCAGAGATCCACCTGTCTCCCGAGTGCTGGGAGTAAAGGTATACACCCACACCACCCAGCTTAATATATTTTAATATAAAAGAAATTTCTTTGTTACATATATGTTTCAAAACCAAATAAAAAGAATTCCTGACAACATATGTATTGTCATCCCTCAGTATAGAACATATGCATCTATTATGTGCATTTTGGTTTAAATATAAAATCTTCCAAAAAGAAAAAAGAAAAAAACCTCATATATTGGAAGTTTGGTCTTGAGTTTCATGTTCAGAGTTGCCACTGGTAAGATAATTGGATCATAAGGGCCGAGACCTGATCAGTACATTGTCCATCATGAGGTCCACCATGATGGGATTATTGGGACATGGTGATAAGTAGGAATTGAGGTCCAGTTGCAGGGACATGCACTTGAGATGTAAGCCTTGTACTCAGTCTCTCCTTCCCTCTTCTTCCCAGCACCATAAAGCAATCCACTATCATCCTCTCTGTCCCTCTGCTATGGTGCATGGCCTCCCTACAGACCCAGAAACACAGCCAGTGATGATGGGCTGAAATCTCTGAAACCATGAGCCACAATAAATCTCCCCTCCTTTGACGCATTTCATTATACTGACATAAAGTGACCAATGTACACGTTCTATGCCTTTTTAGAAATTCTCATTTTTACTGCATAAAGTAACCAAGTCATGCAGCCGAAGACTCAAGATGTAAATAAAAATGTTCCTGATCTTAGGAGATGTAGAAAAGAGCACACCTGCCTCTCACCCCCTGAGAAGAAGAAATAAGGCCTCTAGAAGCATATCCCAGCAACTGCCACCTACCAGTTATCAGAAGCTTAATGTGCTCCCCATAACGACCTTAGTCAATCCTCCGGGCATCAAAAATGTTTGATGCAAACTTGAAGGTATGAAGCCAATAAAACTCTAGCCATATTTCATTGTACATGTTAAGGACCTCAACAATTAGTCACAGATACACAGTCATAGAAACATATGCCTACAAATGCATGGACTATTTTGAAAAGATGCATAAGAAAATGTTAATGGCTGTAGGATAGACTCTGTGTGGGGGAGTGGAGTGTGGAGTATTAAAAAGTCTTATTTTCACACTCCTTTTCAAGATTTAATTGTTTTAAATCATTGCATATTCTTCAAATAAATCTAATTTAAAATAGCTCATCTAACTTTTGCAGTATCTTTAACTTTATATACCATTTAATTTCCATCAAATAGAGAAAATGTAATACTCTACTGTCTTTCCTTCTGACACAAAAACAAACTTCAAAGCAAAAGAGGCACTATTACTCGGCAATAACCCTTATGAGAATATAAACCGCATGCCAATCATATAATGTGGGGCGGGGCTTATTTATTTTGAGACTATGTATGTTCAGGAGGCTGGGTTTGAAATGAGGATCCTCCTGTGTTAGCTTCTTGAGTGCAGAATTCTAAGCTTTCATTTGAGCATAACCCTTGGATTTCAGACCTGTAGTAGCACCCCTGGCAGCACAGAGCAATTTCGGAGAGATAAACTTGCTGCAAGAATCTGCATAGTCCTTAGACCTTGTGACTTGTATTTTTTACAATATTATATAGAACCACTGCTTTTATCGTCATGTATTTTAAAACTACCTTACAATGGCTATTTTCATACACACAGGTCCACATATTGTAATCCCAATGTATCTGTTTTCTAATTATGACACTTGCAAAACAGTGCAATTTTTGACTTGTAGTATTAAAGAAAGCCATTCTCTTTTATTCAAATTCACATTCAGAATATAATTCTCTTTGCACATTATGGAAAAGCACAGATAAACAAACAAACTACTACAGGTTATTTTTAAATTACTATCCACTTTTAACATAAAAGTCTCCCTGTAGCTTTTAAATTTCCATGTGTCCATGTTGGAGAAAAAGCATAGATAGTGCCTGGAGATAGGTGGATGTGGGCACCAACACTGGTGCTGGTAGCGTGGGAAAGAAGACATGCATTACACAGTGGTTGCTTGCTTTAAACCTAAGCAAGCTTTCTGAATGTATGAGCCTACCCAGTAAGTCAGTAAGTTGAATAGTAGGTAGCCCCAAGATCTTTTACAGTCGCCTTGTGTGTATGGGTGTACATTCACACTGACTGCTTTACCAAGATCAACCTTAATCTCACATGTGTGTAGTATTCACATGGATCTATGCTAAGAGGCCCTATTCCAGAGCCAATACCAGGGCTCTTACCTGAAAAGATTACTCCAAAGTCATGCACCCAAAAGATGAACTTTCGAACATGGGAAACAAGTTCAAAGTGGAAGACAGAAATAAATAAAGAGGGCGAAGAAAGGTTTACAATTCCTTGGCAGATGGATAAAGGCAAATCCTCTGGGGGTACTAGGGGAGTCTGGGAATGTTTTCCCGGATGTGTGTTTTCTGCAGCACAAAACCTCGGAACTCATCCTTCATCCTTTCTATGCTGCAGCGTGTCCGCTGCAAACTCTGCCTGCCTAGCTGCAAAGTTCAGGCGTTTCAGGATTTCAGAATCATTTGTGTCTGGGGGAGATTTCCCACACACACTTGAAAGTAAGCTGTGCTTTGCCTTTACTGTTCAGGAAAGCTAGCCCTCCGCTAGAGAATGCACAGCCAGCCCGCAGGTCTGCATCTATCCCAAGTCCTCCCTTTCTCCTCCCATCCACCGGTTAGTGAGGCTTGCGGAGAAAATGAGGGAAAGCATCCATCAAACCGCAGGAGCCAGAGCGCAGAGAGGAACTTTTCCTCCACTGTCAGAGGGGAAGTCACTTCTGCTTCTCAAGGCCAAGAGCTGAGTCTGGGAACCTCCGGACTAGGCAGGAAGGTTTGGCGATGAAGGAGGTGGGAGAAAACAATGCCCAGCCTGCAACGCCTAGGGCAATGAATATCCTGTCCGGGGTTGGGGGGTGGGATGTCCCCTACCCACCCGACACCCATACCCAGGCTCTGGGCCGCTGACGCTCCGCTTACCTTGATGATACTGCTGCGCCGGGGGGTCGCTCGTGCAGCCTCCAGGAGGCCGGCCTCGCTATCCGCGGGAACCCCCGCAGCGCCCGGCAGCGCGACTCCGCTGCGACGGTCCCTCATCCGGCCCCCCGAGGCCGCGGGTGCGGCGTCCCCGAAGGCAGCGTCAGCGCCGGCTCGGGGGTCGTCTTCGCCCCCGGCAACGTCAAGAGGCGCCGGAGCCTCCCTGCTAGCCGCGCCCTCAGCCATGGCCAAGCACGTTCTAGGCTCCAGGCGAGACAGCACGACCGCCAGCGGCGTCCAACCCCGGGCACGGGTGCGCTCAGGCACCAGGAGGAAACCCCGCTAGACTTTGTTTCAGCGCGCGACGGCGGCTGCAGTGGCCGCTGCAACTTTGTAGAGAGGAGACATCGCTCGGGCAGAGGCGTCCTCGGGCTGTGGTCCAGGAGGTCAGCGGACGGGCGCGGACCGGCGGCGGGGGCGGGGAGAAGATGTGAGCAGGAGGGAGAAGCAGGCGAAAAGCAGCGGGAGGTACGGGAGACGGGAGGCGAGCGCCGGCTCTGTGCAGACAAAAGGCAGCGGGCGCAGGAGCCGGGAGCCTCCGGAGCCGGGACGTGCGCAGCTTGAGAGGCGACTGCGGACCGGCCACCAGCCACCTGCCCGCCGACCGCAGCGCGGCGGCCTCAGGAAGTGCGGCGGCGGCAGCGGCGGCGGCCTCCACTCCGCTCGCCTGTGACAGGGAGGGAAGACTTGTTTTGACAGCCCGTGGGGATTGGCAGGCGCCCCGGCCTCTCAGGAGCCGAGGTTCGCCGGAGGGGGTTCGACCCGACCAATCCTTACCGCGGAGGGGTGTGCCCGAGCGCGAAGAATGGAATGTGTTCTGTTGCTCGGAGTCTGCCCAGCCCCGCTGGCCCCGGTACTAGGCGAGGATGCGCGCGCCAGTGTGCGCACCCGCAGCCACTCAGAGTACATTTTAGGAAGTTTAGAAAGACGAATGCAGCCCGAAGGTGCAAGAAATGAGACGGGGGTGGGGTGGGTTGAGGGCTGCAGGGAGACGCCGGAAGAAACACTCTGCAAAATAGCAAATCTGGAATAAGGGTGTTGAGCTAGGTCAGAGCGTTTTGGGGGTTGGCAGTGCGTGACACTTGGCACAACCAAGGGTTAATCACAGGATCTCCTACCAATCCTTAGAAGTGAAGTTCACGCGCTAGGACCCTGAAGTTCCACAGTTTGCCTCGGGTTCTACAAGCAGATTCTACATTCACTCAGTAATCTGAGTCAATACGACGAAGAGTTGGATGAGAGGGCTAGGGTAAGAGGAAACAGAGCAAGGAAAATCCTGGGAACGCAGCCGAATGAAACACAGAGATGATGGAAGCCACATAGCCACAAGGTCATTGGCAGGTTTAGTCTCTACCCTAAGACATTCTCGGCGAGGGTTCAGCCTTCTTTCTAGATATAATTCTAAATCAATACATTTTGCTCCTTCCACCAAGCTGGAACCAAGAGGAGAGCAGTGATTCAATAGTATTAACCACACAATAAGCAAATGTAGACAATGCCTCTAAGGTCCCTGGAGAGTTGAACGACAACATTTCCTTTAAAAGATTTGGACCATCGAAGTCTGTATTAAATCTCAGTTAGATCATTAAATGAATTTCAATTACTAACAATTTCATAATTTAAGATATTACCTCTTCCTTACCGTGACCAACAGCACCAAGAAAATTTTAAGCCCTTCAGAGGCAGAATTTTAAGGTGTGGGTCTTGGGGATCATCTAGGGCAGCTCTTTTATTTAACAGAGGAAATGAAAGTCCAGGGAGCCTTGTCTACTGACTGGTTGGTACAGACACTAAAATCAGATCTGCTACCCAGCTCACTGGGTGCTTTCTTCAATCTTTTATCTAGCTCCCCCGGAGCTACAACCAGTCAGAACTGGATGGGGCTTTGGAAGGATTCATATTTGACATTTACCATCTCCTAGGGAAGACTGGGAAGACTTGACTTTACCTTTTCTTTAAATATACATGCAACCCAGAAATGAGTGCCCTCTAGGTGAGCGGCGAGCTCTGGTTTTAGAGGCAACGCCGCCCTCTAGTGAGATGATGAGAACTACAACCGAAATAGCAAGCGCTGCTTCACAACTTTTACATAGAAAATATAGTTTGTCCTCAGTATAGCCAATTTTAGGCTACTGGGTTTTTTTATGCTCGTTATAACGTCTTTTGATGCTCATTATAATGTCTAACTTTGTCTTTTACAGATGTCAGGGCGTCTGCTTTCTGGTGCTTTAGTAAACTTTCCACTTAAGAGTTGTCCTTTGAAGACTGTAAAGCTGCCGTTATCTCCTTCACTATTTTCCTATATGAGTCTTACTTACCTGTGTTTCCTATCCTACAGGTTTGTGTGCCTTTATATCCATTCTATGGTGTTAAAATTAGTATCATCTCACAATAAATGTCGGTGCAGAGGTTGTAGGATAACTTGTTGATTCTCTCTTCCCACCATGCTGGTTCCAGGAATTGAAATCAAGTTGTCAGGTTTGGTAAGTGCCTTCATCCATTGAGCCACCTTGCAGGATTGTATTAGAAACTTTTGATTCTTAATTTCCTTATATGTAAAGTGGAGTTTAGAATTCTTTATAAAGGATTATCTGACACATAGAAAGTAGTTATCAGAATGACTCTCACTATGACGTCTCCGAAATAGAGGGAGTCTTGATTTTCTCCCTGGCTATTTCTTAGGTCCAGAGTTCTGAAGTGACTTCCCTAGATGAGCAAAACCAAGCTGGCCTATTTGACTTTCAGCTACATGTTTTCAGGTTGGTTAGACCCTGCTCAGTGTCTGTCTAGTTGTCCTTAAGTGGAGTCTCAGATTCCGAGTTATCCCACCTCGCAAGTGCTCTCGACTTGTTTTGCTGCCGCTTATTCTGATCTTTGATTTTTTTTTCTCTCAAGTGGAATTCTGCGATCCTGGAGTACTAGAAATTCTATCATGTGAGAAGTGATAAGGTCATTTTTTTAAGCCAAAGTAATTGTTTTGTCATATTGAAACACTACAGAAATCTATCCATGAATATCTTTCATACACCTGCTCTGTGCCAAGCAGTTCTGGGAACTAGAGATACACTAACAACTAAAACTGGCAAAGTTTTACTTCACATAGAAATTGCACCCTATGTTTCAGAGAGACACATATAACAGACCATACAATTAAATATCTCCACAGACAGGACCCAGGCACATTCCCATTTTCCAGTTTTCTAATATTCCAATTTAGTATTGCTGGCATTATTCATAAAAAGAAAAGAGGAAAAACTGTGAGTGAAAATAATTTGACAAGGAGATTATTAATGTAGAGACAAGAATAGGATCATAGTTGGTGGCTTAACTAAATTATGTCCCTTCTCAAAGTCCTCAAAATAGCCAAAGAAGAGAATTGTCTTTGGGCAGTGGGCAGCATACTCTACCATGCATTCCACATCTTATTCTACCATGCATTCCACACATACTCTAACATGCATCCCACAC
>JANHMN010000001.1:137491473-137520815 GCA_030674055.1 Rhabdomys pumilio | reverse complement strand
CACATACTCTAACATGCATCCCACACATACTCTAACATGCATCCCACTCATACTCTAACATGCATTCCACGCTTAGGCCCAAAGCAACAAGGTTAATAAGTCACAGGCTGAAGTCTCCAAAACTGTGAGCCAAAATAACCTTTACTCAACACGTTACCTTAGTTATTTAATGCAGCGTTTGAAAGCTGATTAAGATAAATTTTATGTTATCAACACAAGCAGTTGGTTGGTGTAAGGAAACATGTATTCTCTCATCCTCCTGTTTACAATACTTTAATGTGGTGGGCCTTTAAAGTTTTCTTGACAAATCCACTGACTGTGATCCAGGAACAGTGCTGTGTGACACCAACTCAGCTGAGTCATGGTCCTTTCCAATATACACCATAATCATTGTGATTTACTAGGACACGGAAGTGAAATTTGTAGGGTGATTTTAATAAAATATTATAGCAGCATAGATACACAGTAAAGAAAACCTAAGCCAAACTTAAAAATTCTTCAGTTTCTGAAACTTTCCCTAAAATAAATTACTGCTTATCTAAGAAATTAAGTAGAAAATTTCAGTAATAAAAATACAAAAATCAACTAACATTTTCTCAAAGTACACATAGACTCCATTCCATGATAGGCCCTACAGGAATGAGAAATTATAAGTTGCTTGTAATAGATCTAATGTTCCAGCTTAATAAATCTTTAAAGGTCTGAAAACATTAAATTCATGATATATTTAATCACAGCCTACATTCTTCAACATCTGATAACTGCTACTTCTCTCCTATGAGGGGAAAGCCCAACTCCCTGCAGATTGCCCAAGCCTCTTTCGTTAGCACAACTCACCAACGCTAATCGACTCCAAAGCTAAGATACACTGTCAGGAGTCCTAGGCCAGCCATCTGGGAACCATCTGTACATGCAGGGCAAACGTCTTTTAAAAACATACAGGCGGTGTTGACTCATTTTCTGTGTATTAGCTTACTTTGACATGAATCCCAGAGTGCAAGCTCATGACATGGCTATGTTTCTACTGATGCAGAAACCACAGACCATTTATGAAAAGTATTATTGAACTATGTCGAAAGGCCCTTAAGGGGTTGTTTGATTTGACAACTGGCATCTTTTCTAAGTACACAATTATAAAAAAACTCTTCAAATTGAACATAAGTCTGATGTCTGATGCTTTCAATATATAAACAAATAAACTGGTTTCCCTTCCTCATATCTCCTATAGTACAGAGGACTCCTCTAACTTTTGCCAAGACATGTGGTTTACACGTCTTTTGGCATCATAGATCCCACTGGAAGACAATATAGTTCTTTCTTTCTCCCATCATTCTTAATATTTGAGTTACTTCCACAGCTGTTTTATAAATCTTATTGATACATTTACCTCAAGTCTTTTAGGAGGAATAACCATTAAAAAAAAAATGGAAGTTTTAGTTAAATGGTAAGAAAGAAGTAAGGTACAGTTTCGTTTTAGATTCTTTTTCTTTTTTACATTTTACTTATTTTTATGTGTACAAGAACCCTAGTGTGAAAATCAAAAGACAGCTTGCCCCTTCTGCCATATGGGCTCTAGGGGATCAAACTCAAGGTATACGGACTGGCAACAAGCACCTTTACCTGATGCGCCATCTTGCCAGTCATAAAGGATGGTTTCTTAGATCTTTTGTGTTCTAAGTTTTCCAGTATATGGCTTTGTATGTCTATATGTTTGTCTACTTTAAAACTGAGTCCTTTCTTTAATAAACAAATATATATATATCCTGTAAGGCCAAATGTCCAGTGAAGCTGTTGGCCCACGTTTGCTCTGCCATTAATCTCTGTGAGAATCCTGAAGCTCCCACTCCCACTGAATCATATGGGTCACCATGGATACAACCGCCTCTACCTTCAGCCTTCAGCAGGGTAGCAACAGATGTTGAACCACACTTAATTCTTGTGCCATGCTCTGTTCTATATAAAGTGTGCTGGTTAAACAGTTCAGATAGCATCACAATTCTTTGTGAGAGATTAAAAGGCATGTTCCAGGAAACACCTCAGATATTAAGCAGCAATGAAGAACCCAGTTTACCCTATAAAGGAGCATGATATGGGAAAGCATTGTACAATGCTATATTTCATATAATGGTATTGAAGAGCTTATTCTTCCAACTTTATCATAACCAAAATGAGAGTTCAAGACCTAACCTGAAAGCTTCAGGTACACTGGTTAATCTTGGCATTCAGTGTTAAGTTTTGTAACAAAATTTTATTATATTGCTTTTTAAATAGTAAATAGTTGTTCTTCTGTCTTTATATTGAATTTGATTTATATGTGTGCATACAAAAGCTTGTAAATTTTGTGTTTTCTTGCCTAAAAAAGTTATCTTTTTCACTATACAGTAAATTCTTAGGCATACTTTAGTTACTTCTAGGTTATCAGTTCAGAGTCCCATCTAATAAAATTAATTTTATTATAGCCACTCCATATTATGTTGTAGTGTTTATCCTCCTTCCACATTGTAGCTAGAGGTATGAGCATAAAGTATGTCTACTTTCTCCAGTTTATACTCTATTGGCTTTCCAGTGCCATCTGGATAGAGTCCAAGTACTTTAGCACATGTGGTCATGGCTGCTGTCCACAACCCTGGCTTCTTCCTCTCTGACCACTCTACTTCTCTTCCTTTATACAGTAGGTCCTAAAGTCTGGGACCATCAGACTAGCAGGAGCCCACTGAATGAGTCTGAGACCATCAGACTAGCAGGAGTCCACTGAATGTAATCTCACGCATTCATGACTTGGTTGTATGAAATATCAAGCTACTTTTTATCCTTCATTAACACCTTTTACATTTGTTGTACTATATTGATCCAGCTCATGTGTATCTGCTCTACTTTAAAATAAAATTTAGATCTTATTTCCTTTTATGCAGTGTAAACTTAATGGACACATACTGAGAATTTAATGATTATTTTTCTCAAACTCTTAAACTACAACAATGGTCTCCCAAAATTGTAGGAAGAAAATACTAGGGCTCACATTTATATTCATCTAAATACATGAAGAAGTAAATTGAGATATTTTATGGGTTTAATATACAGATTCTCAAAGAGTATGTTGGCTCAATCCAGTAATCTCAGAACTTTTGAGAGACTGAGTCAGGAGGATTGCTTTGAGTTTAAGGGATTACATAATGAGCTCCGTACCACAATGAGACCCTATCTTTAAAAAAAAGATCCTGTTAGCATTCTTACTTTGCCGTGTGTGTGTGTGTGTGTGTGTGTGTGTGTGTGTGTGTGTGTGTGTGTTGGGAGATGTAAGTGAGATATTTTTGAGAGATATTTGGGGATTATATATCTTGTATTTTTGAGAGATATTCAGGGATTCCAAGAAAAGAGATTGACAACTCCAAATCTTGGCCTTGTTCATTAGCCCATTTTTAAATTATATTGTATAAACTAAAATAACTCAGAATTGAGAAACTGGTTAAACATTACTGTAAAGTTTCATGTATCAAGGACAATGCTGGTGAATATTTAAAACCTAGCAGAAGGTTTTAGGCTAAGCGTGGTAGCATGTGCTTGTCTTGAGTTGTTTTCTAGTGTTGTGAAGGACACCATCACCAAAGGCAACTTGGTGAGGAGAGGATTTGTTTCTGCTTACATGTCCCAATCACAGTCCATCGCAAAGGAAGTCAGAGCAGGAGCTCAAGCAAGAACTTAGGCACAGAAACTGAAGCAGAGGCCATGGAGAAACACTGCTTACTGGTTGCTCCCCATGGCTCGCTCAGCCTGCTTTCTTATATAACCCAAGACCACAGCAAAGGGATGGCACTGCCCACTGTACACTGGACCCTCTCATATGGATCATTAATCAATAAAATGCCATATAGACATGGCTACAGGCCAATCTGATGGGTACATTTTCTCAGTTGAGGTTCCCTCCTCCATGATGATGCTGTGTCAATCTGATGAGAGCAAGATGACTACCACAATGCCTATACACCCAGAAGCTAACAGCTCAGACAGACGTGAGAGTGCGAGGGCAACCTGGTTACACTGTGAGCTCCAGGACAACCTGGACTACACTGGAAAACGTCATCTAGAAAGGTGTGAGAGCACAGGTGCCCTAGCAGGTTTTAAGCCATTCATACACTGGGTTATCTTAGTTTAAACTGTATGATGTAATTTTAAATTCATTTAATTTGACTCACAGACTGAATATGAATTGGAGCTGACAACTTCATGTTCTGTAAACAGCAGTTTTCCCTTATAATACCTTGATATTTTTACCTACATGTAGACAACATGAAAATACCAGTAGAATGTTCTGTTCTGTTCTGTTCTGTTCTGTTCTGTTCTGTTCTGTTCTGTTCTGTTCTGTTCTGTTCTGTTCTGTTCTGTTCTGTTGATATAGTGTCTCTCTATGTAGCCCAGGCTGGCCTGAAACTTACAATGTAATCCAGGGTGGACTTGAACTTGTGGCAAGCCTCCTGAATCGACTTCTCAAATGCAGTTCACAACACACCAGCTATATTATAATGTATACAAAAGACTAAACCCTCAAAACAATATTTTGATCTGTAGATATGGACCTGTACCTCTGAAAATAGCTGAAGATCTTTAAAGAACATTGTCATAGTATACTAGTCAATGAAGATATTATCATTAGCTAAGCATTGTTTGATTTATCATCTTAAAACTCTTTAGTGTAGGACTTAAAATGTGCATAAATACTGCTATAGAGAAGTATGTGAATAGCAGATACATGACTGAAAGGTAAGAAAAGGACAGGCAACAGATAGACAGACAGATGACAGACAGACAGACAGACAGACAGACAGACAGACAGGGTATGTATCCTCAAAACCTAGTGATTATATAAACAAAACATACAGAAACCTTTACTGAGTGTGTTCATTTTATTATGTCAAAGTAGAGTACGACAGTGGAATAAACGTGGAGGTGTATCACCAGTAGCATGGAACTCCTTCCTGTTGGGTTACCCTGCCTCCTCTCCCATATTCCCCTGACACACTGGCATATGCAATTGTGACAATTCATATGAAGAGTAACTTCAGTTAAGTAAAAGAACCATTCACCAAGTGCACTACAGACAAGGGGAATTTCCTTACAGTAAACTAAGCTACACAAAACTATGGGAGGGGATCATGAGAAAGAGAAGTCAAGGAGAGTAAACAGAATGAGGTAAAAATTTGATGAGAAAGAATTGGTCCCTCCCAGAGGGATCAGCCAGTAACCAGGACATCCCCATGAAATTCTCCTACACTGACAACCATTGTCCATGTCTACCTTCTACAGGGACAAAAATAAAAAGCTAAAGAAAAGCTTTCAATTATGAATCCATAATCAAAGGAGTTGACAACCCAGACAAAAATAAGATTTAAAATAACCTAAGCAAAAAAAAATAAAAATTGTAAATTGATTGATTGATTGATTAACCCAAATTGAATTAAATAATGCCACAGGGCAAAGAAGCTAGCAATATAAGCTGAGGTTTAGTGATACATTTGTAAATAAAGCAATTCATAGATAGCACTTCTATCAGCCAATCAAGGTTTTACTATTCATTTTTAAAGTTATTTACTTTTTGCTTGGTTATCATTTGATAATCGTGAGAATCTTCTTGTAGCGGGATACTTATTCTGCTACGTTGTATTCACAGTGAAGCTCGGTGATTAGGCAGTAGAAAAGGAGGTGGAGCTGGGGGAGAAAAAGAGGAAAGGGGGAAGAAAGAGAGGAAGGGGAGGAGACAAAGAGGGGAAGGGCAGGAGAGAAGGAGGCTATCAGCCATGGTGGATGGGTCGAAAGCTGTCCTGGGTAGCCACTTCTATCAAAAGGTTAGATATTGGGTAAAACTTCTAATTGTGTGGGCATCTTGTTAATTGAGCATTTCTAAATATACAAATCCTTTAGATAATCATTAAGTTTTAAGAGTCTCATTTCTACTGGTACTGTGAGGATGGTAGATATTGTCTGGGGTTCAGCCGAGCTTTGTGGTTGCAGAGTGGTAGAATGGCAGAGCCATCCCCCATGCTGGCATCTTGTGGGTGCCAGGGCCTGCACATCTAGCTAGCCGGAGCCCTGGTTAGAGCCAAGGAGTAGTGGGAACATGGTGGCTGTCCAGGAACAAGCAGGACTAGGCAACGTTTTCTAAATATCACCCCAACGCCTTCTCTCTTAACAATTTTTGTGCACTGTAGTTTTTCATTATTTACAAGGATATACATTCAGAAAAGAAAAAAAAAAGAACCAGGGATCAATTACTAAACACTGGCTTTACTTGCACTGTCTAATTTACTGTTTGTAATAGTTTCTTGCAGCAAATGCTGTCATTCTTATATGGAGGATGGAAAACACATCCTACAGGTTCTTCAAGAGCACACAGCAGAGACGAAATCCGAGTCTCCAGATCCCTATATGGCGCTCTATGGTGTAAAACCAAGCCCAAACTCTGTTGATCAGTGATGCTCCCCACATGCTTAAATAGTTCCCTTGAATTCTGGTTGTTTCCAAAAACATTTAGCACTTGGAGAAGCTCGGCCTTACATGAGTCTGAACACAAAATGTGTCAAATGCAGATAGAGAACAAGAGGCTCCTCCCTGCTGGAAACAAGGTGAGACGCTTATGCACCCGTCCTTTTTACATTCAGAAGTATTTTTCTTCCTACCATGTGTCAATCTTAATAAATCTTAAATAAACCTTTTCTTTTGCAAGTCTCACAACTCAAAATATTTCCCAAAGACTAGAGAGTAATCTTGAAATTACAAACATCAAAGCAGAAATCTGCCCTAAATCCCAGGGTAAGAGCCTAACTTTAGTGGGCCCCTTGCTCCAATTATCAACATTTCTTTCTGTCATAAATATATGAGAAGTTTGTTTTTCCTCTAGAGCAGTGGTTCTCAATCTTCCTAAAACTGTGACCCATGTGTGGTGACCCCCAACCATAAATTATCTTTGTTGATACTTCATAACTGTAATTTTGCTACTGTTAAGAATTAAAATGCAAATATTTGTGTTTTCTGATGGTCTTTTCCAAACCCCTCACAAAGGGGTGGCAAACCATAGGTTGAGAACCCCTACTATATAGATAAAGCCAATAAATTAACACAGACTATCAACACTATTAGTAAGTGTATTCATTACTTTTCTCATCTGTTTGGTAAAATGTTCTTCAGAAACAAGGAAGGAAAGGTTTATTTTGGCTCACACACTCAGATGTATTTCAGTTCATCACAGTAGGCAAGCCATGATAGTAGGCATGGTACAGGAAGCATGTGTCGTCAAGTCTTCATATAGCATATCCAATAAACAGAAAACACAAGATAGAACCAGAAGCAAAGGGTAACCATCAAAGACCTGGCTCTTAGCCAACTTCTGCCAGCCTGGCCCTACCTAAAGGCCAGTGTTTGAGGACCTAGTGTACAAACACAAGAGCCTGATGGAGCATTTTGCATTCAAACCACATCTTCAGGTGAAGATCACATGATCTATGTATGATGAAATGGGGCCTGTATGCAAGTCTAGAGAAGGGGAGACATTCCTTTACATCTTCAGCTTCTTGCTGAATTGCCCATGAAATCTACCATATTCTAATTTTAATCTTATTCAATAACAGAACTGTTTCCTAACTTATTACCTTTGTGACAAAACTTTTCAGTCGGATTTTATTTTTAATTCTCTTTCCCCAACAATAATGAATTTGAAGATTTTCTTGAGGACAGAACAGAAGACAAACTCATAGAAAGATGTGTTCAAGTTTCCAGTGTAAAAGTAACTTTTATTCACCCAATGTAATTGTCATCTCAGAGGCTTACTGCTGAAAAAGTTTGCTCTTTCTAGTTCTTTCTGAGCTCTGGCTGGCTGGTTCGACTCAGCTGTTCTGGCTCAAACTCCTCTCCAAGATAACTGATTCAAACTAGCTTCTTTCAGCTTCTCACTGAATTTCTCTGCTTGGCCTCAAACTAACCCTGGCAATTTGTTTTAATCTTCTGGCTCCTTTCTCTGGCTTCAGCTGCCTCTGCTGAGCTGCACTGCACTGCATGGACTCACGAAAGAACTCAGCTCCACTGCACTCACTGCACTGACTCCCAACTGACTCTGACTTGACTCTCTATCTAACTTTAACTCTCTCTCTCTCTCTCTCTCTCTCTCTCCCTCCCTCCTACTGTTCTCATGAGAGTTGGGTGCATCCTATTTCTGACTGACTCTATCAAATCTTGCTCTGATTCTTTACTTTGTCTGCCTCTCAATTAGAAGTCACTTTCAATCATGGCTACTTTTTCTACAGACTAATTTTACCTTAAAGGTGTATACTACAGGAGTGTCTGTATTCCAGCCAAATCACATAGACCTAGGTCTTTGGATATGATTCCTTGTCAGAACAGCCATGTTGCTGGACTAAAATTCCTCTACATTCCAGTTATCAAATACACTATACTATGTGGAGTTTAGATGTCATAGTATCAAATTATCACTTTTATGAATATTCACTCTTTCCTTGTAATTTCTAAGGAACCCTCTCTAAAGACAAAAAAACTTAACTTTAATTTCTCTGGGAGTTACCTTACTTCTATCATGTTTTCCTTCAACCTAAAACAAGCAGTAGTAACCTCCTTAACTATATGGGGGGAAAAATCATTCAAAATAAATAAACTCACTTTAGTACATACTTTGGTGAACCAACCACATTGCTTCCCCAGCACTGAGCCCAGGTTCTAGGAGTGTGGGCTGTGGTCAGTTAAATCTCTTTTCAGAAATTTCCGTCAGATAAACAGCACCATTTTGTCTATAGTCATGTCTCTTCCAAAGGAACAGCCCCAAATCCGATGGGTGTGGATGAATACAGAAGGCAACAAAGGGAATGTTTAGAATGCCTGGTCCAAGGAATGACTCTGAGTGGCCATTCCAGGCCTGACTAAGGCTTTGGTGCAGCAACAACACCATTCAACTAGTCTAGCCAGCCTTGTTTCCCCTATTCCTCTTAAGTGCTGTTCCCAGGACCCAGTGCCAAAAATAATAAAGATTAGTTTCCTGTATGCAAAGGTCACAGTCTGTTTCCTGAGGAACCCAACTTGCAACTCTCACCAGGATGAATTTTCTTCCTAAATGCCAAGCAGTTATATATGTCTTACACTGTGATAATAAAACATGATGACTATAAACAAGTGTTTCTTGATATTCTTTTATGCATACAAAGTTATATTTAGTGAAGGCTTCAACTATCCCATGTAGTACCTTTTTAGAAAAAAAGCAACGCTATTGAATGTACAGAGCTCTGGGGCTACATGAGTAGAGGAGCAAGAGCTACATATCAGCCACTCACTCCTTTGGCCAGATTTCCTTGTGCACAATGTTACACAATGCCCTATCTTCAATATAAAAGATCAGTGGGCAGCAGAGCAACAATTACCCACCACTCAGGAAAACTTCAATTGCTAGAGGAGCATGCAAATGATAATTCAACAAATGTTCATATACAAGTACTTAGAATATCTCAAAGAGACATCTTTCTATAGAATAAGTTATGCTGTCAAAGTACCTAAGACTATGAGAAGTATGAACCAAGAGAGTCATAATACCCAGGAAAATATCTCATGCATCAAATTGAAAGACAAGATAAAAATGGGAAGAAATTACAAAACAGCAAAGTTGGTCAAGAGCTGAAAGTGGTTAGCGTACAAGGAAAAGCTGGAGCAAGTTCTGTGTGCTGAGCCTTTGAATAAACAACATGTTCTTAGTAATAACTCTTCCTATGAAGTCTTGCTTTTACATGTGTTATATGCTGTATGTAGTGGATGTACTGTTCAAAGAAGTTTGAAGGTAAGATACTCCTAAACATAAGGTCTTCCCATAAAAGGCAATTAAAATAATGTACATATTATTCAAGCCATGCTTCTTTAAATGAATAAAAAACATTAATTTTGTGGGATATGAAATCAACATGCAAAAAATCAATAGCATTTATATATACCAACAACATAGCCTTTTAAAATTAAAGAGATAATATCATTTGTAATAGCAAAGAAAAAAGGTATTCAAAGAAAATTTAGCCAAAGAAAGATCTATAAACAGAAAGCTATAAAAACAATAATGAAAAAATTGAAGGTGACATAAATAAAAGAAAAAGATCTGATATTCATGGGCTAAAAGAATCAATATAGTTAATATATTCATAGTGCCCAACACAATATTCAGATTCAAACTGACTGCTATCAAAATAACAATAAAACTTTTCACAGAAATAGAAAAATGTCCTAAATTGATATAAAACACACACATGCCTGCCTGAAGCCTACTTTCTTGTCCTTGGTCAATGTCATATTCCTGCCAACCAACCCATTTCCTTGCCCTTGGCCCATGTCAGATTCTTGCCAACCAGCCCCAAAGGCTCTCCACCTCTCCCCATTTTCATTTTATTAACAAAACTGAGTCTGTCTTAGGTTGTTCTGACAAGAATGCCTTCCTTACCTCACAAAATATGCATTATTTAAAGCAATGCACTTATGTCTTAGGTTGATAAGGCTCTGTGCAGAATCTTACCCGTCCTTGGCTTACCAGCCTGTTAATTTAATAACTCTGTCTGGGGGTCCATTTTCAGGTTCAAGCCATGTACTTTGGCTGCCAACATGTTGATGTTGTTAAAGAAAAGCTTTAACAGTATAGGCAGGAATAAAAGTATTCCCAAGACAAAAAGATCAAGCTATGTATGCCATTCTTGAAGCTTGACTAAAATAGAAATACTGACCTCAGGCCATGGGTAATTTTATCTGCAGTATCTACCACATCAACATTCAGCAGAGTAGCATTCTTGGAATTCATAAGCTCACTATGTAATGTTAAAACATCCAGAGAAGTGTTAGAATTATGCCAAATACACTGCAAGTGTCTTTAAACTTCTTCCTAATTATAATGACTACCACTGTAAATTTTAGAACTAACATGAATCCAATGGTATTTGGCATAACACTCGAGATGGCTCCTTACCCTTAAATTCTGAACCTCCTTCCAATTATTTGAATAGGATAAAGAGCATCAATCCATTCTTCCAAATGCCTATCTAAATCCTCTGGTATATTCAACACATTAGTAACATTTTTTTTTTGCTAAATGATTAACAAAAGTAGCTGTCTTCTTGTATCACAGCAATTGTAAAAGCAGTGGTGCTAGCAATTAATGTAATTAAAGCTGTTATACCATCAATAGTCAAGCCCACTACCCTATTGCTTCTTCTTAAAGCCTGACTTTTTTCTTCCAGTACTTGCAGGAATCTGACATTAGGCTAGAACAAAGACGTAATTTCAGGTAGGCATCTAAATCTTAGGCTAGAACAAGGAAGTAGGCTTCAGACATGAAAATGACTTTGGGCTAAGACCAGGAAGTAGGCTCAGATATTTTGGTCATCCTGATAAGCCCTTAGAAACAGTGATCACAGGAAGGTTCACAGAATTTTGTTTATTGCCTTGCTCATCTTTGACTATTTGTATTTATTGTATTGCTTGTTCCTTGACTTTTTGCATCTATTGTATTGCTAGACCCTCAACCTAGAACTGACCTTAATACATACATGTAATCAAAATGGTATAAAAGCAAAAAGGAGGGGGGATGGAATAGGGGGTTCTAGGGAGGGGAAATGGGGAAAGGGGATGACATCTAAAATGTAAATAAATAAAATATCCAATAAAAAAGATTTTGCTACAAAACTCTCAAAAAAGGACACACACATATAAGAAAAAATAATAAATAGTTTAAGCTATCTTTAGTGTTGCACACATACAGGATAGGGGAAGAGAGAGGAGAAAACTCTCTAGGTATCACTCTTTGTTTTCAAACTATATTACAAAGGTGTATAATCAAAATATCATGGTACTGACATAAAACCAGACACAAAGACCAATACAATGGGATAAAAAGACCATAAATTAACTTCCATGTCTTATAATCAGTTGACTTTCAATAATGAAATCAAGAACGCACAACATTAAAAGAATACATTCTTCAATAAATAGTTTTAGGACAACTGAAGAATGAAATTTATCCCTCACACTATGTATACAAATTGGCTAAAATGTATTAAAGACTTAAACATAAAACCTGAAACTCTAGGAGTACTAGAACAAAATAAGGGAAGCTCCCCACACCATTCATCTGTTCAATAATTTATTGCTCATACTCCCAAAACTACAAATTAGAAAGGCAAAAGTTGACAAATAGGTCAAACTAAAAGCTTAGACCCAGGAGGTTGGAAGGAGTCTAGGCAAACTAGAGTGTCTCACAAAGGAGAGAATGAAGAATAAGAAGAGTAGAAAAAGAAGGCAAAGGAAAAGAGAAGGATCTAATTTTGTACTTTGGATATAGCTAAGTAGTAAAAAATCCTTACTGAATAATATGGGAGGCTATAGATTCAATATTGTGTACGTGGTTGGGAGGTTGGAAAATCTGACACTATTAATGAGCATTTAATTAGTACAGAAACATTTGACAGCAGTATGAAAATATTTTGAAAACTTCTCAGTATATTCTCAAAGAAATTAAAATTTATATCTCTGCAGCCTTATTCTCAACAGTAGAGATTAAACACCACCCTAAGTATTTATCAGTGAGCGGTTAGAGAAATGTGGCATACACAAACAATATTATACTATTCAACCTTTTAAAAAGAAGAAAATCCTACTAAGTGTGACAAGGTGAATGACCTCTGAGATGTTATGCCAACTGAAGTATAATAACAGTCTCATGTGGAATCTAAAAGAGTAGAAATTTGAGAAGCATATAATAGAAAGATGTTACCAGTGATCACAGAAAGAAGTGGAAAAGAAACTGTTAGTTAAAGAGTATAAGTTTCAGTTACATGTGAGAAATAATTTTAGTAATCCATTATACATCCTGGTGATCACATAGAAATGTATATTTAAAAACTGCTTTTAGAAAATTTAATGTTTTCAGCATAAAAAACCATAAGTAGGTTAGAAATAAGTATATCAATTAGCTTGATTAATTATTCTGAGATATTGTACTCAACAAATAAAGTTATTATTTGTACATTTTTTTACAAAAGCAATCACTGGCACCTAAGACATGACAAAACTAACCAGTAAACTTAGAATGGCACTCAGCCCAGGCCACCAGAAAACTCAGAGAATTGAGGAGGGAAGATGAAAGACAATCTTCCTATAAGCTGCAAACAGGAAAATCATTCTGGAGAAATGAAATTTTATGATTTATACATTCATTAGGAGAAAATGGAAAAGAAAATGGTTCTCTGGGAATGATAAAGTGGTCCTCACTCTCAGTCCAGAAAACAGTAGTTTCAGTCCGCTGATGCCTAGCCAGGCTTAGCACTTTCTGAAGTCCTAAGTCTCCTAATTTTTTTTTTATTGGATATTTTATTTACATTTCAGATGCCAACCCCTTTCCCCATTTCCCCTCCCTAGAAAACCCCTATCCCGTGCCCCCTTTTCCATTTTGCTTTTATACAATTTTTTTAAATGTTAATCAAAGACTTTATAAGTATGGTAATGCTCAATCAGAAGTGTAACCTACTACCCAACCTAGCTATGTAAACTATATTTGACTGGTGGAGACATGTGAACTTCTGCCTCCATGCCCCCTCTCTCTTTCTCTCTCTTTTTCTCTCTCATTACCTAGCTTCTCATCTACTTCATCTTCTCCTCTCCTTACTCCATCTTTTCCTCTTGGTGCTCCTTCCCCCTTAGCTCTTCCTACATATTACCCTTCCTGTTAAAATAAAACTTTTCTCACAGAATACAATTAGAGCATAATTATTCCTATTTGTACCAGTGAGGTACAAGATAGTCTTAATACCCAGTCCCTCCTCTTTTTGACTAACCAGAATCTCTGTCGTCTCTCTTGACTAAAACACTAAGTCTCCTAATTCTTAGCTTATGAAAGTAAAAGCCAACTCTTATTAAAACTCACAACAAAATTTTTTTCTCTATATACAAATACATCCTTAAGAAACGTTTAGGGAGCTACTTCCCCACCTGGGCCAGATCAGCAGCCCTGCATACCCAAATGCTACAGCCTGCGTGCTTCCCAAGAGGTCCAGAGTAAACAAGGGCACAGGAGGACTTCTCTAACCAGAGACACAGGAGGCCCACCCTAACAAGAGACAACACTGCCTGCCTCCAAGGAGACCAGCTCTAACTCAGGTCACAGAGCTCTACCTACCTTCTAGGAGGTCAGTTTTAGTTAGAAAGACCCAGGCTAGTTAACACCATAGAAAACCAGATTGTCAGAGGCAAGTACAAGATCATAAGCAACAGAACCCAATGCAATTTGGCATCATCAGAACCCAGTTCTCCCACCACAGCAAGTCCTAGATACCCTGACAGGCCTGAAAAGAAAGATAATGACCTAGAATTCCATCTCATGAAGATGATAGAGCCCTTCAAGGAGGATATAAATAACTCCCTTAAAAATAGAGGAAAACACAGGCAAACAGCTAGAAACCCTTTTAAAAAATCCCTTAAAGAAATACAGGAAAATAAAATCAAACAGGTAAAGGAATTGAACAAAAATTTATTTCAAGAACTAAAAACAGAAATACAAACAATAAAGAAAACACAAAGGGAGGCAACCCTGGAGATGGAAAACTTAGGAAAGAAATAAGGAGCTACCAATGAACATGTCACCAACAGAATACAATGATAGAAGAGAGAATCTCAGGCACAGAAGATACCATAGAAGATATTGACATATCAGTCAAAGAAAATACAAAGTGTAAAATGCTCTAACCCAAAATATCCAGGAAATTCAGGACACAACAAAAAGATCAAACCTAAGATTAATAAGAATAGAAGAGGGTAAAGAATCCCAGCTCAAAGGGCCAGAAAACATCTTCAACAAAATTACAGAAGAAAACTTCCCTAACCTAAAAATGGGAGGGCCATAAATGGACAAGAAGCCTACAGAACACCAAATACATTGTACCAGAAAAAGAAAATCCTCTCTTCACATAATAATCAAAACACTACATTACCTGAAGACCCAGCTATACCACTCCTGGGCATATACCCCAAAGATGCTCCAACATATAGCAAGGATATATGCTCTACTATGTTCATAGCACCTTATTTATAATAGCCAGAAGCTGGAAAGAACCCAGATGTCCTTCAACAGAGGAATGGATAAAAAAAAAAAAAAACTGTGTAAACTGACATTTACACAATGGAGTATTACTCAGCTATTAAAAATAATGAATTCACCGGGCAGTGGTGGAGCACACCTTTAATCCCAGCACTTGGGAGACAGAGGCAGGCGGATTTCTGAGTTCGAGGCCAGCCTGGTCTACAGAGTGAGTTCTGGGACAGCCAGGGCTACACAGAGAAATCCTGTCTTGAAAAAAGAAAAATGAATTCGAGAAACTCTTAGGTAAATGGATGGAACTAGAAAATATCATCCTGAGTGAGGTAACTCAATCACAAAAGAACACACATGGTATTTACTCACTGATAAGTGGATATTAGCCCAAAAGCTTGAAATAGCAAAGATTCAACTCACAGACCACATGAAGCTCATGAAGAAGGAAAACCAAATGTGGGTGCCTAAGTCCTACTTAGAAGGAGTAACAAAATACTCAATGGAGCAAATATGGAGACAAAGTGTGGGACAGAAACTGAAGGAGGGGCCATCTGGAGACCAACCATTTCACCTGCGTATCCATCCCATGTGCAGTCACCAAAGGTAGACACTGATGTGGATGCCAGGAAGTGCATGCTGACAGGAGCCTGATATAGCTGTCTCCTTAGAGGTCTGCCAGAGTCTGACATATTCAGAGGCAGATGCTCACAGCTAACCATTGAACTGATCAAGGGGTTTCCAATGGAGGAGTGAAAGAGAAGACTGAAGGAGCTGAAAGAGTTTGTGGCCCCATGAGGAGAGCAACAATACCAACCAACCAGAGCTCCCAGGGTCTAAACCACCAGCCTAGGAGCACATAGGGAGGAATCCATGGCCCCAACTGTATATGTAGGGGAGGATGGCCTTGTCAGGCATAGGTGAGAGAGGAGATCCTTGGTCTCATGAAGGCTGGACACGAGGTGGGGAGGAATTCGAGGGTGGGGAGGTAGGAGTGGGGGGGGGGGGAGGGTGGGGCCATCCCCAAAAAAACAGGGGAAGGGGGGGTGGGATAGGGGGTTCCTGGGTGGGTAGGAGTGGGAGGGTGAGTGGGGGCATATCCTTATAGAAGCAGGAGGAGGGGGGATAGGATAGGGGGTTCCTGAGAGGGGGAATGGGGAAAGGGGATTACATCTGAAATGTAAATAAAATATCCAATAAAAAATATTTTTTAAAAAAGAAAGTACCAAAGACCCAGGAGGTGAGAGACTCTCATGACTCATTGAGGGTGACCTTAGCCAAAATGCCCAACTCGAAGAGTACATCTCCAGTAGATAGACAGGGCCTCGAGTGGAGGGACAGAGTTACTAACCCACTGTCAAAATTTCTGACCCAGAGTTGGTCCTATCTAAAAGTACTGCAGGGGGGAAAATGGAGAAGAAACTGAAAGGCGGTCTAATGATCGGCCCAATTTGGGATCTATCTCATGGGGGGGGGGGCGGTTAGTTGAGGGCAACACCAAGATTTGACACTATTACTGATGCTATAATGTACTTACAGACAGGAGTCAGAGAGACCCTACCAGCAGCTAGCTGAGACAGAGGCAGATACTTACACCCAACCATTGGACTGAAGTTGGGGACCTCTAAAGTCGAATTCGGGAAAGGATTAAAGAAATTGAAAGGGAGAGCAACCCCATAGGAAGACTAGCAGGCTCAACTAACCCAGACCCCAGAGAGCTCCCAGAGACTGCGCCACCAACGAGGAGCATACACTAGCTGGTCTGAGGACCCGGCACATATATAGCAGAGGTCTGCCTGGTCTGGCTGAAGTAGAAGATGCACTTATTCCTCAAGATTTGAGTCCCCAGGAAAGGGGAGGTCTGGTAGTGGAAGAACACCCTCTCGGAGGCAAGGGGGAGGAGGAATGGGCTGAGGAACTGTGGGAGGGGAGGCAGAGGGTGGGGCAGCAACGGGAATGTAAATAAATAAATAAAATAACTTTTAAAAAACATTCCCAAAAGAGAAGGATGGAAAACACCAAACATTGGACAAGCTGAAGAGCCTTGGAAAAGAAAACAAAGCCAGCTACAGAAACAGGCAGCAGCCCACCCCTAATGCCAATATCCTCCTGGTGGAAGAAAGAAAACTAATACCATACCCACACAGCGAGCCAGGAGGCCCCAGTACAAAGAGAACTGGGAGTCTAAGACACGGGAAAAAGCCTCAGATCCCATAAACCCTAAGCCCAGTTGGTGGCTTCAGTGTGACCATGATGTTCTCTGTTCGTCAGTGTAGGAAAATTAACCCATTTCATCATATTCCATACCTCAGAGAACTCTATCCTGCGGCCATCTTGACGGGGCCCTATTATTTAATACTAAACTTCTCTGGAATCCTCAAAAACAGGACAAGTCCCAAGTCAGAGAGCCTGGGAGGTACTATGAGTGCTATACTCATAGATAGGTGCCTCGCCTAATCTAGAGGCATAACTCCCAGGCAACTCAAAACCAAGCACTTTGACAATGAAGTTGAACACCGAGTCCACAAACTGGGAAGTCTCCAGAGCGAGCGAGACCCTGGCTTGCCAGCAGAGGGTGCTGGTGCACAAGAAGGGAGGCTTGTAAGGCTAACAGCCACAGGAGGGAGACAAGGGAACCCTGATTGGCCCAATAGCAGCACCAACCTCAACAGTGGGAAAACCAAGAAACTCCGTCCTTCCCGCTGCCTGTCAGACTTCAGTTTTAGAGGGCCCAGAAAAAACTGATCTATACTATGCCATTAAATTTCTGTCTTACCCTTCATGTTTGTTTTATTGTATGTTTAGTGTGATTTTGAACTTATTTTAGTTTTTTTAAAGCTTTCTTTTTTGTTTTTTTTTATTGCTTGTCTCTAACCGTTTTCTTCATGTATTTTGTTTTTATTGTGCAAAAAAAGTTTGTTTACTTTCTGTAATGTTTACCTTTCTCAACCCTTCTCTAGTCTAAGGCCAGAAACTGCTGGCTTCTGGCGATTAACACCTGCTGATTAGCAGAGGGTAATTAAGTAAAAATGTCGTTTACTCTGGCTCTTTGTTCTTTTCTCACGGGTC
Organism: Rhabdomys pumilio; assembly: GCA_030674055.1. Lineage (NCBI taxonomy): Eukaryota > Metazoa > Chordata > Mammalia > Rodentia > Muridae > Rhabdomys > Rhabdomys pumilio. The sequence goes on along the minus strand of JANHMN010000001.1, from coordinate 137,502,646 downwards.
CCTCACTGTTCCAGTGAGAGGCTCACAGTTTCGTGGTAGCTCCTTGTGAGCCATGTTACCAAGGAGAAAAGAAAGAAGAAAAAGAAATGGACGCCGAACGAGATTCTGCTATACTCATAGATTGGTGCCTCACCCAACAGTCGGAAGAGAGGCAACAGCTGCAGATACACACAGATAAACATTAGGCAGAGCTCAAGGAATCCTACACAGGAGGAGGAGGAATTGCAGAAGCCAAACAGGTCAAAGACACCACTAGAAAATGCACAGAATCAATTAAGCAGGGCTCTAGGGGCTCACAGAGACTGAACCAACAACCAAGGAGCCTGCACAGGTCTGACCTAGACCCTCTGCACATGCGGCACAGTTGCGTAGCCTGTTGTTCTTGTGGAACTCCTAACAGTGGAAGCAGGGGCCGTCTGACTCTTTTGTTGTCTTTTGTCTTTTGTGACCCTTTTCCTCAAACTTTGTTGCCTCATCCAACCTTAATATGAGGGAAGCCTTCTTGTAACTTGTTATGCCGTGTTTAGTTGATATCCGTGGGAGGCTGCCCTTTTCTGGATAGAAACAAGAAAAGTAGATGGAGAGGAGCAGAGGGATTGTGGTGGGGATGTAAATAATAATAAGATTAATAATGATGATAATAATAGAAGCTTTCAGTACAAGAACAAGATAGTATCTGGCTTCACCTTACCAACAAGAAGGCATAGCCCAGCAGTGAGGCCCATAATTCTCTATTGTCTAAAAGTTAAAAAGCCAAAATGATGGGTGTGATGGTTTGAAAGAAAATGGGTCCCATAAACTCACAAGGAGTGGCACTGTTGTCAAAGTAGATGAGGCGTTGTTGGAAGAGATGTCTCACTGGGGGTGAGCTGTGGGGTCTCGGATGCTCACACTAGGCCCAGCTGGCATGCTCACACCCTGATGTCTGCCAGTCCAGTTGTAGAACTCTTGGCCACTTCTCCAGCACCATGGCTGCCTGTGTGCCACTATGCTACTATGCTACAGGTCATGATGACAACAGACTAAATCTGTGAACTGTAAGCCTTCTCCAATTAAATGATTTCCTTTATAAGAGTGGCCATGGTCATGGTGTCTCCTCACAGCAATAAAATCCTAAGACAATGAGAATTACAGGTAAAGTGCAGAGTGGGGTGAGGGGTCACTAGTGAATTCATTATCTTATTCTACAAAGAAATCGGAAGTTCCTACTTCACGCTAGGCATCAGGCTCTGTTTTCTGCCTCTCTGTGTTTCTTTCCCTTCCATCTCTCTCACTAGGATCTAGCTGTATAACTCAGGCTGACCTGAACTCAAGATCCTCCTGTCTCCTCATTCCAAGTGCTAGAATTATTGATATTTGCCCTCACATTCAAGTATATCAGTGGTCCTCAACCTTCCTAATGCTGTGACCTTTAGGGGCCTCATGTTGTAGTTTTACCCCTAACCATAAAATTATTCCATCGCTACTTCATAACTGTAATCATAATGTAAATATCTGATATGCAGGATGTCTGATATGTGACCCCTGTGAAAGTGTCACTCACCCTCAAAGGGGTCAAGACCCATAGGTTGAAAAATGCTGATCTAGACTCATGATAAGCAGCAAAATCAAATAAACTGATTTTTACAATGGATTTTACAGTAAGTCTGATATTGCTCTCATCTCAATCATTCCTATAACACCCTCTGCAAAAGTAAGTCCTATGTTCCCTAGAGAAAATCTGACTTGGCCTTTCTGCTTCCTTAAAACCTTGGTCTTTCATCACTTTCATTCAAACACCCAATCACTGTAGAAAAATGAGACACCTGATAATCCCCCAAAACAAAGTTAGCAAAACTGGTAACCCAAAATTTAAAAAAAAAAATGGAAGCAGAGACATCTTTAAAATGTGGGGGGTTTTTTAATGTAGTTTTTATCTACCAAACTAAATCACTCCTTGGTCTGTGCTATTTCTGCACCTGGCACCTGGCACCTCTTACATTGCTACCCTGGGTGTGCACACGCATACACAGAGGCAGGATGGAGTGGATACCTGCTTAGTTCTTTCTACAACCTCTTACTATCAAAACAAGAACCAGGCACCTTGATCACTAACATATCCCACTGCCACAGCACAGAAGGTAGCTCACAAGAGATATGAAATGATCATTTAGTTCTGTAAATTCTGAAAACATCTAAAAGGGATATTAAGAAAAGGAAAGCATGAAGTAGACACTAGGAGCTAGAATATGGAGCTACAAAACTTATGAGGCAGTAGTAAGGGAAAAACTTGTCAGCAAGGGAAGATATAACTTTTTTTTTCAAACCTTATTTTTAATGATGGTTCTTAAACGCTTTAACCTCCCCTTTAGCCCATTACCCACCAGAGGTAGTGGAAAAGAAAGGATAAGTGCAGGATCGGGAAGGGGACCTGTTTAGAAAGGTTTCTATTAATATATAATAATTAAACAAAAAAACTTACATTTCTATCAATATAGAATAAAATAATTAAGCAAATCAACCTACCGCCCTAGATGACAACAATTATAACACATCAAGTGACCAAAACTACCTATCCCAACTTAAAAGATTGGTAAAGATGGTCTTTTTTATAATTTATTTATTTTTATTCTTTAATCGTTTTTACAGTCCAAACTTCATCCCCCTCCTGGTCTGCCCTCCCAACCACTCCCCACCCTATACCTACCCTCCCCTCTTCTACAAGATGATGTCCCACCCACTCCACCAGGCCTCCCCCTCCCTGGAGCCTCAAGTCTCTGAAGGGTTAGATGCATCTTCTCTCACTGAGGCCAGACCAGGCAGTTCTCTGCTGTATATGTGTCAGGGGCCTCATATCAGGTGGTGTACGCTGCCTGGTTCTCAGTGTCTGAGAACTCTCAGGGGCCAGGACAGTTAAGACTGCTGCTCTGGAGGCACCCTCCTCTTCAGCTTCTTCCAGCTTTTCCCCAATTCCACCATAGGGGTCCCTGGCTTCCTTCCATCGGTTGGGTGCTAGTATCTGCATCTGATTCTTTCAGTTGCTTCTTGGGTCTCTTAGACGGCAGCCATGCTAGGCTCCTGTGTGCAAGCACACCACAGCATCAGTAACAGTGTCAGGGCCCCATGTCTCCCCTTGAGCTAGACTACAATTTGGGCCTGTCACCAGACTACTCTGCTCCATTTTTGCCCCTGTAGTTCCTTCAGGCAGGAACAATTCAGGGTCAGAGCTTTTGACTGTGGGATGGCAACCCCATCCCTCCACTGGAGGTCCTGTCCCTCCCCTGGAGGTGGACTCTACAAGTTCCCTCTCCCCACTATAGGGCACTTCATCCAAGACCCATCCCTCCGAGTCCTGAGAGTTTCTCACCTCCCAGGTCTCTGGTACATTCTAGAAGGTTCTCCCACCACCTACCTCCCCAAATTGCCTGTTTCCATTCTCTCTGCTGGCCTTCAGGGCTTCAGTTCTGTTCCTCACACACACACACACACACACACACACACACACACTACCTGATCATTGTCCCCCTTCTCCTTCCTCTTCCCTCTCCCATCCAGATCCCTTCCTCTGCCCCCTGTGACTGCTTTCTTCTCCCTCCCAAGTGGGAATGAAGCATCCTCACTTGGGTCCTTTGGCTTCTTAACTTTCTTGAGTCCTGTGGGTTGTGTCCTGGGTATTATGTACTTTTTAGCTAGTATCCACTTATTAGTGGGTTCATGCATGTCCTTTTGGGTCTGAGGTACCACACTCAGGATGATATTTTCTAGTTCCATCTATTTGCCTGCAAAACTCAGAATGTCCTCATTCTTAATAGCTTAGTAGTATTCCATTGTGTAAATGAATCAGTTTTTCTGTGTCCATTCTTCCATTGTGGGACATCTGGGTTGTTTCCAGTTTCTCACTATCACAAATAAGACTTCAATGAACATAATGGACCACGAGCCCCTGTAGGATGGTAGGGAATCTTTTGTGTATATGCCCAAGGGTAGTATAACTGGGTCTTCAAGTAGATCTATTTCCAGCTTTCTGAGGAATTTCCAGATTGATTTACAGAGTGGTTGTACCAGCTTGCAATCCCATCACCAATGGAGGAGTGAATGTTTCTTTCTCCACATTCTCAGAATGTGCTGTCACCTGAGTTTTTGATCTTAGCCATTCAGATTGGTGTAAGGTGAAATTTCAAGATCATTTTAATTTGCATTTTCCTGATCACTATGGACTTAGAACGTTTCTTTTAAGTTCTTCTCAGCCCTTTGAGATTCCTCTGTTGTGAATTCTCTGTTTAGTTCTATACCCCATTTTTTATTGAGTTGTTTGGTTTCTTGGTGGTTATATTCTTGAGTTCTTTATATATTTTGGATATTAGACCTCTATCTATGTGGGGTTAGCAAAGAATTTTTTCCCAATCTATAGGTTGCCCATTTGTCCTATTGACTATGTCCTTTGCCATGAAGCTTATCAGTTTCATAAGGTCTCATTTGTCAATTCTTGATCTTAGAGCATAAGTCATTGGAGTTCTGTTTAGGACATTTCCCCCTATGCCAATGAGTTTGAGGCTCTTCCTCACTACCTCCTCCACCCTACCTCATTCCACGAGGATGTCCTGTCCCCCTACCCCACCAGACCTCCTCACTCCCTGAGGCCTCCAGTCTCTTGAGAGTTAAGTGCATCTTCTCTGACTGAACCCAGACCCAGCAGTCCTCTGCTGTATATGTGTTGGGGACCTCATATCAGCTAGTGTATACTGCCTAGTTGGTGGTCCAGTATGGCAGAACCTTCCCCTAAAGAAATAAGATTTCAAGGAACCAATCACTGGACAAAAAGTAGGTGGTACTTCCTGGAGAGAGGAAGAGGTGAAACATGAGAGAGATACTTCCTTTTAGACTGGAGAAAAATGGCAGCAAAATGTAGGTAGCAGATGCCCCAGTTCAGGTGGCGTGTCAGGGACCACTCTGACAAATGTTGGAACCTGCACTGCCAAAAGCTTAGGGGCCAAAATTGTTAGAGCCCACACTGCCCCAAGCTTTGGGGGCTCGTACTGCTGCTCCGGTCTGCGGGTCAGGGTTCAGCAAGAGAGAGGACACAAAGAATGGAGACCAGACAGAGTGTGATTCAGTCCCGTTTATTCTCAAGTCTCTCTTCTCTCTTTCCAAGTCCCTTGTTCCTAATCCAAGTCTCAAGTCTCGAGTTCCTAGTCCCTAGTACCTCCAAGTTCCAAGTTTCCAGTCCCCTCTTCTGTCTGCCTCTCGCCTTTTATAAGTCTCACTTCTTAAATCACGACTTTAAGTCATGCCTTTAAGTCACACACACCCAAGGGAAAATCCTGGGTGTATAAAACAAGATGTTATCAGAGTGTGCTCAGCTGTTGTAGGCTGTTGAAAACAAGTCTCTTGTCAGGGTATATGGCTCAAGATGGCTGCAAGGATGATAGCCGCCTTCTGTCGCCTCCCCACAGTGGCGGATCCACCAGGATCTGCTACCAGAGGATTTATAACTTAGAATAGCTTACAAATTAGGATGCTAGTTACTGTGCCCAACAACTGTGTTACCTGTTGATTCTAAACTAGTTTGTGTGTTGTTTTCTTTCACACGATGACTCACTGAGTTCCAGAGAAAGGTATGGTGGTAGGGCATGGGTTTTCAAGAAGTGTACCCCATCTAGCAGTGGGAATTTGGAAGTGTGGGGCTGGTGTGGCAACAGCCAGCCATGGAAACTTAGTGAGCTGGGTAGAAAGTGATTTCAGAGTTCCGAGTCAGAGAGTATGCCTGGCTGAGAACAGGCTGGCCTATGTAGGAGGAGCTAAGGTGGGAGGAATAAGGAGAAGAGGAGGAGGAGGGAGGGGAAGAAGAGAAAGAGGAGGAGGAGCTAGGAAAGAGACAGAGGAGAGAGGGGGGCAACATGGAGGCAGATGTTCATGTGTCTCTGGCAGTCAAAGGTAGTTGGTATATCTAGATTGGGTATTGAATTACACCTCGGATTGTATGGGCATCTTGTTATTGATCATTACCAAATATATACAGCCTTTGGATAATCTAAGCATTAAAGTCTCATTTGTACCAAGCCCAAGTGGTGGGGTGGTCTAAGCAATGCCCAGCCTTGTGGAGACAGTCTGGAAGATTGGCAGAGCCATCTCCCATGCTGGTGTCTTGTGGGTGGCAGGGCTGGTGTTTCTGGCTGGCCATTTCTAGCTGTGGCACGCACATGGCCTCTGGCCATAGAACATAGCATCTGAGCCAGGCAGAGCCACTGCAGCTTAGATAGTTTGCTTGACTAGAGGCCATTTTTTAAATAATCACTTCAACAGGCCTATCTGCCAGTTTCCTGCTGGTGGTAGTGTGGATTGATTTTTAAACATTTCATGCAACAAAAAGTCTAGTGTCTGAGAGATCTTGGAGTTCAGGCTAATTGAGACTGCTGACCATCCTACAGGGTCGCTCTCCTCCTCAGCTTCTTCCAGCTTTTCCTTAATTCAACCACAGGGGTCACCAGCTTCTGTCTATTGGTTGGATGTAAATATCTGCATCTGATTCTTTCAGCTGCTTGTTGGGTCTTCTGGAGGGCAGTCATGAGAGGTCCCTTTTTTGTGAGCACTCCATAGCATCAGTAATAGTGTCAGTCCTTGGGGCCTCCCCTAGAGCTGGATCCCATTTTGGGCCTGTCGCTAGGCCTCCTTTTCCTCAGGCTCTTCTCCATTTTTGTCCCTGCAAATTGTTTCAGACAGGAATGATTATGATTCAGAGTTTTGACTATGGGATGGCAACTCCATCCCTCACATGATACCCTGCCTTTCTGCTGGAGACAAATTCCCTCTCCCCACTGTAGGGCACTTCATCTAAGGTCCCTCCCTTTGAGTCCTGAAAGTATCTTACCTCTCAGGTCTCTGGTATATTCCTGGAGGTCCCCCCCCCCACTTCCCACCTCCTGCGGTTGCCTGATTTCATTCTTTCTGCTGGCCCTCAGGGCTTCAGTCCTTTTCCCCCCACACACAATACCTGGTCATCTTCCCCTCTACCCCTCCCTGTCCCCTTTCCCACCCAGAACCATCCCTTCCTCCCCCCTCCTGTGATTGCTTTCTTCTTCCTCCTAAGTGAGATTGAGGTATTCTCTCTTCGCTTTGTTAACCTTTTTGAGTTCTGTGGACTGTATCCTGAGTATTCTGTACATTTTTGGCTAATATCCACTTATTAGTGAGTATTTACCATGCATGTCCTTTTGGGTCTCAAAATGACTCAGGATGATATTTTCTAGTTCTATCCATTCACCTGAGGTTTTGATCTTAGCCATTCTGATTGGTGTAAGGTGGAATCTCAGGGTCATTTTTATCTGCATTTCCCTGATAGTTATGGGAAATATTTTAAAAGCCTCACGCTATGCCCAGCTACTTTCTGCCCTGGCGGGCTGGCCTGCTATGCACTGGCAGCAATGGCCGGCCTGTTCTTATCTCGTGGAGACTCTCTAGCCCAGGGCTCCTGAAACATCTTTCCACCCAGCTCACTAAGTTTCCACTTGTGGGTCGATATCATGCCAGCCTCATGCTTCAATACCCCCACAGCCTTTGTGGTGCACATCAGGCAAACCCACGCTTTGCCACTGTACCAGAGAACTCTGGAATCCAGTAGAACAGCCATGAGAAGGGAAATACCACACATACTTAGTTCAGAAACAATGGTAACTCAATCCCTGGGTGCAGGAGAGTGGAATTAGCATCAAAATACAAGCAACCCCAGGGCTATCCACAACACCTGATGACTAAGGATTTTGAACACTTCTTTAAGTGCTTCTCAGCCCTTTGAGATTCCTCTGTGGTGAATTCTCTGTTTAGTTCTACACCTCATGTTTTGATTGCATTGTGTGGTTTTTTGGTGGTTAGCTCCTTGAGTTCTTTACATATTTTGGAAGTTAGCCCTCTATCGAATGTGGGGTTAGTGAAGATTTTTTTCCCAGTCTGTAGGTTGTCAATTTGTCCTACTGACTATGTCCTTTGCCTTACAGAAGCTTTCCATTTCATGAGGTCCCATTTATCAATTCTTGATCTTAGAGCATGAGCCATTGGAGTTCTGTTTAGGAAATTTCCCCGGGCCAATGAATTCAAGGCTCTTTCCTCAGTATAACCTCCCTTTTAGCTCACCACCCACCAGAGGCAGTGGAAAAGAAAGGGTACGGTGGAAGTCGTCCTATTTAGAAGGGTTCTTTGGAGCCACTCCTGTCTGTGTTATCTGAAAATCAACAGTTCAGTTCACAGATCAGCAGCAACAACTCGATACGACTGCAAACACTTCACAGATTCACCAGCAGTCTAGTAGCGTTGGGATAGCAAACATGAATCAGCAGTGATGGCACTACTTAGAGACAGTCAGGCGTCAGTCTCCGCTCAAGTAAGCAGGAGGGATCAGGGAAGAACACCAGGAGAAGTTCTTGGCTGTGCTTCTCTCAGAGAAGCATAGATCAGTGAAGACTCAAGACCCAAAAGCATTGCACAGCTAGCTCTATACACAAGCCAAGCTCAGCCTCCATCACTGTCCATCAGGTCCTATTTATACTCTCCAAACATCACATGTCCTCCATGTGTCTTGCCTCAGCACGTTTCTTGCCTCAATACATGCATCTGTTTCAGCTCACATCATTCTGCCAACCAGCCTGAGTCCAAAAAAGCAGCAAGAAGAAAAGCACACCAACAGAAGTTTTTTGGTTCATTTCTCTCTATGGAGTCCTGACAAATGCAGCTCAACTACACAATATAAGGCACACTAATACATACATTGTTAGCAAAGAATCCTTCATCATGTGTCCTTTCACATGCTTGCTTTAGCAGAACATCCTCTCTTCTGTTTCTGCTTCAGCAAAACGTTCCTTCACAAATCCGCCTTAGCTTTTTACACCTGTGTCCACTTTAACGAAATATTCCTTCAAATGTATGCTCCAGCAAAACACCTTCCAAAAAAAAACCTTAAGTTTCCATTTCAGGAAAGCAAGCAAGAAGGGCGAAGGGCAGGTTTGGGTAAGTCCTGGAGTACATTGAAAATATATGCTACAGTTTGGAAACAGTTTGTCTCTCCCAAAGGTTTATGAGTTGAAATTTACTCCCATTGGAAGAAATTGTGGTGGTCCGAATAAGAGTGGCTTCCTTCGGCTCATATAACTGAATACTTAGTCATCAGGGAATGGCACTAGTTGGGACTGGAAAGTGTGGCCTTGTTGGAGTAGGGGTGGAGGAAGTATGACACTGAACGCAGGCTTTGAGACTCTAAAAGCCAAAACCAAGACCAGTGGCTTTGGTTTCTCTTCATGATGCCTGAAGATCCAGGTGTAGAACTCTCAGCTCCTGCAGCATCATGTCTGCCTGCATGTCACTATGCTTCCTTCCATAATGACAATGGACCTCTAAAACTGTAAGCCAGCTCCAATTAAATGTTTTCCTTTGTAAGAGTTGCTGTGATCGTGGTGTCTCTTTATAGTAATAGAACATTGACTAAGACAAGAATTAAGACAGTATAAACTAGATTAAAATATTTTTAGACATTGGATTTGGGAAGGTAATTGGAATTAGATAACGATCAGGGTGGATGACCATAATTGAATACAAGTAGCTTTATGAGAGGGACTAGAAGACAGACAGACACAGAAAGACACACACACACAGCCCCTTGCTGTGTGGTGTCCTGTACCACTCAGGATCCCCCCTGAAAGACTTTCATCACCAGATGCAACATTTGACCTTGAACCTCCAAAATAGACTCCTATTCTTTACAACATTGTCCAATCTGTGTAATTCATTAGTAACAAAAAGCAGACTAGGACCAAGAACTATGATCTGAACAGACTGATAGAAAAAATATGAGTAGCATTGGGATTCTATGGTAAACTGAATCAAAAGACATACTTAGTTTGTAAGTTGTCATCATTACACTTGATGTGTATATGCAAATGGTGTACATGTATTCATGTATTCACCACTGGTCGTGGCCAGAACCCAAATTCAGGTGTTTTCCCTAATTGTTCTCTACCTTATTTGTTGAGACAGGTCTCTTACTTTAGCTAATCTTGCTAGCCAGCAAGCCCCAGGGATCCTTATGTGTCTGTGTCCCTATGACTGAGATTACAACATATACCTGGCTTTTTACATGAGTGCTGGGGATCCATGCTAGTCTTCATGCTAGAAAAGCAAGCTCTTTACCATGGAGCCATGTTCTCAGTCCCTGTATACTGTACTATTCCATGTTACCTTTGTAAAAGTTGTCTACTGTCTAAACTGCTAGCTAAACAGATATCTAAACTTCCTTTCTCTTTTGTTAAGATACAAGTGCCCTTTTCATATGAGCTATTTTCTTCTAATTCAAAAACCTGTTTCCCACCACTTACTCTCAGAATCTGTTCTGATTTGAGAATGTGTTAGCTTTTCCTTTCTGTGACAGAATATCTAAAATATGAACAGTGATAGACTTGTTTTGACTGTTTCAGACATTTCAGTTGATAGTCACTTGGTCTCATTTTGAGCCTATCAGTAAAAACATACAGTGAAGAACATGCTTGGAAGAAAGTTCTTCACCTCATGGTTAACAGGAAAGCGATGAGTAGGCAGGCCGCCAAGAGCCACTTATGGGTTAATTATTATCCATAATTATTGATTATTAATCCTTAATTATCTAACTTCCCTCAATGAGGACCCTCTGCATAAATTTTTCTTCATGTCCTGTACTGCCACCAGCTGGGGACCAAACTGCAATACATGAGCTTTGATGGACAGTCAAAATCCAAATCCAACCAAAAATCTTTGTAAATTTTATCACTGATTAGATAATGTCTTAGATCAGGTATCTTTGATAGCTCTAATTTGCAAAGGTCCCCAGCATTAATCTGTAACTGATTTGTAAGGTATGAATAACAGAGTCAAACAGAATTAAGTCTTGAAAACTGCATCCAACCCTTACTAACAATGTGACAAGAGTCACTTTACCTCTCTAAGGCTTAAATTCTAATTGGAAAGAGACAGTAAGACAGAGGCAAAGCAATGGCTGGCAAGATGGTTCAGAGGGTACTAGAACTTGCCACCAAGCCAGATAACCTAAGATTGGTCCTGGGGGCCTACACAGTGGAAAAGGGGAACCAACTCTCAGACGTCGTCCTCTGTACACACGCACGCGCGCGCGCACACACACACACACACACACACACACACACACACACACACACACACA
>JANHMN010000001.1:137418797-137483198 GCA_030674055.1 Rhabdomys pumilio | reverse complement strand
CTCTCTCTCTCTCTCTCTCTCTCTCTCTCTCTCTCTCTCTCTCTCTCTCTCTGTGTGTGTGTGTGTGTGTGTTGGTGAGGTAAAGAGGGACTTTATAATATTTGTTAGTCTAAACCTTACCTTTGTATGAACCAAAGGGTCATTCAGGATAATATGACAAAAATGTTGAGTAGCAAATATATATTAGCTAAAGAAGCAGATACTTTTGGAATTGTAGTTTTGTTTTCAACTGTAAGAGAGTTTGTTTGCAAATTGCTGACCCCGAAGAATATCTGTGGTCTTTGGTTCAGAATCTAGTTGGGAGCAAATAAGAAATACCATTCTAATGGAAATGATTACTTGTCGTATCAAGAATTGTTGTGACTTCAGGATTTTGGATTAGGAAAGCACTTGAATGCTTTAAGCAGGGCTTAATGGGCCATACTAGGAGAAACATGGAAGACAATGGTGTTAAAAGCAATGCAGATTTTAACTCCTGGCTCAAGAGGTTTCAAAGGAAAAGAGTATTTGTAAGTTGCCTAGAGACCATTCTTGTAATATTTTGGCAAAGAAAGTGGTTGCTTTCTGCCCTTGTCTCAAAATTTACCTGAGGTAAAATTGGAAGAGTTTTGGATCGTTGGTGTTGACAGAGGAGACTTCAACAGAGGCTAGTATTGACTCTGTTGTACTGCTATTAGCAGTCACTCTGAGGAAAAAGGAAGTGCCAGGAAGTGTAGTACAACTAAGACCAGTGCTCAAAGAGATAAAAATTAGTTTAAGAAAAATTTAAATTTTTTTTTAGAAAGTTAAATTGAATAAAGGGAGTGGTGACCTCAGGGCAAGATCCCACCCCATTAAGCTGCCAACTTGTAGAAAGGAAATAAAGAGAAGCTTAAGCAGTAAAGGAAACGATGGACAACAAAATTCTGGTGTAAATGTACTTGAACAAGAGGGCCAGTTCAGTCTCCGCAAACGGCAAAACTTAGCAAGTTCAGCCACGTGGTTTTGGCTTTAGAGTAAAAAATACAAGAAAAGAGTTATAGAATCTTCTTCTGTGGCTACGAAAAGCTGCTGAAGCCAAGCATGTGTCAGGGATGTCCCTGCATGTAGACCCAAAGCTTGAATTTCACTGAGACTAAAGATGTTGAAGCCGGGCGGTGGTGGCGCACGCCTTTAATCCCAGCACTCGGGAGGCAGAGGCAGGCGGATTTCTGAGTTCGAGGCCAGCCTGGTCTACAGAGTGAGTTCCAGGACAGCCAGGGCTGTACAGAAAAACCCTGTCTCGAAAAACCAAAAAAAAAGATGTTGGAGGTGCCAGGGACATGGGATACCTGCTGAAGAATGCTGTAGATGCAGTGTGGAACCAGCCCATGAGAGAAGTGTGTTGCAGTCAACAAAGCTAAAAGGAGTTGGAGATCTGGAGAGTGCTTTGACATCAGACATAGACATGCAGAATTTGGAGTTTGCCTTGCTGGTTTTCAGTCTTCCTTTGGTCCAGTATTTCTTGTGTTCCTTCTTTCCCCTTTTAGAATGATAATGTATATATTCTGTGCCATTGTATGTTGGAAGTATGTATTAGGCTTTTTGGTTTTGATTTTTATAGAGAATTAAGAAATTGCCTGGAGTATCAAAAGAGACTTTGAACTTTGGATTTTTAAATAGTGTTGAGACTGTAATAAATTATGGGGATTTTTGAAGTTGGACTAAATGCATTTTGCATTATAATATGGAAATGAGCCTGTGGGGGCCAAGGAATGGAATGTGGTGGTTTGAAAGACAAGGTTTCTCCATAGGCTCATATATCTGAATGCTTGGTCACCAGGGAAGTATTATTTGAAAAGATTAGGAGGTATGGCCTTATTGGAGGAAGTGTGTCACTGGCGGTGGGTTTTGGGTTCCCAAAAGCCCAACCAAGCCCAGTGTGTGTCTCTTCCTGCTGCTGGGTATCCAGTTGTAGAACTCTTGGCTCCTTCTCCAACACCATGTCTACCTTTGTGCCTCTATGATGACAGTGGACTAAACCTCTGAAATTGTAAACAAGTTGCAATTAAATGCTTCCCTTTGTAAGAGTTGCTCTGGCCATGGTGTCACTTCATAACAATATAATAATGACTGAAACAAGAACTAACATTGAAGCTAATAAACTGTCCTGTAACGTGTAGAGCTGTTTCAGGATTTCTGTGTGAACAAAAGCCAAAAATTTCAGAGAGGGAAAAGGTAGTTCGCATAGAACATTTACATAAGGAGTTTTGTTGCAAACTCAAAAAAAAAAATTAGATAAAGCAGTGGAGGTGAGTAAAGGTGAAGTTGTGTTTATTTTCCTAAAACAGAGAAACATATTTACAAGATTAATAGAAAGAACCGTTAAGATAGAAAACAGTACTACTAAGAAATGACATAGAAGAATGGCAGGGACTAGTGTTTTCACAGAGATTGTTTTTAACAAAAAACTTAACGGAGACTGCCAAACAATATTAAGATGAGTTGAGATTATATCTTTTTTTATTGACTGGATGAATTTACATGATTTTGGTAATGCAGTCTTTTGTCATTGAAAGGCATGGGCAGCTTATCATCTTGAAGACTGAGGATGAACCCAGGAAGACTGGGTTCATCCCTGGAACCACAGAAAAGAAGGGGGCAGAAAAGAAAGAAATACACAGATGAGGTGTTAAATGAGAAGGTGCATCTCTGAGATATATTGAATGATAATCAGGATAATAAAAGATTCTGTTCCAGAGAGAGTAGGTTTAGAAGAACATCAGCAATTACAAAAGAGGTAACAGGACAGCTGAAAAGTGGCTAGAAACAGAACAGTGGGCCAATAAGGAGCAATTAGAAGTCAGGGAGCCTGACAACAATCTGCCCCAGCTCTTGAGTGGGAAAGAGCTCTGGACGCAATAAGGAAGAGCTGCGTTCACTGAGAAGTTCAGACAGCAGGAAACTCCCAACAATGAAGAATGTGATGATGGTCCAATCTTCTGTGGCTAGTAGAGAGCCATAACTGAGGATAAATAGTGGAGGCTAACAGCCCTGAGCCAGAGTATAGTGCATACTCCAACTCTCAGAGCCACATCTAAGCACATAATTTAACTGCTGACAGGCTAGAGGATGTCCAAAACTCAGGTCAAGCTAAGCCCTCAACTTTTGCAGCCTCTTCTCTCCCAGAGGGTATTTAGTGTTTAATGGGATTTGAAAGTCTTAGACTAATCCTTCAGTTTACATTTCAGTGCTCAGTTTGTCCTCCCTGTTCCTTAGAACACTTGGATATACCGTTTGGCTTAGACAATAGCTATGCAAGGTGTCCAAACTAAGGAATTTGTGGAATAAGGATGAATCTCCCTGGCCTAGTACAGTGCTAACTGTGGTCATAGGGGCTCCTGGTACACAATAAAAGCCAAGATCCCAAAGCAAAGACAGCCTGGACTATGTTGACACTTGGCACTTGGCTAGTGCAGGCTCAGTATTAGCTGAAATCTTAGGAAAGTCGGGTGGCTCCATTTTTAACTGCTCACTGCCCCTTACATACTAGAGGAACACAAAGAAACTACTCCAATATTTTGTCCTGGCTGTTTTATTTTGCAAGGGTATGTATGAGACTTTTTATTTATCCTTTTTTTCTTTTTTAATACAATTTAGTATTTTTACTCTGTTTTCAAAACAATTTTCTCTTTTATTCTCACATTTTATTTTGTTTACACGTGTTTCCTTTATTGCAGACTCAGAATTAATATCTTGCTCTTCCCACTTCCCAGCATATTTCTGCATGCTTTTTCCTTTCTTTCATTTAACCTTGCTTCTCTTTTCTTTTTCTCATTCCCAGCTTCCTATCATTTTAGTAATTTGCTATGTTTACTTTTACCCTAAGTATTTAACTTAATGGCTTATGCATGGTTTTTGCCATTTTCGGATTTGTGGTTATAGGTGGTATATTAGTGTCAATTGTTTCTCATCTGCCATGGTTTAGTGTTCTAGCTATTAAAGCCATTTGTTTTCTCCTTCATGGGTAGTAGTGGGGATTGAGCCGTGAAAAGGATGCTAGTTGCTAAGAGAGTTCCTCTTAAGAAATAGAAGAGATATCCATACCAATAGATATATAAATGAGAGACATGAAAAGGCAAGGATCACCCATAGGATCATAACTCCTTAATTATTGGATCTAAATATAGTAATTAAATACTGAACAAAGAATTCAAAAAACTTCAAATTCAAAATTGTGAAATAACCAGTGGCTTCAAATTGTAATCAAACAAGCAAATGAATAACACTAGAAACATAATTCAAGACCTATATACCAAAATCAGAAACAAACATGAGGCAGGCTCCCACATCTGCCACTGAGGTCAGTTGGAACAAACAAGGTGCTCTGTTTTGTCTTCTCAAAATGCAGGGGAACACTACCACTGCTGCACTACTAAACCAAAGATCAAGTCAATGAGGGAGATGAGAATACACTACGAACACAGCACAGTTGTACTAAGACTTTAGTCCAAAAGGTAACTGGTCCAAACTGCTGGGGCAGTATGTCCCCAAATCTGATTTAATGGTGCAAACTGAGGTTGGTAGTTATACCTTTCCCATCAACACAAGATAGTACATGAACATCACAGTGAGCGAAAGAATTCAAAACTCATCCTTCCAAAAATGAGATATGCCCAATGTGATTTATTGTACTTTTGTGTTTTTCTTGTTCCTGGGTTTGTTTTGTTTTGTTTCATTTCTTAGTCTTTACTCTTGCAAAAATGTTTTGTAATAGGCTTGCTTTAGTTTTTACTGGCTTGGTTAGGCTGTGTGACGTTCTAGATGCTGCTCTACCCATTTACCATTTTGTACTTTTGAGTACAGTTCTTACATTCAGCCCATACAATTTCCCTCTCAGTCCTGTAGCTTTTTTCTTTTTTCTCTTCCCCATGCCTGTTCCATTTTTACTTACTCACTCTTAACTTTCCAAACTTTAAACTCTAAAAATTCCCCAACTTTCCCTTCCCAGATTTTTTTTCTACCTCAAATTTTTCCTCGGTCTACTACTGATACCTATCCTTACCCAGCCTACAGTCACTCCACTCTTAATCTTAGTAACTAATATCCTGGTTGTACAATCCTAGCTTATTGATCCTCAACTAGTTCATATTGGAGCTGTATTTAACTAGCTAGTGTGGTGTTTGTGTTGTAGACCTACCCAGTATTTAGAGTAATAACTCTAACACAATAATAATGGGTCATTTCAATACTCTAGTCTGACTAATGAATCATTCTAACAGAAAATAGAGCAACATCTGAGTTAAATGACATCATGTTTCAAATTGATCTTCCATCTATAGAACATTCCATTGAAACACTGCAGAATATACATTCTTCTGATTGGCTCATACAACTTTCTCTAAAGTAGATCTTGTAATAGGATGAAAGCAAGACTTATCAAATAAAGGAAAACTGATTTTTTTCTGTATTCTGAGCACAGTGAAATAAAATTAGAAATAAACAGTTTAGAACATGGAGACATTTTATAGAATGCTAATTGGATCATCAAAAATTAAGGAAATTCATAAATTTTGAAAATTAAAATGTGAAATCATAATATATATAAACCTATGAAGTAGAATGAAATAATAAAGAAGGAAATTCATAGCTGAAAATATGAGCATTTAGAAACAGACTTCAAGTAAATAGTAATATACCTGTAGCTATGGGAAAGAATAAGAACAAACTCAAAAAAAAGTCAATAGAAGCAAAGAATCAAGATCAAAACAAAAATTAATAAAACAGAAATGAATAAAGTACCAATAGTGCTTTTGAAAGAAACAAAATCCATGAGCTCTTAGCCAAACTAACAAAAAAAAAAAGAGAGAAGAGCCAAATTAGCAAAATTAGATTTAAAATTGAAGAGATTGCAACAGATAATGAATTTCAGAAATTTCAGCCATTTTGAGACATTTTAAAGGCTTATATTCCACTAAATTGGAAAAGTGCAAGAAATAATAAATTTGTAGACAATACAACAAAGATAATATTTTAAAAAATTAAGCCAGTGTGTAACAGCAACAGTGAGATACAGAAACAACAATGTAGAAACTAAGACTAAACTGGTTTATAAGAGTTGATGAGAATGGGGTTACGGAGATGGCTCAGTTAAAGTGCTTGCTGCTCTCCCAGAGCAGTTCCTACAACACAGCCATCTGTAACTCTAGTTCCAAAGGATCTCACACCTTCTTCTAGCCTCCTTGGACGCTAAGCACAGGAGTACACATTCAAAGCTTCATGTGCATAAATTAAAATAAAAATGTAGCCCCAAATGATAAAACATCTTAATAAGACCTGAACTAAGACCAATAGAAACATTTCAAGGTATTGGCATAGGCAGGCACTTTTCTGAATAGGACTGTAGCCATTCAGGAAATAACACCAGCAATTAACAACTGGTATTTCATTAAATTCAAAAGCTTCTGCACAGCAAAGGAAACAATCAAGTAAAGAGATAGCTTGGAGAATAAGAGATCTTTGTTAACTATATATCAGACTGGACTGTTAGCTAGAATATACAAAAAAAATTAAACTAAACAGCCAAACAAAGCAATCCAGTCAGTAAATGACCTAATGAAATGAGAAGACAATGTTCAAAATCAAATTATACTTGGCCAGTAAAATGTGTAAGAAAATATTTAACCTTATGTCATCAGAAAATACAAATAAAAAACTACATTGAGATTCTATGTTATGCCAGTCAGAATGCCAGTCACTGATAAAACACATCCTGGCAGTGATGCAGAAAGAAGACAGTTTCTCTATACTGTGAGTGGATAAAGAAAACGTAGTTTATGTACACAGCCATAAAGAAGAATGAAGCCATGTTATTTGTCAGAAAGTGAATGCAACTGGAGATATGTGAAGCAAATTAAGTCAGTCTTATGTAGATATAATATGCTTTCTTTCATGTA
Organism: Rhabdomys pumilio; assembly: GCA_030674055.1. NCBI lineage: Eukaryota > Metazoa > Chordata > Mammalia > Rodentia > Muridae > Rhabdomys > Rhabdomys pumilio. The sequence goes on along the minus strand of JANHMN010000001.1, from coordinate 137,476,284 downwards.
TGGGCCCTAGACATTATAGATAAATAAAATAAGACTCTGGTATGAGCACAAAAATAGACACAAAGACCAAAGGAATAGAAGACCCAGAAATAAGCCCACACAGCCATGTGATTCTCAACAGAGATCCCAAAAATCATACACTGGAAAAAAGATTCATTATAAAAATATTTGGACAAACAGGGAAGAGAAATTTGTTTCTTTAAAAAATAAAAGTTACTTTGGTATTAGTGTATAGCCAGGTAGTAGAGCACTTGCTGAGAATGCATGAGGACCTTTCTTCCCTAGCACAAAAGTAAACATTAAACAAGAAGAAATACTGTGGTGCAGTAATTGTGAGTTGTAAAATGATAATTGTGATATTTAGCATTATTAACAGGAGTTTACTGTCTAAACAGCACTCATACTTGGTAGCTATGTTTTATTTCTTTTTCCTAAAATTTAGCTTTTGGACATAATGTACATCATACATGTATCTTTTTTTCTTTTTTTTTAACCTTTGTGTCTTGCTATGCATCCCAGGCTGAGCAAGAACTCAATTCTTTTTCCTATGCTTCCTGATTGCTGGTGTTATTTGCATGTCAAAATTAAATACAAGAAATGTTTTTAAATATAGGTTGTATTTTTATTGCTGTTGCTTAGAAAATATACTAGTGGTCGTAGTATTAGTTTATTGTAACAATAAATTATTGTAACAATAATTAAATATTAAATGGTGGATATGTAAAAATCTATACAAGTATTAGAAATTTTGTATTTAAATATTTTATTGTTGACATTTTTTCTACTTTGATTACTGTAAGGCAAAATTTGTGGGTTTTATAAGTTGTTTGTTTTGTTTTTTAAGGAAATTATAAGGCTAAAGATGTATTCAGTGGTAAGCACTTGCCTTGTATGCACAAGGCCTTGGTTTCCATCCACAACCTGGAGGAGAAGGAAAAAAAGAAAGGAATCAAAGATGATTGTTCTGGTCTGAAATCTGTCATATCCCAATCTTTAACCCGGAACATAAATCTCTCATGTGCTTACACCTCAGTACTGAAACTGTTTGAAGATTCCTGAGTTCCTTATTCCTTCAGTCCCCTTCATTTTAAAAAAAACAAGGATGACAGGATTAATCTAGGATTCCCATGCTGGTGCAGCATGCAGAAAGACTTACTTCTACAGTGGCAAAATTTTTGAAGTAAAAATGTTAATACAGGTTTAGGCATATAGTTTGGTGGTTTAAAAAAAACTTGCGTACCTTAAGTTCAATCCCCAGAATTGCAAAATAAAATTTAATTTGATGTTCTAAGAAAATGGTAATAATTAATGCATTTATTTAGGTATGGTTTCATCACTTTTGAAACTCAAGAAGATGCACAAAAAATCTTGCAAGAGGTAAGTTCTTTCAGTGTATTTAATTTGTGGTTTGGAATGCATTTCTTTGAAACTAGTCCTTTATGGTAGTATAATGACATAGTACAAGTACAGTGATCCATTTATATACAGGTATGTGCGAATACATATATGCACATGTGTATACATAGATGTGTGTATGTGTGTTTGTACATATTTTAAGATTGCCATTGACCTCTAAGAAGCAGTCTGAAGTCATTCCAAGTCATTACATGAGGATAGTTTTTAAGATATAGTGTGTTTTGCTTTATTTGCTTAAACTAATAATTTAAGAATATATCTCTGTGATGCATAGTTTTTTTAATTCCTTAGAAACACTACAAATGTAGACTACTAGAATAAGATTACCTGAGATTATTTCCTTCCTTTGAACCACCTTTCATAACCCAAGACCTTTTGTTAATAAAATGGATATAACCTGTAGTTTATTTTGATAGCTTTTAACTTATAGCAAGTATAATATTTAACCTTTTTAGAAGAAAGTAGTTTAATTATATATTATTAAGATCATACATAGTCGATTCTTATGCATAGTAGTTTTGTATTCTGTAAAGTCACCATAAACACTGAATTAGTGAATACTGAACTTCTGGTGTTTCTAGTTGAAGAAGGTACCAAACGTCCTCTAGTCACAATATTATTGTTACCAGTAAATCAGCATGCAACCTGGTTTTATGTGTCTGTGTTTAAAGAAATCGTGGTAGCAATGATTTGTATTATCACAAAGACCTGAGAGAGACTATTTAAAAAGTGTTAAGATTATTCTAGCTCATGATTTCACCTCCTATGGTTGGATCTATCAGTTGGCTTTATTGGAAGGAGGGTGGACACTTCATATCCAAGCCATAATTGATACTATATTTAATAATTGTTGAATAATTAACATTAGATTCATGGCCAATAGCATTACATCCGTACCTGAATTATAAGCATGTCAACATGTTTTCTCCATAACATGTATATGACACCTTTCTTGTGCTTAGGAACACTAGCTAGTGCTTCAATACCTGGAAGACATTTTTTTTAAGCACATAATGTGAAAAGAGTATCTAAAGGGACACTTGATTAAAATATCATAGCTGGAACAAGAATAAAGTCATCACTTTGATCTTACCTGGGTACTTGTGTGTTAGACTACTCACATTTTCTGTATATGTCTACTAATAACCTTGAAATAGCTACAAATAGTGGCTCAGAAATTGCAAATAAATTTTAGAGAATATATAAATTGCAAATACACAATCAGCAAGTAATGATGAATACTACATCACCTGGATTCATAAGTGTAGAACCAAGATAAAGATTGACTTTTTTGAACCCAAGATTCATCTTTTTCAGACTGGGAATGTAGCTCAGTTTGTAGGATACTAACTCTCAATACCACGTAAACAGGCGATGTGGCACACGCCTGCAGTCACAGCACTTCAGAGGTAGAGCGAAAAGTCATCGGACAACATAGGTTTAAAGCCGTCCTGCAATCCATAAAACATATTTTTAGAAGAAGAAGAAGAAAAGTCATACAATGTCTGCTAATTTCATGCTCGGTTTTGTCACTAATTTTTACAAATTATTGTGTCAAAATGACAGGTTTTTTCTTTATTTTAGGCTGAAAAACTTAATTATAAGGATAAGAAACTCAACATTGGTCCAGCAATAAGAAAGCAACAAGTAGGGATTCCTCGTACGTATTGAAAACTAATGTTTTTTTTATATTTTTCATAGTCCTGTTGTGAAATGTTAGACTCTTATAGACCTTTTATTAAAATATCCTCTTTCTTTTATGTGATAAATTTATGTTAGCAAAGTTGGTGCTCATATAAATATTCATACCAAAAATTAAAATACATTAGTTTGAGGGTGTAGAGGAAATATACCTGAATATTCCATTGACAACATTTAAGAAGAAAAATCTTTTATTTTTAATTAGCATACAAAGTACTGTGTATCACGATAGCATTTTCTTTTTGTTGAAAATTCATATAGTATATTCTGATCACTTTTTACCCTCCCCCAGATCCTTCCCACCCATCCAACTCATATTTCATCTCTCTCTCTCTCTCCCCCTCAAACAGGCAAATAAAACTATTTTAAAACATTTTTTTAAAAAAAAGTGAAAAAGCACCAAACACAGAGGAATAAAACTCATAAAAGCAGAGTCAGAAACTATAATATATAAGCAAAAGACAATATTTTTAATGCCCCAACAAATTAATATGAGACAAAAAACATCTACAAAATGCCATTGAGTTCATTTTGCATTGGCTATCTACTTCTGGGCATGAGGTCTACTCAGTGAAAGTCCACTGGAGAAAACAAACCTTTCCTGTGTAAGCAGTTGTCAATTGCAAATAATTTCTGATTAGGGATGGAAGCTCATGTCTACTTCCTCCCCTCAGCATGCGGACCCCATCTCACTTGAACCTGTGCAGGCCTTGTGTATGCTGCTACTGTCTCTGTGGATTCATATGTAGGTCAGTCTTGTTGTGTCTAACACTGTTTCCTTGGTGTCAGTCCATCCCACCTGTCTGTCTGAATATTTCTGCCTCCTCTTCCACATAGCTCCCTAAGCCCTGATGTCAGCAGAGGGGGAGTTGATGAAGACATCCCATTTAAGATGTTCCAAAAGTATTCCAAAGTCTGTCACTCTCTGCTCATTACGCAGTTGTGGGTCTCTGAATTATTTCCCATCTCCTGCAGGAGGAATGAACACTTGTGATGATGACTGGGCAAGGAACTGGATCTCGGGGTGTAGGAGAATGTCAGTAGGAGTCATTTTATTGCTGTTTCTTGAAGTGTTTTTCAGTCATTTGTGTTTTATCTTTTGAGAATTCTATTTAGTTCTGAACACCATTTTTTAATTGAATGTTTGGTTTTTCCCTAAGTCCGTGGCCTATTTAGCCACTACCTCAGCAATGTCAGGCATGGGTTCCATCTCATGGAGTGGCCCTTAAATATTGATAGTGGTTGGCTACTCTCATAGCATCTGTACCACTATTATACCAGTGTATCATGCAGGCAGTTAACTGTTGTAGATGGCAGGATTTCTAACTGGGTTAGCATAGAGTACCTTCCAGTATAACAAACACCAGTCAATAGTGGTGAAGGTTCTGGTTAGGCACCAGCTCAATTTTTCCATGTTCAATAAAATATTTAAATGTTGTATTGAGAAGTAAGACCTTACCATCAATTCTTCAAGAACAACCAATAACCTTGGCAATAGCTTGGGTTGTTCGAGAGTCTCCATGGGGCTCCTTTGGCCAATAACTCAGTTACCTGTAACCCATTTCTGGCCCTGTAGACTTTATTTGGTAGCTAGAGATCTCTAGTTGGGATATCATCTCCCCCATTATTTGGGAACTCTATGTAGATTTCTTGTATAAATGTATTTTAGGAAGCTTCTTATAGTAGTGAGTTTACATATGACCCCTCAAATGGCCCTTAGTGTTGCTTGTTCCCTCTATACTCTCTTCCTTACCCAACTCTTCCCTACCCCCTCTCTGTTTAATCTTTCTATTTCAGTCTCTCCATAGCCCCATCTCTCCATAACTACATAGTTTGTCTTCCTAGGAGGATCTTCCGGAACCCCCCCCCCCATCCCGCATACCTTACTCTAAATCTAAGCGTGATTATACAGATTGTAACGCCTATTTAAAGTCTTAAAAGCTAAACTCCACACACAAGAGAATACATAATATTTGTCTTTGGGGGTCTGGCTTACCTTACTCAGGGTAATTTTTTTTTTTGCAAATGTCATGATTTTTTAACATATATAATAACCCATTGTGTACTTGTAACCACATTTTTTTAATCTGTTTATTTGTTGGTAGAAAACTAGACTCTGTTATTTTTCTGGATATTGTAAATATAGCAGCAGTGTGCATGGATGAACTAGTGTCTCTGTAGTAGGATGTAGGGTCCTTTGGGTATACACCGAACAGTAGTACAGTGGAATCGTAAGATAGGTCTATACCCAACTTCCTGAGAAACCACCATTCTAACTTTCTATATAACTTTGCATTCCCACTAGCAGTGGATGACTGTTCTCCTTACTCCACATCCTCACAGCATGAGCCATCAGTTACTTATCTTAGCCATTCTGATAGCTGTAAAATGAAATCCCAAAGTAATTTTGATTTACATTTCCCTGATGACTAAGAATGTTGAACTTTTTTTTTTTTTTTTTTTTTTTTTTTTTTAGGTTTCAAAACATAAAATTTATTTGAAATATATACAAACCATATAAGTGTCACAGAAAAGCAGATTAGATATATTCAGTTTTTAGTAAGATTACAATTAAGAAGGGCATATCATAGCAAAAATTAATTTTAAAAATATCAGTGTTTTAAATTGTTTTGGGCAGAATATGGTATCTCACAAATTTTATCTTAGCACTTGGGATGTAAAGGCAGACAGATTTTTGTGAGTCTGAGCCAGCTTTAATCTTCTACCAAGTTCCAGGCCAACCAGGCATACATAGTATGAACTTGCGTTAAAAACAACAACAACAACAACAACAAAAAAAAGAACAACAAAATTGTTCTTTGGCTCTACAGTAATTTTGGTCATGAGTGTAGCTTTTAGCAGCTGAGCCATCTCTCCAATCCTGACTGTACAATAATTTACTTAACTATTTTAATTGTTTGCTAACTACTATTTATTCCTCTACTATATTTACTTCTAATGTGTAGTACTAGAGATAGATCCATGTATCTTATGTATATACTAGTCAAATATTCTTCAACTAAGCTACATTAAGTGACCTTATTTTTCCCCTCATACTTTTATTTTGCAGAAAAATTAAGCAAACTTTTTATTTTATTTTTAGATTATTTGAATAATGATGTAGCTACAACAATCAGCATTGACTTGGTAACAAACCATAGAGATGACACTTAATTGCAACAGAGCTTATCTTAATTCCTTGGTATGAAAAATGAGGAATTAATCTCAGGAACTTTAGTCTTTTTTTAAAGTGTTTTTCATTCATTTGTGTTTTATCTTTTTAGAATTCTATTTAGTTCTGAACCCCATTTCTTAATTGAATGTTTTCTTGGTATCCAGTTTTTTTTTAGTTCTTTATATATTTTAGATATTAACCCTCTATGTGATAACATTTTCAAATATAATGTACTGGTCCTCCTCTGAACCTTCTGTTTCTTTCTCCCATATTTCCCTGCCGTCTCCCATTCTCTACCCCCAGTAGCATCTTAGCTGTTTTCATGATCATGTGTTCCTGTTCCTCAGTTCTCCGCACCTCTTCTTCCCTTCTCACAGACCCTCTTCTGTTTAGATGTCCCACATGCACATGCACACACCCCACATCTAAACACTTAAAGCTGGAAGAAGAAAGAGAACAACCATCATTTGTCTGAATCTGGTTTATCTACTATAGTATAGCATTTTCCATATTCATATATTTTCCATAATTTCATTTTCTTTATAGCTGAATAAAATTCTTCTGTGTATTTATATATCTCACTATCCGTCTGCTGATAGACATCTAGGCTGACCCCTTTACCTTGCTGTTGTAAATAGAACAGCAGTAAAGACCCAGCTATTTCACCTAGACATATATACAAAGGAAAAAAATCACTTAAAATAGCTAAAGAAATTTAGAATTACCAGTTTAAAGGGTTTATGACCACCTGAGAGGCTCTGCCAGATCCTGACCAATACAGATGCGGATGCTTGCAGCCAACCATTGACTGTGCACAGGGACCCCAATGGAGGAGTTAGGAGAAAAACTGAAGGAGCTGAAGGGACCTTATCTGGCATCGATTTTTTCCTTTAAACTTTTTATATTAAGCACCTCAGTAGTTTTACTTATTAAAGAAAGTTTTCACATAAATTTGTTGCTAATTTTATCTTTTCTTACCAATGTCATGTATCTACTAAGATGACAAAACATTAATTTTGACCTTGACTCAGCATTTATTAATGTAGTTATTACAAAATGTATGGTCGGCTGAAAAAATGTCTCAGTAAAGTGCTTGCCAAAACAATGAGGACTTGAATTGGATCCTTTATGATCCATGTAAAAATCAAAGCCTGGCAGCCTGTGCCTGTGATCTCAGAGCTGGTCGGAAGATGCCAGGAAACCCGTGGGGCTTGCTGGCAAGCTCGCTTGCTAAATCAGTGAGCTCCATGGTTGTGAGAGACTGACCCTAGAATTAAAGTAAAAAATGATTGGCTGCTCTTCCAGAGGAACTGTGTTCAACTACCAGCTCTCACATGGCAGCTCACAACTGCCTGTAACTCCAGTTCTAGGGGATCTGACTCCCTTGCACAGACACACATCCAATCAAAACACTAATCAGTGCTTATAAAATAAAAATAAAGTATTTAAATTTTATAATTTATATTTATGAAAATAATAATCTAGTTAATAAGAATAATATGAATTGTTTCATTAGACTTGTATTAGAATCTAAATTGGAGGATATCTAATATTTACTTACCTTCTGTTTTACTTAATCCTTATAATCTAATAAAAGCTCAAAGGTATTAATTTTAAACATGGATTCTTCAAAGGTGTTGTAATACATAGAATTTAAAATATTTTACTTTTTACAGTAGTCATGTTTAAATATTAAAATATTTATCCAAAATGTGTTCAGAAATTTTATGTTCATTAAATTAAACATTTCCATCTTTATTCTTTCTAATTTACTTTAGGTTCTAGTATAATGCCAGCTGCTGGAACCATGTATCTAACCACTTCAACTGGATACCCATACACTTACCATAATGGCGTTGCTTATTTTCATACTCCAGAAGTAACTTCTGTCCCATCATCTTGGCCTGTAAGTGATTATCATTTTAGAAGAGTTTCTACCAAATATTTTTAAGATACTTATTCTTATGTATTTGACGAGCCTTATTACATTTATTTATTGTGGGTGTCACCAGTGACTATGGAGGTCAGAGTACAGTTTGCAAGCGTTGGTTCTCTCCTTCCACAGTTGGGCCTGTGTGTAAGCCTTTATCCACTAAGCCATCTCACTGGCCCTGATTCTGAGTTTAAAATATAAGCCAATAAATAAATCTACATCACTACTACCCAAATTTGACAAATGTTAATACTTTGCCAATTAATTGAAGTTCTTTAAAAAAAAAAAAGAAATAAAATATGGCAAATTAATGTAAAATTTCCTAATTTTCATTCTTGTACCCTTCCTTCTTCTTCAGAATTTCTTCTTCATTTGTATGTTCTTATTACAAATATATCTGCTAGTAAGCAACATAAGTAACTCTCTGGTTAGTCTTTAAACTCTGTATAAATAATCTGTATTTTAGCTTGAATATTATGAGAGTTAGACTACTGGTCCTTTAAATACTATGCTAACCCTTACATATCTGTTCACTTATTTTAATATTTTATAATACTCAATTTTTTGGTATACGATCATTTTTGTACTCCTCTAGTCATAGACATTTTTAACTCTTTCTACAATCAAGGCTATATGGAACAACCAGATCTTGTATGTAAGCTCTTCTAGGACAATGATTTTCAAAGGTTTTGCTTATATCCCTCTTGATTACTTATGAAAAATTATGAATATATTCACTTATATTTAAATGTTACAGGTATGTCATATATTTCAGATTTGCTATATCTTTATCAATACTTTGTTCCTGTATGTTTGCCTTTATTTTAATAACTGAAAATATCTGCTTAATAGTTTAGGTAGTTAACTAAGTTAACAAAACTAGTTGCCTAATGAACTAAATGAAACACTGTTAGAATATTTTGACTTTATTGTTAAACTCAAATATATGAATTAATATGTACCCATGGGATCCATATATTAATTTGTTTGTTCTTTGGATCAAATAAGGTACTATTTTACCTTTAATATTTGTTATACATGCTTTGTTTCTTTTTATTTTTCATGACATTGACTTCTTTAATTGTATATTTCATGCCTGGATTTTTTTCACCCCAAAGCAAAGCATTACAGCAAGATCTGTAGTGAATAAGAGGCATGCCTTTTTAAGAAAAGAATGATGATATATTGTAGAAAATATTTAATCTCAATCGGGGAATTCTAGCTGCCTTTGATCTTCATTTTGTATGTTCTTATTACAAATATATATGCCAGTAAGCAACCCAGATAAATGACACAAATCAATTCTTTTCATTTAATTTTATTTGTACTTATTCACTTTATATCCCTCTCATTGCTGCCCCTCTCATTCCCTCTCACACTTTTTCCCCCATCCCCTTCTCCTCTGAGCAGGTGGGCCCTGCCCTGGGTATCTCCCACCCACCCTGGTACTTAAGTCTCCATGAGGATAGGTGCTTCCTCCCCGACTGAGACCAGACAAGGCAGCCCAGCTAGTAAATATATCCCATGTACAGGCATCAGCTTTTGGGATAGCTCCTATTCCAGTTGTTCAGGACCCACATGAAGATCAAGCTGCACATCTGTTATATATATGTAGGAAGGCCTAAGTCCAGCCTATATACGTTCTTTGGTTGGTGGTTGAGACTTTAACCCTAAGAGTACAGGTTAGTTGTGAAGTTCCTAACCCCTTCAGAGCCCACAGTCCTTCCTCCTATTCTTGTATAAGAGTCTCCAAGCTCTATCCACTGTTCGGCTGTGGGTGTCTGTCTCTGTCTGAGTCAGCTGATAAGTGAAGAGTATCTCAGAGGACATCATTCTCCTGTCTGCAAGCATAGCAGGGTATCATTAATGCTTGCCCATGAGGTAGGTCTCAAATTGGACCAGTTATTGGGGGGCCATTCCCTCAATCTCTGCCCCTTCCCCTACGCCTGCATTACTTGTAGACAAAATGTATTTTGGGTTGAAAGTTTTGTGGGTGGGTCGGTGTCTTTTTTGCTCCACTGGGGTTCCTTGTTGGCTACAGGAGGTGGCCTCTTTAGGTTCCTTATCCCCAGTGTAGTGAGTCACAGCTAAAGTCATCCCTATTGACTCTTGGGAGCCTCCCTTATCCCAGGTCTTTGTTTCATCCTGGAAAAGCTCCCCCCAACCCTATCAGTTCAGATTTCCATTCAATTTCATGGCCATTTAGCTATCCCTCCTGTCCTTCCCCACACCTGATCCCAAATACCCCCCACTTCCCTCCCCATTCCCCATCTCTCTCAGTTCCCTCCCTCCATCTGCCTCTTAGGACTATTTTATTCTCCCTTCTAAGTAAGATCATGCTTCCTGGCTTAGGTCTTCGTTCTTGTTTAGCTTCTTTGAGTCTGTGGAGTGTAATATGCTAATCTATATTTTATGACTAATATCCACTTGTGAGTACATACTATGTATGTTCTCAGGATGATATTTATCAAATTCCATCCATTTGCCTACAAAAATTCATGATGTCTTGGTTTTTAATGCCTGAATAATATTCTATTGTGTAGCTGTACCACATTTTCTTCATTTATTCTTCAGTTAAGAGACATCTAGGTTATTTCAGTTTCTGGCTATTATGAATAAAACAAAAATTTTATATTTATAATAAGCCTTTAAAGGACTAGAGCTGGGCAGATAACTAACCTCTCTGCTATTATGTCTGCTTCCCTGTCAGCAGCCCTGAGATATGACTTACAGTGTTCTCCCTTGGTTACTCATTCCGACCAGCCAGCCCTCATGGCCAGTTCTCATGTACCCAAACCCTATGCTATTTTCTCCTCTATTTTCTCTTCCCTCTCGGTCCTACCTCCATCCCCAAGCCCAGGAACCAAAACCTTGCCTACTTATCTTCTGCCCAGTTATAGGCAGTAGGTAACTTTATTCAACCAATAGTTTTAAATTAACGAGAAAGGTTACATAGCATCACTTGGTGTATGTGAGGATTTCCTTGTCCCTGGGGTCAGTCAGACCTTGGGGGCCAGTATGTAGCATTATAATACATAGCAACAGACCAAATTTCTACAATGATAATTTTGTTGAGAAAGGTATAGAACACATTTGGTCAAACAATGAAAATTTGTAGTCTTACCCATTAGTTATGCCCATATATTACTAGAAAATGTCTGTGTTTCTCTTAGTACTATGTTAGAATATATACAAAGAATCAGAATTTTACATTTATATGTATGTATGTATGTATGTATGTATCTTGACTATATGTTGACTTTTTTTTCAAAAAAAAGAAGAAAAATACTACTTTATACTTTATCCAAGCTCTAATTTTTCCATTGTGTGCCAGTTCTTAAAATGACTAGTCTTGGCTATATAGAGAGGGATCCTGTCTCAAAAAAAAAAAATCTTTCTGGTTAGAGAAATGACTCAGTGGGGTTGGAGTGTGTACTACTCTAGCAGAAGGATCTAAGCTTAATTCCCAGCATACCCATGTGACAGGTTACAACCACCTACAATTCCAACTCTAGGGCTCTAACACCACTGGCCTCCATACCATTTGCCTACCACTCACATGCACATACTGAAAAATAGGGACACAAAAGCACAGAATTTAAAAATAATAAAACAATCCTTTTAAAAAGTAATCAGTTTTTTTACAACTTTGTCAGTGTTACCATGTAGTAGTAGTCCTGGTTTTCTATTCAGTTTGTCCACTTACTGTTAAGACTGAACATAATTATCTAAATCTTAGGCTAGAACAAAGAAATAATCTCAGGCAGGAATCTAAATCTTAGGCTAGAACAAAGAAGTAATCTTGGGCAGGAATCTAAATCTTAGGCTAGAACAAGGGAGTAGGCTTCCGACATGAAAATAACTTTGAGCTAGGACAGGGAAGTAGGCTCAGATATTTTGGTCATCCTGATAAGCCCTTAGAAATGGTGATCACAGGAAGGTTCACAGAATTTTGTTTATTGCCTTGCTTTGTCTTTGATTATTTGTGTTTATTGTCTTGCTTGTTCCTTGACTATTTACATCTATTGTATTGCTAGTTTCTCAACCTACAACTGACCTTAATACTAGCATGTAATTAAAATGGTATAAAAGCAAAAAAGGAGGAGGAGGGATGGGATGGGATAGGGGGGTTCTAGGAAGGGAAAATGGAGAAAGGGGATGACATCTGAAGTGTAAATAAATAAAATATCCAATAAAAAAAACCGAACATAATTGAACCTACGTTTTAAACATTTTCAGAATTTATTTTTACTATGTTTTAAAATTGTAGTACAGTTATTTCATTTCCTTCCCTTTCTTCCCTCCAAACTTTATCATATACCTCTTCTTGCTTTCTTTTAAATTCATGGTCTTTTTTTTTTTTCATTAATTATTGTTAACGTGTGTGCATATGTGTGTTCCTAAATACATAAATAAAATCTGTTCAATGTGTACAATGTTACTTGTGTGTATATGTTTTCAAGGCTGACTATTTGGTATTAGGTAACCAATTGGTGAGCTTTTTCCTGGGGAAGACTTATTTCTCCTGATCTCAGCATTCTTCAGTTCTCTAATTAATTTTAGTTAGAAATGTGTTTTTCAGATACTAGGATGGCAACTCCTGCTTGCTTTCCGGTTCCATTTGATTGGAATACTGCTTTTCCCATACGTTTACTCTTATGGTGGTGCCTATCTTTAAAGCTAATGTGTGTTTTGTGTGTATAACAGAGAGATAGATTTTTTTCTTGATAAATTCAGCTAGCCTGAATCTTTTGACTGAAATATTTAAGAGCATTCATTTATCTTTAAAGTTATTGAAAAGTATCTTTTACTGTAGCCATTATGTTGATTTTTGGTGTTTGTGTACTTCATGATTTAGTGATAATGACTTAATATTTCTTTCTACAGTCTCTCAGCTACACTCCTCTCTTCAGCCTAAAATATTGCTTGCTGCATTTTATTTAGGTTTAGTTTGATGGGTATAAATTTTTTAGGCTGTTTAATTTATGGAAAGTTTTTTATTCTCCTTCAACTATTGCTGATACTTTTGATGGGTGTATTAGTCCAGGTGAACCCTTATGGAACTTATAGTACATTACTCCAGGATCTTCTGGCTTTCAAATTTTTCATTGAGAAATCAGCTATTATTCGCATGGATTTTTCCTTTAAAAAAAAAAAAAAAACCCTAACAGGTTTTTTTTTCTCTTGGAACTTTCAAATATACTTTCTTCTATGATCATGTTGATGATGTGGCCATGCTGTTATCTCTGGGATTTTTTCACTCATCCATACCTATAATTGTAAAGTATGGCCATGACATGGTGTCTCACATTTTCTATGTGTTCCTTTTCTGTATTTTTAAATTATTTTTTATATTCCTTCCTTATGTTGTATAGATCATCTATTTTATCCTTGAGTTCTGATATCCTGACTTCTATTATTTCTTTTATTACTTCTACTCTTTCTATGACTTCTAAGGCTCTCTTTTGAACTTCTCTAGGTGGGTAACTATTAGGTTTTTCAATTCCATCTTCATTTCAGCTTCAGTCCTCTTCACTGTTCCTGTTTATTGAATTTCACTTTAATTCTTGGATTGCCTTTATTGTTACTACCAGCCTTTGTTAGTGTCTTCTTGGCCATAGCTCAAGCTTATTGTCTCAAAGTTCTTTTTCTTAATTTCACTGACCTACTTCTTTGTATCTTCTTTAAAATTGAATTCTTTTATTTTTATTTTTATTGGATATTTTATTTACATGTCAGATGCCATCCCCTTTCCCCATTTCTCCTTCCTAGAAAACCCCTATCACATTTCCCTCCTCCTTTTTGCATTTATACATTTTTTAATATTAATCAAAGGCTTTATAAGTTTAGTAATGCTCAATAACAAGATACCCAAACAGTCAAAAGTGTAACCCAATACCCAACCTAGATATATCAACTGTCTTTGAATGGCAGAGACACTCGAACATCCGCTTCCATGTTCTCCTCTTCTCGTCTCCCTCTCTCTCTCTCTCTCTCTCTCCCTCCCTCCCTCCCTCCCTCTCTCTCATCTCCTAGCTCCTCCTCTCCTTACTCCTCCTCTTCCACTCCTTACTTCTCCCACCTTAGCTCCTCCTACATATCACCCTTCCTGTTAAAATAAAACGTTTCTTTCAAACTACAATTAGAGCATGACTATACCAATTTGTGTCAGTAAGGTACAAGATACACCTAAGACCCAGTCCATCATTTTGTTGACTAACCAGAACCTCTGTCATCCCTCCTAACTAAAAGACTTGGTTCTGAACCTGGCTTTTTTCTTGGCTTTGGAATGAATGTCAGCTGAAAACCATCCTCTCAAATCTTTTCTCAAAGTAAATAACCAGGATTGGCTATGAGACTATAAATTTTCAACCCCATCAGAAATCCAGAGGATTATGAGAAATTACGGGAAGCACAAAGCATAGCTTCTAAAATTTAGCCAATTTATAGAGACGGCTGAACACCTGGACAGTCCCTATACTACAAAACGTTGGAACATCCGATCTTCAGCCTTCTGGCCCAGGATCATCTGACAGACCTAGTGATGCAGAATTATTAAGGAATGATTGCTCTGTCTTGGCAGATATAATCAGTTGACTATTCTGCAAGTGTGTCCTTTTCTGGACAGTAATTTGTCTGTAGATGAAAAGAGGCAATTCTTGCCTGGTGGCTGTCTCACCACAACTGGAGTAACTCCAAAGATGCTCAATTTCTTCTTAGAATCCAAGACAGGAAGCTTTCAAGAGCAGACAGGTCTCTAATCAAAATGACCATTAATACAGAAATGTTTGTAACGTCAATTCTATGGACTTCTGATGTTTTGAAAACCAACTATCCATGTAAGGCAAACTGGACTGTTGTCTGTTAACTCCTCTCAGCTATTTCTAAATAAAATATAGAAAACACCCTAATAATAAACTCAGAACCATGAATTTGCTATAGGCCCTTAACTCACAGGCTAACCATCTCAAATCAGTTAAAAGAGGTAAGAAGAACTAGGTCTAAGCCTTGTATTTGTAAATGTATTATACAGGCACAATGCCTATGAGAGTAACAATATTAATCTCACTTTTATATCAGTAAGAAACTCGTACCGTGAAAACCTTACATTTGAAATCAAAGTAAATTTTGTACCATTTAAGAAATTATAACTTAACCATTATACATATTTCTACCAATAGGTGATGGCTATGCAATAAATCCTAGCAAATCCTCCCTGTTCCAAAAACACCTCTACTTTTCCCTAGAAAGACAGCCTAATATTAACCACCTCAGCCCCCAAACCCAGGGAATAGGGGCGCTGACTCTTAATTAACTTCTTTAAGCTGATTATGGGCATTGAGATATTAGAAGAGGGGCAGGGGGAAGAGTAAATTGATAAGCCTCTGACATTGTGTCTTCACTGTTTCCAGCTGGAATTCCAGGACATCAGAGGTTCGAATTAGTCTGCTCAGCTTGCTTGATGAGTAGATACACCAAGGCTGTGTATTCTGCAATAAAACAAATTTTAGTATCAAGAAAATTTTTTGTTTGAATTCTGGAATCTAGTCTTCTGGCAGCCTGTCTCTGTCATGTCTAATCCATATAATTCTGGGAGTTTCTATGAGGGTGTGCTCCCACCATTATCCCATTCCCACCTCCCTACTCTCAAAATTCCCCAACATGAGGAAATACAAACTTTCAGGCACCAAGACCCTCTACTTCCACCGATGCCTAACCCCTTACCCCATCCTCCCTCCTCCAATTACTATGAGGGTAGGCTCCCACCATCCTCCCATTCCCACCTGCCTGCTCTCAAATTTTTCCAACATGAGAAAATCCAAACTTTCAGGCACCAAGGCTGTCCACTTCCACTGATGCCTGGCTAGGCCACCTCAACTATGTATACAGGTGAAGCCATGAGTCCCTCCCTTTGTGTTCTCGGGCTGGAGATTTTAGAATGGCTACTCCAGCTTGTTTCTTAGGATTATTTGCTTGAAAAATTGTTTTCAAGCCTTTTACTCTAAGGTAGATTCTGTCTTTGCACTGAGGTGTGTTTTCTGTATGCAGCAAAATGCTGGGTCCTGTTTACATATCCAGTCCATTAGCCTATGTCTTTTAGTTGGGGAATTGAGTCCATTGATGTTAAGAGATACTAAGGAACAGTGATTGTTGCTTCCTGTTATTTTTGTTATTAGAGGTGGAATTATCTTTGTGTAGCTATCTTCTTTTGGATTTGTTGGAAGAGGATTACTTTCTTGCTCTTTTTAGGGTATAATTTCCTTCCTTATATTGGAGCTTTCCTGCTATTATCCTTTGTAATGCTGGGTTTGTGGAAAGACATTGTGTAAATTTGGTTTTGTAGTGGAATATCTTGGTTTCTCCGTCTATGGTAATTGAGAGTTTTGCTGGGTATAGTAGCCTGGGCTGGCATTTGTATTCTCTTAGGGTCTGAATGACATCTGTCCAGCATCTTCTAGCTTTTATAGTATCCTGTGAGAAGTCTGGTGTAATGCTGATAGGTCTGCCTTTATATGTTACTTGGCCTTTTTCCCTTACTGCATTTAATATTCTTTCTTTGTTTTGTGCACTTGGTGTTTTGATTATCATGTGACGGGAGGTATTTCTTTTCTGGTCTAGTCTATTTGGCATTCTATAGGCTTCTTTTATGTTTATGGGCATCTCATTCTTTAGGTTAGGGAAGTTTTCTTCTGTAATTTTGTTGAAGATATATATTGGCCCTTTAAGTTGGGAATCTTCACTCTCATCTATACCTATTATCCTTAGGTTTGGTCTCCTCGTTGTGTCCTGGATTTCCTGGATGTTTTGTGTTAAGAACTTTTTGCACTTTGCATTTTCTTTGACAGTTGTGTCAATATTTTCTATGGTATCTTCTGCACCTGAGATTCTCTCTTCTATCTCTTGTATTTTGTTGGTGATGCTTACGTCTATGACTCCTGATTTCTTTCCTAAGTTTTCTATCTTCAGAGTAGTCTCCCTTTGTGATTTCTTTATTGTTTCTACTTCCATTTTTATGTCCTGGATAATTTTGTTCAATTCCTTCACCTATTTTTTTGTGTTCTCTTGTAATTCTTTTTAAGGGATTTTTGTGTTTCCTCTTTAAGGGCTTCTACCTGTTTACCTGTGTTCTCCTCAATTTCTTTGAGAGTGTTATTTATGTCCTTCTTAAAGTCCTCTATCATCATCATTAGAAGTGATTTTAAGTCTGAATCTTGCTTTCCTAATGATATGGGGAATTCAGGACTTCCTTGTGTGGGAGAACTAGGTTCTGATGGTGCCAAGTACTCTGGGTTACTGATGCTTATGTTCTTGTTCTTGCCTTTTGCCATCTGGATCTCCTTAGGAGCCTGTCTTTCCTATTATCTTGGTTGTGTCAGAACTGTGTGGGGTGGGTGTTACTTCTAGGGTTAGAGCTGAAGTCCAATATCTGCTTGGTGCTCAGGCACAGACAGGATGGAACCAGTGCTCCGGGCCAGGAGTGAATTCCTGGGTCCTAGTGGGTCCCAGTTACTCCATGTTTGGAGTGGTGTTGCTGTCTTTTTATTTAAGATACTGCCTGAGTTAGAGTTCCTGGGAGACTGGATTCCTCTGGGTTCTGTAAGATTGGGGGCAGAGCTGCCACTGGAGATCTTCTCCAGTGCTGAGGTCCAGACTGGAAGGAACCAGTGCCCTGGGCCAGGAGTGAATTTCTGGGTCCTAGTGGGTTCCAGTTACTCCCTGGTTGGGGCAGGTGTTGCTGTCTCCTTACCTAAGATACTGCCCAGGTTAGAGCTCCTGGGAGGCCTGCTTCCTCTGGGTTCTGTGAGATTGGGGGCAGAGCTGCTACCCAGGATCTGCTCAGTGCTCAGGCCCAGACCGGAAGGAACCCTAAAATTGAATTCTTTAATGAAATTTATTGTTGTTATTTTAAATTCTTTGTCCTGGAGCTCACCTAGGTAATGTCATTGACAAACATTTCTCCTTTTTTCCTTTTTTATTTATTCCTCTTACATATATTACATCCTGAACATAGAATATATGATATATATCTATATTTACATATAAGTAGTATATAGTGAGAATTTATAGGAATGACTTATAGGCTATAGTCTTACTAATTCAACAGTTGCCAGCTGAGAATGGAAAGTCCAAGAATCTAGTAGCTGCTCATTCCCATGAGGCTGGGTATTTCAACTTGTCTTCTATATAAGCTGGTATCCTGAAGTAGGCTCCAGTGGATGTGCTAGCAAAGTGAGTACCCACAGATGAAGAATGAACAACCCCTTCCTTCTTCCATTGTCCTTATACAGGCCTCCAGTAGAATGTATGGCTCAAGACCTGGATTAAAGGTGTGTGCCCATCCAGATTAAAAGCGTGTATCCTCACCTCAAGGTCTAGATCAAAGCCTATATCTTGCAGTTCATGGGCATGTTGTTTTCTTGCCTCAAGATCCAGATCAGAGTGTGCCCTTCATTGCTGGACTATAGTTCATTCTAAACATAGTCAATTTAACAACTGAGAACAGCCATCACAACTGGTTTCAATAGATGGCCAGTTCAGTCTCCATCTTCCTCATTAATAAATGTCTTCCCTAGGGCCACCCGTGTAGATGCTAGGGAGTTTCCATTGCAATAGGTCTCTACCTTGCCCCTGATAAGCCTCCTAATTCCAGTTGTCTCTCCCAGTATTCTCTCCCTCCATCTTCCCCCAACATAATTCCTCCTGTTTCCATCCCTACTCGCCCCCAACCCACCCATAAAATGTATTCTATTTTCCCTTCCCAGAGAGATCCATGTGTACTCCTTAAGCCTTCCTTATTGCTTAGTCTCTGTGGATCTGGACTGTAGCATGATTATCCTTTATATAACAGATAATGTCCACTTATAAATGAATACATACCATGTTTGTCTTTCAAGGTCTGGGTTACCTTACTCAGGATGTTTTTCTAGTTCGATTCATTTGCCACCAAATTGCCTGGTATTAATTTTGTAACAACTGACTAATACTCCATTGTGTAAATGTACCACAGTTTCTTTGTTTATTTTTCTGTTGAAGGACATCTAGACTGTTTTTAGTTTCTGACTATTATGAGTAAAGCTACTATGAACATACTTTAGTAAGGGGCTTTGTTGTAGAATAGAGAGTCCTTTGGGAATATGCCCAAGAGTTGTATGACTGGATCTTGAGGTAGATAGATTCCTAATTTTCTGAGAAACTGCTGCCAGTGGAACTTTCCAAAGTGGCTGTACAGGTTTGCATTCCCACCAGCAATGGAGGAATGTTCTCCTTGCTCTACATCCTCACCAGCATGAGTTGTCACTAGTGGTTTTTGTTAGCCATTACGACAGGTATAAAATAGAATCTCAGAGTCATTTTGATTTGCATTTCCAAGATGACTAAGGTTGTTCAGCATTTCTTTAAGTGTTTATTGGCCATTTGAGATTCCTCTGTTGAGAATTCTCTGTTTAGCTCTGTACCCCATTTTTAAATTGGATTATTTGGTTTGTTGATACTAGTTTCTTGAGTACTTTATATATTTTGGACATTAGCCTCTCAGATGTGGAATTGATGATCTTTTCCCATTCTGTAGGCTGCCATTTTTCCTATTAACAGTGTTCTTTGCTTCACAGAAGCTTTTCAGTTTCATGAGATCCTATTTATTAATCATTAGTCTTAGTGCCTATATTATTGATGCTCTGTTCAGGAAGATGTCTCCTGAGCCACCATGTGTTTAAGGCTATCCCTACTTTCTCCTATATCAGATTTGATGTATCTGATTTTATGTTGAGGTCATTGAGCCATGTGGACTCAGTTTTGTGTAGGGTGATATAGACCTATTTGCATTCTTCTACAGGCTTACATCCAGTTAGACCCAGCATCATTTGTTGAAGATGGTGTCTTTTTTCCAGGGTCTGTTTCTGACTTGTTTATCAAATATTAGGTGTTCATAGGTGTGTGGGTTTATGTCTGGGTCTTCATTTTCAATTCTATTGATCAACCTCTGTCAATATTTTTATGCCAATACCATACATTGTTTTACTACTATAGCTCTCTAGTAGAGCTTGAAATCAGGGATGGTGATACCTCTAGAAGTTCTTTTATTATTCAAGATTGTTTTAGCTATCCTGAGTTTTTTGTTTTTTCCATATGAAGTTGATTGTTTTTCTCTCAAGATCTGTAAAGAATGGTGTTAGAA
The DNA here is from genome assembly GCA_030674055.1 of Rhabdomys pumilio. Lineage (NCBI taxonomy): Eukaryota > Metazoa > Chordata > Mammalia > Rodentia > Muridae > Rhabdomys > Rhabdomys pumilio. The sequence continues at coordinate 137,455,884 of JANHMN010000001.1, read as the reverse complement.
TTCTGTAGATTGTTTTTGGTAAGATGGCCCTTCTTACTATGTTATTCCTACTGATCCATGAACACGGGAAATTTTTCCATCTTCTGAGATCTTCTTGAATTTCTTCAAAGACTTGAAGCTTTTATTGTACAAGTCTTTCACTTGCTTTGTTGTTGTTACCCCAAGATATTATGGTGTTGTTTCCCCGATTTCTTTCTCAGCTTGTTTGTAGTTTTTATATAGGATAACTACTCTTTTATTTATTTATTCTTGTATCCAGTCTTTTTACTTGAGGTGTTTATCAGCTGGTAGAATTTTGGGGATCAGTTATGTACACTATTATATCATCTGTGAATAGTGATACCTTGACTTCTTCCTTTCCGGTTTGTATCCCCTTGATCTCCTTTAGTTGTCGTATTATTCTATCTAGAACTTCAAGTACTGTATTGAATAGATATGGAAAGAGTAGATGCCTTGTCTTAGTCCTGGATATTAGTGGAATTGCTTTGAGTTTCCCTCCATTTAATTTGATATTGGGTATAGGCTTGCTGTCAGTTGTAAGTTTAAGTATGTCCCTTGTATCCTCTAATCACTTGAAGACTTTTATTATGAAGGGGTGTTGGATTTTGTCAAAGGCTTTTTCAGTATCTAATGAGATGACTGGATTTTTAATTCTTTCAGGTTCTTTATGTGATGGATTATGTTGACAATTTTTTGTGTATTGAACCATTCCCGCATCTTTGGACTGAATCCTACTTGATTGTGGTGAATTATGTGTTCTTAGATTTAGTTTGCAAGCATTTTATTGAAGCTCTTTGTTTTGTTTGTTTATTTGGGGGGGTTGTTTTTTTTTTTTCATAATGTTCATGAGGGAAATTGTTCTGTCATTGCCTTTCTTTGCTGAGTCTTTGTGTGGTTTGGGTATCAGTGTAATTGTGGCCATATAAAAATGAATTGGGCAATGTTCCTTCCGTCACTTTTTTGTGGAAAAGGAGTATTGGTACTAGCTGTTTGAAAATCTGTTAAAATTCTACACTAAAACTATCTAGCCCTGGACTACTTCTTGTTGTTGTTGTTGTTGTTGTTGCTGCCGCTGCCGCTGCCGCTGCCGCTGCTGCTGCTGCTGCTGCTGCTGCTGCTGTTGTTAGACTTTTAATGACTGCTTCTATTTCCTTAAGGGTTGTAGATCTATTTAAATTGTTTGTCTGACCTTGATTTAACTTTGGTAAATGGAACCTATCAAGAACATTGTCTGTTTCTTTTAGATTTTACAATTTTATGGAGTACAGGATTTTGAAGTATGACCTAATGATTCTTTGGATTTCCTCAGTGTCTGTTATGTCCCCCTTTAATTTCTAATATTGTTAATTTGGATACTGTTTCTCTGCCTTTTAGCTAGTTTGGATAAGGATTGTCTATCTTGTTAATTTTCTTTTTTATTAATTACTTTATTTGTTTACATTTCAAATGTCTCCCTTCCTGATTTCCCCTCCACAAATTCCCCACCTTATTCCCCTTCCCTGGTTTATTTTCTTAAAGAATGAACTCTTTGTCTTATCGATTCTTTGTATTGATTCTTTATTTCTATTTTATTAATTAAAGCCCTATTTGGTTATTTTTTGCCTTCTACTCCTAGGTGTGTTTGCTTCTTTTTGTTCTAGAACTTTCAGGTGTCCTAAAATCTTAGTTGCTGGTTTGAGAGCTCTCCAGTGTCTTTATGAAGGTACTTATTGCTATGAAATTTCCTCTTAGTACTACATTCATTGTGTCTCATAACTTTGTGTCTGTTGTGCATTCATTTTCGATGTATTTTAGAAAGTCTTTAATTTCTTTATTTCTACCATGACACAATAGTTATTTTGTCGAGTTATTCAGTTTCCATGAGTTTGTACACTTTCCATTTTTTCTGTTGTTGATGAAAGCCAGCTTTAATCTGTGATGGTCTGAATAGGACATAGGGGATTGTTTCAGTTTTCTTGTATATGTTGAGACTTGCTTTGTGTCTGAGTATGTGGTCAATTTTGGAGAAAGTTCTGTGAGGTGCTGAGAAAAAGGTATATTCTTTGTGTTTGGGTGAAATGTTCATTAGATATCTGTTAGGTCCAGTTGATTTATAATGTCTGTTCTATTTTGTCTTTTTAGTTTTTGTCTGGAATACCTGTCCATTGGTAAGAGTGGACTACTGAAGTCCCCCACTATTATTGTCTGAGGTTTTTTAGTAATGTTTCTTTTACAAACATAAGTGCCCTTTGGTTTGGGGCATAGATGTTAAGAACTGAGATGTCATCTATGCTTGCAGCAGGACACACATCCTACACACCAGCACAATCCCCTGTTATTTTCCTGATTTTATTTCACCCAAGCCATTTCCACCTTGTGAGCCTAATCCACAGACACATCCTCTCTTTTGCCCCAACCTGCTCTGTCTAAAAGCTACCAAAAAGGTTCACATACCCAGATCCCATTGTAACACTACAAATAATATCAAAGCTCAAACCAGTATCTCTCCTCCAAAGCCCAGAAATTCTGTGCAAATGTTTGTCAAGGCTCAGTTGTAGGCCACACTAGTCAGAAAAGTGTAACACCAGTCAGAAGAACAGGTATGGGCCACACCAGTCAGAAGAACAGGTATGGGCCATGCCAATCTGAAGAACAAGTTAAGAAATCCACCTGCCCTCAGAACAGTTACATGCTCTCAGTTCAGATCTGAAAGACGCAAGCAATTGCCCCGCCCTTCTTGTCCCCTCCCCAGTGCTGCCATGCTTTGCCTCTACGTGGGCAGATGTCCATTGCTCAGGTCCAAGCCATGCCAATCAGAAGAGAGACCCCTTGCTGGACCAGAGGACACTGTAGCTGCCAGAAGTTCAGCTCCAACTGACAGAGACCCTGATGTCTCATAATATTGCATTTTTCTATACATGCTCATAATTTATTCAACCATTTGTTTATATTTCTCTTTTATCTTCCTTAATCAAAAAATTTTACTTTTTGAGAAAGATGGCATATCTTTTGTTTACTTGACACTTAACTACTCTATAGTTATTGTTACATTTATGAAGGAAACTTTTTTATATATATTCCTTCTTTTTATTTAAATTGGTTTCACACTCCAGATTTTATTCCCCTCCCAATCCACCCTCTGACTGTTCCATATCCCATACCTCCTCCCTGGCCCCTGTCTCTACGAGGATGTTCCCACCCTTCATCCCCCATCCCACCAGACCTCTAAACTCTCTGGGGCCTCCAGTCTTTTGAGAGTTAGATGCATCTTCTCTGACTGAACCCAGACCCAGCAGTCCTCTGCTGTATATGTGTTGGGGGCCTTATATCAGCTGGTATATGCTGCCTTGCTTGTTTGGTAGTCCAGTGTCTGAGAGATCTCGAGGATCCAGGTTAATTGAGACTGCTGGTTCTTCCTACAGGGTTGCCCTCCTCAGGTTCTTCCAGCTTTTCCCTAATTCAACCACAGGGGTCAGCAGTTTCTGCCCATTGGTTGGGTGCAAATATCTGCATCTGACTCTTTCAGCTGTTTGTTAGGTCTTTCAGAGGACAGTCATGATAGGTCCCTTTTTGTGAGTGCTCCATAGCCTCAGTAATAGTGTCAGCTCTTGGGGCCTCCCCTTGAGCCGAATCCCACTTTGGACCTGTTGCTGGACCTTCTTTTCCTCAGGCTCCTCTCATTTCCATACCTGCAGTTCTTTCAGACAGAAATAGTTATGATTCAGAGTTTTGACTACGGGATGGCAACCTCCTCCCTTGCATGATACCATCTTTCTGCTGGAAGTGGACTCTACAAGTTCCCTCTTATCACTGTAGGGCATGTCACATAAGGTCCCTCCCTTTGAGTCCTGAGAGTCTCTCACCTCCCAGATCTCTAGTGCATTCTGGAGGATCTCCTCAACCTCCTACCACCTGAGGTTGCCTGTTTCCATTCTTTCTGCTAGCCCTCAGGGTTTTTCTGAGCAGAGAAACCCCTTTCTCTGCTGTTTTCCTCCCTCCCCCATTGTGGTTGCTTTCTTCTCCCTCCCAAGTGGGACTGAGGTGACCTCACTTGGGCCCTTCAGCTTATTGACCTTTTTGAGTTCTATGGACTGTATCTTGGCTATTCTATTCTGTTTTTGTTTTTGGTTGTTTGTTTGTTTGTTTGGGCAGTTTTTTGGTTGGTTTTTTTTTTTTTTTTTTTTTTTTTTGGCTAATATCCACTTATTAGTGAGTACATACCATGCAGGTCCTTTTGAGTCTGAGTTACCTCACTTAGAATGATATTTTCTAGTTCCATCCATTTGCCTGCAAAACTCAGGATGTCCTTGTTCTTAATAGCTGAGTAGTATTCCGTTATGTAAATGAACCATGTTTTCTGTATCCATTCTTCTGTTGTGGGTCATCTGGGTTGTTTCCAGCTTCTGGCTATCACAAACAAGGCTTTAATGAACATAGTGGAACACATCCATTAATTGTGGAGCATCTTTTGGGTATATACCCAAGAGTGGTATATCTTCGTCTTCAAGTAGATCTGTTTCCAATTTTCTGAGGAGTCTCCAGATTGATTTCCAGAGTGGTTGTACCAGTGTGCAATCCTAACAGCAATGGAGTTCTCTTTCTCCACATCCTCGCCAACATGTGTTGTTACCTTAGGTTTTGATCTTAGCCATTATGATTGGTGTAAGGTAGAATCTCAGGGTCGTTTTGATTTGTGTTTTGATTTTTCTGATTACTTAGGACTTTGAAGGATACTTTTTTAAAAATCATATTTCCTAATACTTTGTGACAGTTGGATACTAATGCTTTTGATTTGATGTGTCTATGTTGTATTGTGGGAACAGGGACTGGGAAGTGGGGAGAAAGTAGAGACAGAGCCCAGGAAGATGCCTGGGATTCAGACTCTGGAGACCAGCATCAGAGTACAGATCTAACGTTATTATTTATTACATATGCTTATATACAGCTTTTTAGATAATTAGGGTATGTTTATTATTCAAGAACAAATCAGAGTGCAACCTGTGTTGTTTAGCAAAATCTGTCTTGCCTGTCCATAAGCTTGTCCAAGAAATTTCATGTACTATAAGACTCCGGTGAGCCTTAGCTCACCAAGACCCGCTAAGTGAACCATGTAGAGAAGAGAATCTATGCAAAAAACTAGAGGAATTTTAATGATCCAGTACATTGGAGTTGTCCTACACCGAAGGTAGAGTGGCAATCCTGGGCAGCCTATTTGGTCAGTTTTTATACAGTTTAAGACTAGAGAAACAGTGACTAGGCACAATATGATTGGTAGGACAATGTAACTTTTAAACTGCTTGGTCTTTAGGGAATGCGGTGACAGGGACTTCCCTTGTTTGTGGATGGCCAATGGTCCATCCTGTGGAATGTGTCCATGTGCTCTGGGCCTCCCCCACTGGCAGGTTGGTCCCCAATCCCTGTGGTCTGTGGAATGTTAACTAGCCCCTCTCTACTGGAGGGACAAGTGTTCCAAAGTTCCTGAGCTGACCAGGAATGTTGATTAGTCTCTCCGTTCCTGAGTTGACCCCTTCATTATGATTCAGTATAACTTTATTTTTGGGGGTTGGTTTTTTTCAGTATTTTTCCTGATTATTATAGTAGCAGTACCTACTAAATCTGCTACCTCAATACTGCAGCAGACTCTGTCACTTAACATGCTCAGTCCCCAGCTCATCCCAACAAGGATCAGCTCTGAGTCATGATCTTTCCTGGATGGTGCCAACATTAACTTAGAAAAAAACACTGTGAACTAGAGTTTCAAAATATTGATATTATTTCCATCTAGGGATAAATCATTTCCTTGTTGTAGAATATTATCCAAGGCATTCTAAAATGATTTAAAGTGTCTGTGCTTCCCCATAATTATGGTAGTCAAGCATGTCTTCTAACACACTCAGATGTTCCTTATGAGGCAAAAATTACTTCTGGTTGAAAAGTATTTTCCTATATTTCCTATTCTGTTTGGTAAGAATTTTATTCATGAAAAGGCAAATTTTAAATGCATTTTCTCTATCTGCTGAGATGGTCATTTTTCTTCTTTTAACCTATTAATAAGAGTAAGATACACTATTCTTGATCTTTGTTATAATTTTATTAGCATATCAAATCTGGATTGTGTAGAACTATGATTTGTCTCTTGACTTTGAGGATGTGAACATTAACACAAAATAATGGTATACTACACCCCAAGTTAGAAATTAAATTTTAATAAATATCATTAGCTTATTTTACCTATATTGAAATATAACTTATCTTATTAATTATCTAGTCTTCAGTAATCGATTTGAAAGCTTACACTGTCACTTTGAATAATCAAATAATACTTTATTTTCTTCAAACACAGACCTATCACAAGTTTTAGAATATTAACTCATTTAAATATTAAATTACTAAGAGAACGTAATTTGACTGTGCTTCAATAACTGATATTTTACTTTAAATATATAATACGAGAATGTTGGTTGTAAACAGTAGAAAAATCAACATTTGATTATTCATTTGATGCTAACTACATGACCTACTTCTGCTTTCTACAGTATAAATAGGCCATGACACTTAGTTCAGGTGCCAGTTTTTTCTATCTATTCTTATTTTCATACTCTTTGGAAGTGGTAAGTTTCAGACTAAAGAAACTTTGCTTTTGGTTGTTTTACTATTACTATGAAAGTAAAGTCACATAGAAAAACTGGTGATTTTAGTAAGTAAATTAAAATAAAGTTAGTAACCATACCTACAAGAGGAAGAAAAACAATATTCTAATCAGTAACCAAAAGTTAACTGAGCTTAGATAATAAGTCAAGATAAAATTGTTGTAATTTAAAGAGTTTTTCCTAAAGCAAATTTTGTTTTCTTCCACAGTCACGTTCCATATCGAGTTCTCCTGTGATGGTGGCTCAGCCAGTTTATCAACAGCCTGCATATCACTACCAGGTAGGCATTGAGTTTATTAGAACCTCTGGGCTAAAGGACCTAGGGAAATGGCTCAATGCTCTTACTACCCAAAGACCTAAGCATGTGGCTGTAACCCCATAACCCAGTATTGCAGGGACACAGACAAGCCGGATCCTTGAGCTGACTTGCTGACCAGTCTAGCTAACAGAGACCCTGCCTCAAAAAAAGAGAAAGATGCCTCAACCCATAACCTTCACATGTATGCACACACACAGACACATACACATACATCTGTGCTGAGAAAGTAGCTCTCACACAGAGTGCTTGCTTAGCATGTAAGAGGAACATGGTTTGATCCCTAGTATAATATTTTCAAAAGTCCAATATTTTTAAATCCTTTTCAGGTAGATTTCTTTTTATTCTTTTATATGCAAAAACTAATTTGGAAAAGATAAAGTCTTGAAAGAGGATGAATTTGCTTCCTTTCAGCAAATGTAATAAATTCAATTCTCATCCATTTAAAACTTAATCTAAAACTTCTTTAATAGGCTAGGATAGTGCTCAATGGTAGAATGCTTCCATCTGTCATGCCCTGGGTTCCATTTCCACACACAAAAATCTTTTTTGTGTGTAATTCACAAAGCCATATACAGGCATTGTGCTTTTTATATTGTTTTTAATTTGTGATTATTATATTTAACACAGTATATATTGAAATAAACAATGTATACTGTGATATAGTAACTATTTTGGTGGACTCCTTTAATTGTGAATCAGAACTAATCTTCAATTCTAGTTGGAGATTGGAAAAGAAAGAACTATGATATAATGTCAGATCATTTTCATTTTTTTGGATATTTTATTTATTTAAAATACAGATGTCATCCTCTTTCCCCAGTTCCCCTCCCTAGAACCCCCTATCTTATACCCCCTCTTCCTTTATGCTTTTATACCATTTTGATTACATGCAGGTATTAAAGTCAGTTCTAGGTTGAGGGTCTAGTAATACAATAGATGTAAATAGTCAAGGAACAAGAAAGACGAAAAACACAAATAGTCAAAGAAAAAGGAAGGCATTAAACCCAGTTACATGAACACTCCCATGATCACTGTTTCTAAAGTTTATCAGGATGACCAAAGTATCTGAGCCTACTTCCCTATCCTAGCCCAAGATCATTTTTCTATCTGAAGCCTACTCCCTTGTTTTAGCCTAAAATTTAGATTCCTGTCTGGAATTACTTTTTTGTTCTAGCCTAATATTTCAGTTCCTGCCTGAGATTACTTCTTTGTTGTAGCCTACGATTTAGACACCTATCTGAAATTACTTCTTTGTTCTAGCTTAATGTCAGATTCCTGCTTGAAGCCTACTTCCTTGTCCTTGGCCAATGTCACATTTCTGCCAAGCAGCCCATTTCCTTGTCCTTGGCCCATGTCAGATTCTTGCCAAGCAGCCCCAAAGGCTCTCCACCTCTCCCCCTTTTTCATTTCATTAACAAGACTGGGCCTGTCTTAGGTCATTCTGACAAGAATGCTTTCCTTACCTGTCATGGAATATGCATTATCAAAAGCAATGCATTTCTGTCTTAGGTTGGTAAGGTTCTGTGCAGAATTTTACCCATCCTTGGCTTGCCAGCCTGTTATTTTAATAACTCTGTCTGGGGGTTCATTTTCAGGTTTAAGCCATGTACTTTGGCTGCCAATATGTTGATGTTGCTGTAGATAAGCTTTAACATGATGGGCAGGAAAAAAGTATTTCCAGAACAAGAAGGGGTAGCTTGATGAAGCTATATGTGCCATTCCTGAGCTTTGTCCAAAATGGAAATACAGACTTCAGGCCATAATTAATTTTATCGGCATTATCTGCAGCATCAACAGTCAACAGAGCAGCATTCTTTTTTTTGCATTTTTATTGGATATTTTATTTACATTTCATATGCCATCCTATTTCCCCATTTCCCCTTTCTAGAAAACCTCTATCCCATACCCTCTTCCTTTTTGCTTTTACACAATTTGTTAATGGTAATCAAAGGCTTTATAAGTTTGGTAATGCTAAGGATATCAAGATGCCCTTACAGTCAGAAGTGTAACCCAATACCCAACCTAGATATATCAACTATCTTTGACTGGCAGAGACCCGCGAACATCCACCTCCATGTTCCCCTCTTTCTCTCTCTCTCTCTCTCTCTCTCTCTCTCTCTCTCTCTCTCTCTCTCTCTCTCACATCTCCTAGCTCCTCCTCTCCTTACTCCTCCTCTTCCACTCCTTACTCCTCCCACCTTAGCTCCTCCTACATATCACCCTTCCTGTTAAAATAAAACGTTTCTTTCAAGCTACAGTTAGAGCATGACTATACCAATTTGTGTCAGTAAGGTACAAGATACACCTAAGACCCAGTCCATCATTTTGTTGACTAACCAGAACCTCTGTCATCCCTCCTAACTAAAAGACTTGGTTCTGAACCTGGCTTTTTTCTTGGCTTTGGAATGAATGTCAGCTGAAAACTATCCTCTCAAATCTTTTCTCTCAAAGTAAATAACCAGGATTGGCTATGAGACTATAAATTTTCAACCCCATCAGAAATCCAGGGGATTATGAGAAATTATGGGAAGCACAAAGCATATCTTCTAAAACTTAGCCAATTTATAGAGACGGCTGAACACCTGGACAGTCCCTATACTACAAAACGTTGGAACATCCGATCTTCAGCCTTCTGGCCCAGGATCATCTGACAGACCTAGTGATGCAGAATTATTAAGGAATGATTGCTCTGTCTTGGCAGATATAATCAGTTGACTATTCTGCAAGTGTGTCCTTTTCTGGACAGTAATTTGTCTGTAGATGAAAAGAGGCAATTCTTGCCTGGTGGCTGTCTCACCACAACTGGAGTAACTCCAAAGATGCTCAATTTCTTCTTAGAATCCAAGACAGGAAGCTTTCAAGAGCAGACAGGTCTCTAATCAAAATGACCATTAATACAGAAATGTTTGTAACGTCAATTCTATGGACTTCTGATGTTTTGAAAACCAACTATCCATGTAAGGCAATCTGGACTGTGGTCTGTTAACTCCTCTCAGCTATTTCTAAATAAAATATAGAAAACACCCTAATAATAAACTCAGAACCATGAATTTGCTATAGGCCCTTAACTTGCAGGCTAACCATCTCAAATCAGTTAAAAAAAAGTTAAAGAAGGACTGGGTCTAAGCCTTGTATTCCTAAATGTGTTATATAGGCACAATGCCTATGAGAGTAACAATATTAATCTCACTTTTATATCAATAAGAAACTTGTACCATGAAAACCTTACATTTGAAATCAAAGTAAATTTTGTACCATTTATGAAATTATAACTTGTAACTATTGTGAAGGATGTCATTTCCCTAATTTCTTTCTCAACCTGTTTATCCTTTGAATAGAGGAAATCTACTGCTTTGTTTGAGTTGATTTTATATCCAGCCACTTTGCTGAAGTTGTTTATCAGGTTTAGGAGTTCTCTGGTGGAAATTTTAGGGTCACTTAAGTATACTATCATATCATCTGCAAATAGTGAAATTTTGACTTCTTCCTTTCCTATTTATATCCCTTTGACTTCCTTTTGTTGTCTAATTCCTCTGGCTAGGACTTCCAGTATATATTGAATAGGTAGGGTGAGAGTGGGCAGCCTTGTCTAGTCCCTGATCTTAGTGGGGTTGCTTATAGTTTCTCTCCATTTAGTTTGATGTTGGCTACTGGCTTGCTGTATATTGCTTTTACTATGTTTAGGTATGGGCCTTGAATTTCTGATCTTTCCAAGACTTTTAACATGAAGAGATGTTGAATTTTGTCAAATGCTTTTTCAGCATCTAGTGAGATGATCATGTGGTTTTTTTTTTTCTTTGAGTTTATTTACGTAGTGGATTACATTGATGGATTTCCAAATATTGAACATCCCTGCATTCCTGGGATAAAGCCTACTTGATCATGATGGATGATTGTTTTGATGTGTTCTTGGATTGGATTTGTGAGAATTTTATTGAGTATTTTTGCATCAATATTCATAAGAGAGATTGGTCTGTAGTTCTCGTTCTTTATTGAGTCTTTGTGAGGCTTACGTATGAGTGTAATTGTAGCTTCATAGAACGAATTGAGTATTGTTCCTTCTGTCTTGGAGTGAATCTAACCAAGCAAGTGAAAGATCTGTATGAGAAGAACTTCAAGTCTCTGAAGAAAGAAATCGAAGATCTCAGAAGATGGAAAGATCTCCCATGCTCCTGGATTGGCAGGATTAATTTAGTAAAAATAGCCATCTTGCCAAAAGCAATCTACAGATTCAATACAATCCCCATCAAAATTCCAAATCAATTCTTCATAGAGATAGAGCAATTTGAAAATTAATTTGGAGTAAAAAAAAAAAAACCAGGATAGCAAGAACTATTCTCAACAATAAAAAAATTTCTGGGGGAATCACCATCTTTGACCTCAAACTGTACTACAGGGCAGGTTCTGATGGTGCCAAGTTTTCTGGGTTACTGATGCTTATGTTCATGTTCATGTTCTTGTTCTTGCCTTTTGCCATCTGGATCTCCTTAGTGCTACCTGTCTGTCTCTGACTGGAGCCTGTCTTTCCTATTATCTTGGTTGTGTCAGAACTGTGTGGGGTGGGTGTTACTACTGGGGTTAGAGCTGAGGTCCAATATCTGCTTGGTGCTTGGGCCCAGACCAGAAGGAACCAGTGCTCTGGGCCAGGAGTGAATTCCTGGGTCCCAGTTGGTCCCAATTACTTCCTGTTTGGGGTGGGTGTTGCTGATTTTTTAATTAAGATAATGCCCGAGTTAGAGCTCCTGGGAGGCCCACTTCCTCTGGTTTCTGTGAGATTGGGTGCAGAGCTGCTACCTGGAATCTGCTCAGTGCTTGGGTCAACTAGGTCAACAGTGACTTCTAGACAAAATTCTAATAACAGCCTATTTTTATAAAGAAACCTTTATTGGATGTAACCATATTATTTATGTAGTATCTCTGGTTGCCTTTGAATTCAAAGATTGTGTAATTCTTTTTTATTTAATATTTTCCTTATTTACATTTCAAATGTTATCCCCTTTTCTAGCTCTCCTCCCCCCAAACTCCCTATCCTATTCCCTGTCCCTCTGCTTTTATGAGAGTGTTCACCCACCCATCATTCCCACCTCACCACCCTGACATTCCCCTACACTGGGGCGTAGAACCTTCTCAGGACCAAGGACCTCCCCTCTTATTGATGCCAGATAAGTTAATCCTGTGCTACATGTGCAGCTTGAGTTGTGGGTCTCCCCATGTGTACTCTTTGGTTGGTGGTTTAGTCCCTGAGAGGTCTAGGGTGTCTGGTTGGTTGATGTTGTTCTCCCTGTGGGGTTGCTTCTTCAGTCCTTTCTCTCTCTCTCTTCCATTGGAGAACCCATGCTCAGTCCAGTGGTTGGCTGCAAGCATCCACCTCTGAATTTGTCAGGCTGTGGCAGAGCCTCTCAGGAGAGAGCCATATCAGGCTCCTGTCAGCAAGCACTTCCTGCCATCCACAATAGTGTCTGGGTTTGCTGTCTGTATATGGGATGGATTCCCAGGTGGGTCAGTCTCTAGATGGCCTTTCCTTCAGTCTCTGCTCCACACTTTGTCTCTGTATTTCCTCCCGTGAATATTTGGCTTCCCCTTCTAAGAAGGAAGCACCCACATTTTGGTCTTTCTTCTTCTTGAGCTTCATGTGGTCTGTGAAAGAAAGAAAAAGAAATAGTTGTTAATAATCTGTAATCCTTTCAATTATACTTTTTAAATTATATTATTCTATGTGTATGAGTGTTTTTGTATGAATTTATGTGTACTACATGCACATAAATTCTTCCCTTTGGATTCAGAATAGTGAGTAAATTCCCCTGGAACTGGAATGACTGAAAACAGAAACTGAGACCTCTAGTAGAACAGAAAGTTTTCACCTGATATATCATATATAATTTTAGAAACTCTAATATAATTTAATTTTATACTTTGATTCTGACTTTAATTTGAAACTAATTATAAAACTAAAGGTGAAGATGAATGGTTTCATCAGTTTCTGTTCTTCAAACCAAATATGTGGCTTCATTAGTAGGCACATTAGATAAATGCTTGGGTACTGAGCCCTGTAGAATCTATCTGTCCTAGACTGTGTTTCACCCTCCTTGGTCTGGTGTACAAAAACATCTGACATACCAAAGGGACCTGACAGACTGCAGACTCTCTGTCCCAGACTTTGCCAAGGCAGAACACAATACCAGGAAGAAATTCACAATACCACAGAGAGAAAAAACCACAAACACAGATTATAGATCTGCCCTTCCTGGGATCCAAAACTTATAACTTCTGGGAAGAGTCAGAGAGCAAGAAGAAAGAAAGAAGAGCACAAAGTAGAAGAAAGAAAGAGAAAGTATCCTTGTGATACCAAGGGCATATTGGACTTTTCATACAAAGAAAGGGAAAAATCCATGTTTCAGCATGAAGAAGGGCCTCAGTGGCTCAGTACTTTGGACTGTGATAATCAGTGAATATTTATCAGTGAAGTGACAGAGAATCTCATAGCTTAGCTTGTGAGACTGTGGGACAAGGGAGTCTATGGGATCAGTCTGGGTGCTATGGAAGTGGGAGACAACTGAGCAACATTATCTACTCATACCTCCTAAAACAAAGGTCACATAATTTGTCACATGACAAATTCCCAATGGATTGACTAATAAAGGTTATTGGGGATACTTGGTTATCATTGACTGTGGTGTCTGTGAATATAGATAATAAAATGTTGGAAGGACAGAAATTATGGAAGGAACTGGCTATGTTAGCAGTACTGAAATTTTGCAGAATATATCATTTACATGTTTCCTTACAGTCATAATCCCTCCCCCTTTTAGGCAAGTTCTTACTACCACAGCTACTACTGCCTGCTTATTTCATTCCATACATGTTACATGTGGGGGTTGCAATGCATATACTACTTTATTAGCCATCTGGGAATATTCACATATTTGTAGCAGACCCCATAGAATGCCATTTCATACCATATGGAGGAAAGTGGCAACCCTGAGATTCCCCTTACAAATGACCTATTCTGGAATGAGAGACCTTGGAACACTCAGCCCTAAATGGGATGTGTACATCAAAAACCTCCCCTCAGAGAACCCTTCTGAGGAGGAGGCAGAAAGTATAAGAACCAGAGGGCATGGAGGACACCAAGAAAACAAAGCCCTCTAAATTAGCATAAACAAAGCTCATATAAACTCAGAGACACTGAAGCACCATGCGCAGGACTTCCATGAGTCTATAACACGTACTCTGTGAATATATTGTGACTTCCAGTTCGCTGTTTTGATGGGATTCCTGAGGTTGTGAACAAGTGAATCTCTCAGTCTTCTGCCTTCTCTTGGGCTCTTTTTCCTTCTGTTGGTTTGTCATGTCCATATGACACTTTTTGTTTTATCTGATTATATTTTAAGTTGTTATGTTTTTTAAATGAATGAATGAATGCCTAGCCACTAGAATAAAGGTTAAAAATTAAACTGTCACACCTGCCAGGAGTGGGGAAATCAGCTTCCGTCAATAGAGTGATACTAGGTATGTCAAACACTTATATCAGACCTCATGTTCAGGAATAGTTGACCAATAGTTGATGGATTCCACAAGGTTTATTTTTGTTGTTGTTTGTTTGTTTGGTAAGAAGATGCTTTTTTTTTTTGGTTACAGTTTGGTGACTTTATTTTGGGGTGTAGTTTCATTTTTTCCTCAATTTGATGGGGGTTGTTGCATTGTTTTCTTTGTTGTTTGAGAAAACTCAAAAGATGAGAGAATGGGGAGAGAGGGAAGATCTGGAAAAACTTAGGAGAGGGGAAGAATATGATCAAGAAGTATTTAAATTTAAATTTTATTTAAGTAATAAAAGTATTTTTTTTAAAAAGATTGATCTACTCTTAACTAAGTCTTATCACCAATTTCAGGGACTATGGTGCTGCCACTACAGCAAGAAGGCATACCATCCTGTCCCACATAAGGAAAGATACCCATGCTGGAATTGCCCCTGCAGATGCCCTGCCCTCAGATCAGTTGCATGTCTTACCCATTGCAATGGCATGTAATTGCTTCTGTCCAACTCATCTTTATTTCTATCAGGTCCCTATTTAGGTACCAATCATGTTGTGTGACTTTTCTTGTGAAGAAGTGGACAAACATCTTGTTAACCCCAGGTTGGGTGCTAAGGACAAACCAAAGAAACCTCTAAACCCAAGTCTGACTTGGTGAGCCCATGAATTTAACAGTTACTTATATAAGCATAGGTGAAGGATTACTAGCACGAGCATGGGTGACTCAAAGGCAACTGCATCACTAAGAAGTTCATCCCAGGATAGATGATAACACACAAAAGCTTCATTACTACAGTTTCCAAAACAACTTGCAGGCAACACCATCAGAAAGACTCTTCTTCTGCACCAATTTTTACTGCTTCTATTATCTTTCAGAGGAGACCCTTGGATAATAACTTTCTGAGCTTCCTGATTCAGTAAGTTTTGTGAGCTTCCTAGCCTTGTAAGTTTTGTTAGTGTCCTAAGTCATACAGTATTCCTTTTCCCTTTAGGAGGGACTATTTCAATTCAGAGAAAACAACTACATAACATTCATGAATAAGCAAAATTAATATTGTTAAAATAGCTATTACCAAAAAAAAAGGATGTATAAATTCAATGTAATTCATCAAATTTCCAGTAACA
Source organism: Rhabdomys pumilio (assembly GCA_030674055.1). Classification (NCBI taxonomy): domain Eukaryota; kingdom Metazoa; phylum Chordata; class Mammalia; order Rodentia; family Muridae; genus Rhabdomys; species Rhabdomys pumilio. The sequence continues at coordinate 137,440,279 of JANHMN010000001.1, read as the reverse complement.
TTCTTCACAGATGTAGGAAAGAAAATCCTAGGGCCCATATGGAAATACAAAATACTCCAAATAGTCAAAGCAATCCTGAGTAAAGGAGCAATGCAGGAGTCATCCAATGCCATACTTTATTTTATAAAATTATATTAACAGGAATAATGTGATTCTGTCAAAAAATCAACACACAGACCAGTGAGATAGCCTGAGAAGGTCTAGACATAAGCCCAAGAAGCTACTTTCACCTGAGTCTTGACATTGGAAAAACACAGCCTCTTTAGTAAGTGGTGCAGTATGAATATCTACACAGAGAATGCTGAAATGGATTAACTAAAAAATGAATTAAGCAGGAAACTAACATTTAAACATAAGTGACCAAAAAAGCAAACAGTCTGATAAATGAATGAACAGTGGGAATAAACTGACACTTTTCAGCTGAAAAAAATGCAAATAGTCAATAAATGCATGAAACAGAAGGTTCTGACTTAGCCATCAGAAAAATACAAATCAAAACTACTACTATCAAACAACAACAACACTGCTGGAAATGGTAGAGGAAAAGACTCCTTATTCATTGCTGGTGAGGATGTATATTACTAGTGTAGGCACTATGGAAATTGGCATGGATCTTACAAAAATAAAACTACCTTATGATTCATCTCTGCCACAGTATTATATTGAGTCTGTCTAGAATCAATCAGCACATAAATAAAATGCAGCACATATATGCATAATGGAGTTTTATTCTACCATAAAGAAGAAAGAAATTACATCATTTGCAGGAACTGGATGGAAAAGAAGATCATTGTGTTAATGAAATAATCCAGACTCATAAAAGCAAATAAAAGAAAAAGTACATTTCATATGCTTAATAGAACTACTAAATGTATAGAACAAGGAAAAAGAATTGGTTGAGATAGGTACTATAGGGTGGGGATGATAAAGTACTTTATATGCCTGTATGGAAGTATCATAATGAAACACCATTGTACAACTAAATCACACTTTAAAATACTATAGGAAGAAAGTTCTCATATCTTCATAGACCAGAAAGGATGTTCAGTGCCATCTTGCTCAAACAGATAATTTTTTAAGTTAATGTTCAGAAGTAGAGAAATCTATACTGTAGCTAGTCTATGGTAAAACAAACTCCAGAGAATAACAACCTCTTTTTCTTGACCTGTACACTCCTTCAAGTGCAAGACTAATTTGCTGCACCAGAGTAAAACGAAAATCCCATTTCATTGTGTATCTCTCCCAATACCACTTTGTCATAAGCTGAAAAACAAAAAGGGATTCTGTATTTCTATATCCTTTTTTTAAAAAAGCAGGTTTGTATATTTTAGTGGGGGGTTGGTCTTGAAGTGTGGTTCTTATGCTTGCAAAGTATTTGCAAGGCTCTGTGTTGAATCACCAGTATTGCACATAAAAAAATTATGTTTTTATACATTATTGATAAAATTTCCATATCAAATATATAATTTGAAGATATTTTCTCACATTTTGTGAGTTAAATTTCACTTTTTTGATGGTATTCTTTGTAGCTTTCAAGTTTTAAGGAGTTTTGATGAGGTCCTATTTTTCAGCTTTTGTTAGTATTTTTTCCTTTGTTAATTGTATTTGTAAAGCATAACTTTTAAAGCATTGCCTAACTTAAAGCCACAAAGATTTTCATCTTCATAATCTGATTCTTCTAAGAATTGTACTACTTTAGCTTTTTTTGAATTTAGCAAACCAGTATATAAGGATATTATACAAATGTAGTTTATCTTGAGAATGAGTTGGTATTTTTAGACATTTTATTTATTTATATTACACATTTCCCCATTTCCCCTTCCTAGAACCCCCTATCTCATCCCCCTCCTCCTTTATGCTTTTATACCATTTTGATTACATGCATGGATTAAGGTCAGTTCTAGGTTGAGGGTCTAGCAATACAATAGATGTAAATAGTCAAGGAACAAGCAATACAATAAACACAAATAGTCAAAGATAAAAAGCAAGGCATTAAACCCAATTACATAAACACTCCCATGATTGCTGTTTCTAAGGGCTTATCAGGATGACCAAAGTTTCTAAGCCTACTTCCCTATCCTAGCCCAAGGTCATTTTCATGTCTAGCCTAAAATTTAGATTCCTGTCTGAAATTACTTCTTTGTTCTAGCCTAAGATTTAGATTCCTACCTGAAATTACTTCTTTGTTCTAGCCTAATGCCAGATTCCTGCTGAAGCCTATTTCCTTGTCCTTGTCTAATGTCGTATTCCTGCCAAGCAGCCCATTTCCTTGTCCTTGGCTCATGTCAGATTCTTGCCAAGCAGCCCCAAAGGCTCTTCACACACACCCCCTTTTTCATTTCATTAATGAAATGAAATTAATGAAAGACTGAGCCTGCCTTAGGTCATTCTGACAAGAATGCCTTTCTTACCTGTCATGGAATATGCATTATCAAAAAGCAATGCATTTCTGTCTTAGGTTGGTAAGGCTCTGTGCAGAATCTTACCCGTCCTTGACTTGCCAGTCTGTTAATTTAATAACTCTGTCTGGGGGTCCATATTCAGGCTCAGGCCATGTACTTGGTTGCCAACATGTTGGTGTTGTTGAAGAAAAGCTTTAACACGATGGGCAGGAATAAAAGTATTCCCAGGACAAGAAGGGCTAGCATGATCAAGCTGTATATGTTTCCTGAGGCTTGTCCAAAATGGAAATACTGACCTCAGGCCATGGGTAATTTTATCTGCAGTATCTACCACATCAATGCTCAGCAGAGCAGCATTCTTGAAATTCATAAGCTCACTATGTATGGTTAAAACAACCCAAGAGGTGTTAGAATTATGCCAAATACACTGCACTTGTCATTAAACTTCTTCCTAATTATAATGACTACCACTGTAAATTTTAGAAATAACGTGAATCCAATGGTACGTGACACTCAAGATGGCTCCTTACCTTTAAATGCTGAACCTCGTTCCAGTAATTTGAATAGGATAATGAGCATCAATCCCTTGTTCCAGATGCCTATCTAAATCCTCTAGTATATTCTACACATTAGTAACATTTTTATCTAAATGATTAACAAAAGTAGCTGTCTTAATTTCTTGTATCACAGCAGTTGCAGAAGCAGTGGTGCTAGCAATTAATGTAATTAAAGCTGAGCTTGCTGAGTGCGCTGACAAAGGTGACTGGGAAGCTGTATTGGACATTAGTCCCCGACCTGTCATTGCTTACCTATACCCCTGATGGGACAAGCTGCCTTGCCTCAAGTTCTTAGACCTTGTGGAACACAGAATCAAAAAGAGAAGCAATAATGCCTCTTGTATTGTTATTAAATGTGACCAGTTATTCAGACTCAATCATGTACTGGTCAATCCAATATTGGAAATAACAGTCTTCATTTGGAAGTCTGGTTCTGGACATTTTCAGAGACATATATGGAAATTAGCTGCAGTTCTCTATGATGTTAACAAGAGATAAAGTTGGGGCAGGATCTAGATTTCAAACAGGTGTTAGCACATGTGTTAAGGCTCTTTCAATTGCCAAGTTAAAATACTTTTGTTTCTTCTACAGTATTTAATGTAAGTTGCATTGATTGTACACCTTTTTAATTGTGTTTGTGTTTTAAAATCCAGCATGTCAGTTATAGAGGTCTATCAACCAGTTTTAGTTTTTGTTTTAGTGCCCTGAGTATCACACAACGTTGGTATTCTAAAAATAGCTTGCAAGTACTGAAAGAAATTAGTCAGGCTTTAAGTCGAAGCAAGATGGTAGTGGCTTGATTTTTGCTGGTGTTAACAGCTTTAACTACTTTAGCTTTTGTGTTTAGGGCTCCAGTCCATTTTGAGTTGACTTTTGTGTGTGCCTTGAAAGTTCAACTTTATTTTTTTGTATGGAAATGTTCTTTTTAACCTTATTTGTAACTTATGTGAGTATTGGTTGTTTTTCGTTTTAGGCCCCAGCACAGTGTTTACCAGGGCAGTGGCAGTGGGGAGTTCCCCAGGTAAATATCAATCTCTAGTATCTAATTTTAAATCTTTGTTTTCTCTATATTTGTATTAAGAATCCTTGAAAACTAAGTCAGGATAACTAGGTCTACAGCCTCCCTTCTTTGTTTATTATCTATGATTCCTTTAACTACTACATTTTCATCTCCTCATTTGCAAAATGGATGCAGTGATGTCATAACCTTCTAGGTTTTCTTCCATGATTTTTGGAAAGATGAAATGAGATCATATTTGTGGAAAACACTTTATAAAGGAGTGCTACATAAACATGAAAAAATTGTGCTTTTGTTGTTATTGAAAATGTTGGCATTTTTCTAACTTAACTTCAGGTTTTTCTTAGCTTATCTCATGCTCCTAAGTAAGAACCATTTAAGTATATGAAATGCTTGGGTTTTAATATTAAATTATTAAATTTTATTATAATTTTATAGTTATATTTTATATTTTATTATATATGATTATATATTATATATTGTATATCATTTAAATTTTATCAAATTATAATAATTATAATAATTTGATAAAATTAAGTTGTTAAATTAAAATATTAAAAACCATTTTAATATTTTAGAATTTGGGAATATTTACATAGCTATTACTGGTTGAACACTCCTAATCTAAAATCCAAAATATTATATAATATGAAGTTATTGTTTTCCAAAATTTTTCTAAGAAATAGTGTTTCACCAAAAGATATTTAGTCACATTCTCTTACACTTATGGGAAGTCACAAAGTTGAAAGTATATACTTAATACCAATTTAAATATGATAGGATTTATTACTACAATTTGTAATGATAATATTAGTATACCTACAACTATTATCTCTGTTTATGTATGAGGTTCTGAAGCACTATAAACATTCACTACTTACCATTAATTATATCTATAATAATAGTTATATCCTTAATAATATTCATACAGCTGAAATGTATGACAACTCAAATTTTCTAGTCTGTTTCTAAGACAGTTCTATGCTATCCCTGAATAATAATTTTAGGAAAATATGCAACAAATAATATTTTTCATTTTAGGGATAAGCATCGTGGCATATTTGAATAACAATGATCATTTTGTGTTTTAGTCCCCTGCTTCTTCTGCTCCATTCCTATATCTGCAGCCTTCTGAGGTTATTTATCAACCAGTAGAAATTGCACAAGATGGTGGCTGTGTTCCTCCTCCACTATCTCTGATGGAAGCTTCAGTTCCAGAGGTACATGTTTATCTTTTTCGTTGTTTTTCATTTGTTCAGTATCAGGAGTTGAACCCAGGGCCCTGTAGATTCTAGAAAAAATATACTGCCTCTGAACTGCATTCCCAGCTTTGTGGTAAAGTTTATAACTACCTTATATTAACATTTAGTCCTCTTTTAATTTGTTGAAGCTCATCATTAAAATTGCTGTTTTCTCTGATTTATTCGTATCTACCATTTTTATTCTAAGAGTGTTGCTCCATCCTAGAACTTTTCAGTAACTACTTCTGAATCACCTTCCAAGTTTCTTTCAAAGTTTGAATGTATCACATATTTGCACCTTCTTGTTTTCTTATCAGCCTGTACTGTTGCTAATAACTCTATCAGTTAAGAGCATATAATCTTTAAACCAATGTAGAGTTTAAAAATCTTTCTATAATAATATAAATTTTTAAGTATAAATTACAAATACTATCTTCAATGTCTTTAAGTTATATCCTCGCTGTGTCACTAATAGCGTCATCCATGTGCAAGAACCATGCAGATGAGACGGTATGTCGTAAATCAGCATCTCGCTGAGTGCATTGTTTTGTTCTCTTTTAGTACTAAAGCTTAAAACATAATTTTATCCTTGAACAGTAATTTCCACAGTTACATCTTAGTGTTTTTACTCTTCATACTTTACTAGAATTTCTCCATTCTTTGTCTCATCCTCCATTTATTTTTTGTGTTTCCTATTTTCCAGATTTAGTGAAATGTAATTGAGTAGAAAATTGTATTATAAATATTTATGAACTACATGCTATTTTGTAATTGAATATATTCTAAGCTGATTACCATAGTCAGTGTAATTCATCTCTTCATGGGGTTAGTTTTTGTTTGTAGTGAAAACATTTACAATCTCTCAGCAATTTTCAACTTTATAACCCATTCTTATTACCCACAGTCACCATGCTGTACAGTGACTCTCTAGAAAACATCTATCCTATCTGTAACTCTACCATTTGACCAGTGTCTTCTCATCTTTCTTCTCACCTGTGAAAACCACTATCTTAATCCCTGCTTCTGTGAGTTTGATTTTTCAGATCCCACATAGAAGCACTGTAAAGCATTTATCTTTCTGTGCCTGCCTTATTTCGTAGTATAATATAATGTCCTCCAGGTTTATCTATGGTGTCACAGCTGACAGAATTTCCTTCTTTTTAAGACTATATGTTATTCTCTTATTCATACCCTACATTATCTTCACCCATTGATGAACGTGAAAGTTGGTTCTATATTATTGCTATTGTGTAAGACAAGAATACAGGTTTTTTTTGTTTTGGGTTGGGTTTTTTTTTTTCTGGTACTGGGAAACCAATCAAAGCTTTGTATACTGTTGTGCAAGTACTCAACCACTAAACTACATTTCCCATTCCTTTGTTATTGTGAATAATGCTGCAGTGTGCTTAAGAGTTCAGATAGATCTGTAACAAGTTGGCTCATTTCCTTTGCCTGTGAGTGAGTGTGAGTGTGTGTGTGCGTATATGTGTTACATATGTATGTATATATGTTGTATGTATGTGTGTGTGTGTGTGTATCTAGAAGCACAGATTATATATATATTTTTAGAAACTTACATACTGTTTTTGCATAGTAACTACCTTAATTTTCATTCACTCCATATTATCAAAGGGTTCCCTTTTGTCCATATCCTTGATGGTAATTATTTCAGTTCCTAGTTCAATCTCAAGTTCTTATCATAGGTTCTCCAGATTGAGATGTAACAATCAATACTTATTCTAACCTTCACCCTTTTTCACCTTTGGCAGTGTTACTCAGCTAGAAGTTTACATAGACAGAAAAAGTAATATAAACATTTCTCCTTAAAATTCTCCTCCCTTATTGTTAACATTATAAAATTAAATTTTTATTTTTATCTTGGCCTGAACCTTCAAGCTTCTAAGAATCTTTAGGTAGATCATTTCATTGACATCTAGGGAAATCATTATTCTTTGTGAGTAAAAGCCTCAGAATCCTCCCTTATGTTTGTCCAAATTGTACAGCATAGGTACACATTATAAATGGTTTGTGATTTTAAACACATAAATATGTTCTAATTTAATTGATGATGAAATTTCAGAACTTTGTCTTTTGATGTTTTCTTGCTTTCTGGTTTGCATAGAAGTGGGAGTAAAGTAAAAATGTTTTTACATTAGATTTTCACCAGAGTCTATTTTGAGGTTTAATCCATATTCTTAATTTCTGATATGAGGTATTCATCACCAATGTGTAGTCACTTCTTATTTAATCTAATAAGACTTTTTTCTAAAAAAAAATATTGCTGTGACTCTGTAGCTTACTCTCAATGACATCTGTATTTTATTTTGGTGCTGTTTCCAGCAGAATGCATAATCTTATTAATATGTAATTTAATAAATAAAATTAAGTGGCCTATAAGTTAAGTGGGTTTTTCATACAATTAAAACCTGCAAGCTTTTGTTGTGAATGTTATGTTCAAATTTCCTGAAAAGGAAAACAAGTGTGTGGATATATTCAGTCATGTATCTTAATGACCATTTCAAACTTCTACCATGCTTTTATTACTGTAGACTCCTCATTTCACTCTTAGAATACATCTTTGCTTTCCCTTTCATAAAAATTGAAACCAGTCCACAGAAACCAAGTTAGCCACCAACTCCCAACATAAACTTAAAGAGGTCCTAATCCAGCCTTACATTTTTTTATATTTCTTTGGTAGCTTGGACTTTGCCCAAGGTTGTTTCTTACCTATGTTCTCTGGAAACCTTCACTTTTATTTCTCTCAGAGATCTCAATTTATCCTATGATCTACTTTTTACTCTTGTATTTTAAGTCAATTTCTCTTCATTTGTTCATGGCTTCATGATTTACTGTGATTCTTAAGGGAATTGTTTAACCTCCACAGTCTTGTTCTCATAGTGATCTTATTTATAAAAGCAAAGACATCAAGAAACCATATTGCAGTATTAAAAGATTAGAACTGCTTGATACAAAGTTCTTTAATATCTGTAGCATCTTTGAGATGTAATTAGGACCTTTTTATATATTCCCTCACAGATCCCCTAATTCTCTTCTATCTTTCAAAACCAAGACTCTTGAAAACATAGGCTGCATTCAGTGTTTGTGATGTTCAGGATGATTTTATTCCACACCTGCTGAAGTCTGTTTCATTATCTTTCTGCCTAAGCTGCCTTTGAGAAGGACCTTAATGACAACCCAACTTCTAAATACTTTCGTTCCTTACTTAAACCCTTCAGGAACAGTGTATATATTTCATGTCTGTTTAAGACCTGTGTTTGCACACACAATACTGCCCTCTTCTGGAATTCCTTTGTTATTTTTATTTTTCTTCGTAAACTGACCTTTTGCTCCCCATAATTTCATGTTTGGTTCTTCGATCTTTCATTCTACATATTCAGTTCCATGTTATCCTAGTCATAACTCTAATACCAACATCATATTGGATGTTTTGTACTGCAGTATCCTAGATAATAGTCACTAGCTACATATAGCAATTGAACACTTGGAAGTGGGAAGAGAACAAATTGCGATGTCTTGTATGAAAATACACACACACACACACACACACACACATATATATATATATATGTATATATATACATATATATATATATAGTTTTGAAAACAGGGTATTAAAAATGTTTAAATTCAATAATTTAATGGTATATTTTAGATATTTTAAATCTATTGTTGTAAATATAAACTTGTTTTATTATCTGTTCCTCTGTTGATGGATAACTAGGCTGATTATATCTTCCTATTATGAATAGACCAACAATAAACATGGGTTTGCAAATATTCCTGTGTAGGTTATAGAATCACTTGGATATATGTTCAGGATTGGTATAGCTGGGTCTTATAGTAATTCTGTTTTTAATTTTTTGAAAAACCTTTATACTGATTTCTAGGTGACAGTATCAGTTTACACTACCACAAACAGAATAAATGGTTCCTCTTTCTTCATATCCTTGCCAGCATTTATTATCACTTAAATATACTTTTAGACTATCTGCCCTCTGTTTATTGCTCTCCAGGCTAGTTTTCCCTCTTTATCATATAGTGTTCTTTCCAGCTTACCAAACAACTTACATAAGTCTCCCAAAAGAAATAATTTCTTATTTACCTCCAATGTAATCACACTGTCCCATCACTGTGTTCCCAGTATTTTAAATCAAACATTAGTGCCTCTTGGAAATTTTTCATTACCATCTTCACCAACTTTCTTAAGTATAATTGAGTGTTCATCTTTCCCCATGCATCATACATGTGACTCACAGGACATGTGATGATTTAGAGTAATTCTGTTTCTTGATCAGACTATAACTTCTTTAAATGTGGTGGATGAGGTTTTGTATGTGATAGAAAACATGTAAGTATTTGATAAATGAAACTAACACTTCTTTTTTTCTCTCCCCTCCTCTTATTTCCTCGCTGCCTCTTTTGTACCAGCCTTATTCTGACCATGGAGTTCAAGCAGCATATCACCAGGTTTATGCTTCAAGTGCCATTGCTATGCCTGCACCTATGATGCAGCCTGAGCCAATTAAAGTAAGGAGTTCATTTTGAGTTTTTTCTGTTTTTCTTTCATTATGCTTTGGACACATTTTATCCCATCTTATGATCAAAAGTTAAAAAAAATGAGTGAATAATTTTATATGGAGAAAATAAATTCTAAATTAACAATAATTTCTATTAATTAATTTTCAAATATTATAAATCTCCCATGGTTAAAATGTTTTATTGTGATATAGAGTACATAAACTTGTTTATCATTTTAACTATTTTAAATGTTTTTCATTATATTCACAATACTGTAAAAATTATTACCAGCATTCCCAACCTTTTCTATCACCTCAAATACAAACTCTGTTCTCATGAAACAATAAATCTTTCTTTTCATTTGATCTCTTTCTTTAGTCCCTGGTAACCCTTAATCTACTTTTTATGTCTGATTTTTCTGTTCTAGGTATAGTACATAGGATTATCTGTGTCAATAATACATAATATTTGTAAAGAGATAAAAAAAAAGCTAGTCATCTCCACTTTATACTTCTTAAGAATATATTTGTGTTGGTTAAATCATATTCTGGTCAAAAAGAATATTATATCACCCAAGTACATCTAATCTAACTAGATCCATGTGTACAGTCCCTCTATTTTGATTATCTGCAGTGAAGCAGAACATTCTCTTCCTCTGTTCTGGGTTTCTTAGTGAGGCTCAGGATCATCGTGTTAGAAAATGGACTTCATCGTAGTAAAGAATTACAGATTGATTAACTGTTCTGTTGGTAATGTAATTTTTGTCTGTTTTAGTTTACTGGAATAAGGAAGTATATTCTGTGGTAAAAATGAAGGCGAATAGCTATTTTACACTCATATTTATGACTGATCCATCGTATATGTTGAACTCTATTCCCTCATGGCCCACCCCATAACCACTCACTGCCATGACTACTCACTGCATCCCTTCATTTCTGTCAGTATTAAACTGTGGATATGAAATAAGACCCCAAGTTTGGCTTCAATTAGACTCTAAAATGTTAATAAGCCTCATTATGGAGGCTTCATTTTCAGTATTGTTAGAAATGTCTTCAAAAACAGACTTCCACTGATACTGGCAGCAGCAGCGATTTCTGGTATATCTGTACATGATGGATTAGATATATGTCAGGGAGGAAGGGCAGAATAGATAGGATAATTGAAATTGTAGCTTAAATAATAATACAAATAGGAAATATAGTGACAAATGGTTAATAAGAATTGTTCTTTTAAAGTTTGATTTTTCTACTTAAAGAGTATGCACGTCTAAGTTGTCTTAGATCTCTAAGTATGTAACATCAGAAATTGTACATAGAAACTCCTCTTACTCTCTAATTTAGTGATCTAGGAATTACACTTTTGTTGAACTTGGAAAAAAATTAATAAATTTTCAAAGTCAAATCTGGAATGCAGGACTATTATATAAGAAGTTTTATACTTCTTTTTGTGTTTCAATAAAAGAGAGTTTCCTATGTGTTTTATACCCAAAATTTGTTGGTGGTACCAGACATTGATCCCAGAGCCTCATACATCTTGGCAAGTACTCTACCACCAAAGTATTATAATCATAAATTTTAATATAGAGTGCCCTGTGTATCATATAATTAATTATTCTTTAGTAATGTAGTAATCTTTAGTAATCTCAATTAAAAAAAAAAACCCTGTGTCTGTCTCTGGGACAGAAACACCAGTAGTTCTTCCATTGTTGTGTAGAACACCACAACGATACAACAATGCTTCTTCACTTTATAGGTTTTACTGCAGAGATTACCTACTTTTACTACATTCATATTATAAACACAGAAATCTTAAATGCAAGTGTTGCGTTATTAGAAACTTCTTTTTTCTAAGACATATTAAACCAATTTGAAGATATTAATGGGCACTGGAAATATCAGCTATTTTCTTCCTATGTAAATTTTTCCTGGTTCTAAAAGCATCAGTGTCTCTTTTAGCGTTTGAATCTTTTGATTCTTTTGTTTTTGTAAGTATGGGTCACTTTTACAGCTGATGAGAAGACTAGTGTTCTAGTTTCATTTCTGTTGCTACAGTAAAATACCTTGAGCAAAACACAGTTTAGGGAAGAAAGAGTTTATTTAACATATACAATTTCAGGGGCTGGAGAGATGGCTCAGTGGTTAAGAATACTGACTGCTCTTCCAAGAGGTTCTGAGTTCAGTTCCTAGCAAGCACATGGTGGCTCACAACCATCTGTCATGGGACCAGATGCCCTCTTCTGGTGTGTTTGAGAACAGCTACAGTGTACTTATATACATAAAATAAATAATTCTTTTAAAAAATATATACAGTTTCAAGTTACAGTCCATTGTTTTGAGGAAGACAAAGCAGGAACAGCTAGTTATATGACACAGTCAAAAACAAAGAGATAATAAACATGTCTTCATTACTTGTTCCTTTGTGCTCAGCTAACTCTTCATTCTTGTACAATTAAAGGATAGGCCCCTAAAGTGTGTCGCCCACAATAGGTTGGGTCTTCTCACATAATACACAACCAAAGCAAACTTGAAAATATTAATCTCACAGACATACCCACAGCCAGACTGATATATATAATTCCCAAGCAATTCTATGTAGTATCAAAGTGACACTTACAACTAACCAGCACAATGATCAGTGGTTATGGGGCTGATTTTATTTCTATAGCTATGATAAAATACCCTGACAAAGGAAATTTGAAGAGGAATTGGTTTATTGGCGTACAGTTCCAGGTTATGGCCCATCATTTCAGGGAAGTCAGTTCAGGAACTCAAGCAGCTTTACACATCACATCCACTGTTAGGAACAAATAGCAAATACATCCTTGCATTCTATTTGCTTAGTACCCCTCACCAGGGAATGGTGCTAACCACTGTAGGCTAGGTACATTAACAACCAACACAATCCCCACCCCAAAACATGCCCAAAGGCCCACCTGATATAGGCAATCTCTGATTGGAAATCCCTTCTCAGGTGATTTTGGTATATTTCAAGTTGACATGTAAAATCATCACAAGTACTAAGTCATACTTAGTAGTAAAAGTTCTGGTGTGCTATTGCACAGTTGGGTAACTATGAATCACAGTAACTAATTTTTTGTAAGCTAGAAGAAAACCTTTGGATGCTTTCACCACTGAAAAAATGAAAATGTGAGCTAGAGAGATATATTAGGGGGTTAAGAGCATAATAGGGAACCAGTTTTGGTTAGCAGTACCCACATTGGGTAGTTAACTCTTTGGAAACACAGTATAATTCAGAAGTAAATTGGAAAAGATTTGAATTGCCACAAATGTTTCCTTCCATCTTGGAATAGCCACACACCTTAACAATGCTGACTGTTTCTACAGAAATATACTACCACTGTGTTCCTCAGCACTTTTTATTTCAGTACTATTATTATAAATCAACTTAGAGGCTAAAGTTAACTTATATCCAGCTAGGCTTAAGCACAGATGGAGACAAAGATAAATGTTATGCTATAGGAAACAAAAGACTGAGAGAAAACCTGTGATTTGTAGCTTCTAAAACAAGAAAATATAAAATTGCATGTGCCCTCCCTAGGTCAAACAATGTTCGTTCAGTTCTGTAGCATATTTTTTAAAGATTCATTTATTTATTTATTTATTTATTTATTTAATATGAGTACATTATAGATGTGTTTAGACAAACCAGAAGAGGACATTAGATCCCATTACAGATGGTTGTGAGCCACCATGTGGTTGCTGGGAATTGAACTCAGGACCTATGGAAAAGTAGTCAGTGCTCTTAACCAATGACCCATCTCTCCAGCCTCTCTATTTTTACTTGTAGAACTATATAATAGTAACCATGTGGTTAAACACTAGAAATGCATAGGTTCTATGTGCATAAGACTTTCTTGTTTATGAAAATCTAAGACAGTAAAGAGAATCAAAACCTTAGTGTGTTTAAATGGTCAATGAAAGTGAATAAAAATGTTTGGGTTCAATAGAAAACCATTTACATGTAACACAGTAAAGGCAACAATATATAGATGCTTCTCATCTTACTAAGTTGTATCTATCCCAGAAAACATCATAAGATGAAATGTCAGAGATAGAGCAGTAGTCAGCAGTTAAGAGTACTTGCTGCTCTTGTAGAAGACCTGAGTTTGATTCCCATTACGCACTATAGATGGTAATTCATAACCATCTATAGCTCCAGTCCTAGGGGATTTGATACCTTTTTCTAATCTCTATGGATACCAGGAATGCATGTGGTGCACATACATACATTCAGACAGAACACTAATATGCATAAATAAGAATAAATATTTTTAAAGAGAAAAAGAAAAATCACATGTAATACAAAAATGTATTTAATATGCTTCACCTATCAAATCTCAGAGCTTTGGAACTCAGTATACTGCAGAGTATCAGTTATGTCCTTATGACTGCATGGCTTACAGGAAGTTGTGTGCAATTTAAAGGATATCATGATAAATATTCTGAGTCCTGGAAAAATCAAATTTTTAAACTAGAACTAGGATTTTTCACTTACTGGGTATTATCTTTGCTCCATCTTAAGTCAACATGTCATAAATCAAACCTCTGTAACCTGGATTCTATCAGTATATGCCATCTCTAGCAGATTCTTTAAAATACCTAGGAAAATAAACTTTTAATTAAGTTCATAATATACTTGCTACTGTTTAAAAAAAATATGTACTTTCTCATTTTGTTGTCTTTGCTCTTCCAAACATGTTGAAATTAAATCTAAGATGGTCTTCAAAGAGCCAATCGCTTTCATACTTTGAAATTAGTGGTGGACTGGAGAGATAGCTCAGTGGTTAAGAGCACTGACTGGTCTCCCAGAGGTCCTGAGTTCAATTCCCAGCAACCACATGGTGACTCACAGCCATTTGTAATGGGATCCGATGCTCTCTTCTGTGTGTCTGAAGACAGCTACAGTGTACTCATATGTATATAATATATAAGTAAATATTTTTAAAAAGAAATATTAATGTAATAGATTTTTTTAAAGATCCATATATTTTCTTCAATATCTTTGTAACAAGAAGGAGTACCATATTGATTCTTGATGGTGTTACTGCTCCAATTACATTTAATCTCTGGGGACAAGGAAAATAAGTACTAAGGTTCTACATTGAGGGGTATTTTTAAGATTTATTTTACATGTATAAGTGTTTCGTCTGCATGTATGTATGTGCACCACCTAAGTACCTGGTGCCTCAAAGGTCAGAAGAGGCATTGAATCCCCTGTATCAGATGGTTGTGAACCACCATGTAGGTGCTGGGGATTGAATTCAGGTTTTCTTCAAGAACAACAAGTGCCCTAAACTACTGAGCAAACTCTACAGCCTTGTACACTGAGTCTTTTAGTTGTCCAAAGACATAAACCAACCTCAAGAATCTACAGATAGAAATGCATTTTGGCTTATTTTGTTTCTCTTCTGATCTATGTTAATCTTTTCATGTGACAAAAGATTGACAAAGAGTCGAAGGATAAAAGATTTTGGCTTGATATTCGTTTCAGAGTGTTCTATCCATAATCTGGCTCCACTGATTCTAGACCAGTGATGAAATAAGTGATGTCCATGGTGGACAGGAACTGGGAGACAAAACAAGATATAGCCCACAAAGACACAGTCCCAGTGACATAGTTCTTCTCTCTAGACTTCACCTCCTAAAGTTTCCAGAGCCTACTAAAATAATGCTACTAGCTAAAAACCAAATCTTCTATACTGAGCCTATGTGGGTAGGTCAAGTCTCTCCCACTATTCAAGGCAGGTTCTGTGGATGTTGTTCAGTTGGTAGTTCTTGCCTAGCATATGGTAGGTTTTATCACAGCAATGAATCCCACTCCCCTGGTACCAAATTTTTTCTGTGTCATCCTTTTTTCACTGGGGGGGGGGGGAAATATATAATATAAACAACTTAAGAGAGAAAGGACACATTTTGCCCTTGGTTTCAGAATATTCAGTCTGGCTCTATTGATTCTCCCAGTCTGTTCACCTCATGGTGGATGAGAAATAGAAAAAGAGAAAGGTGGCCCTGTGACAAAATATAGCCCCAAAGATCCCTAATAACCTACTTTTTTCAACTAGACCCCACCTCATGAAGTTTGCAGAGCCTCCCAAAATAGTGTCACAAGCTGGAAGCTAGTCCTTCATCAGTAAGCCTAAGAAGAATAGCTCATATTCAAACTATAACATAATCTTAGCTATTTCTTCTTTTGTATTTAAATAGCCTGAGAATAATTTTGATAGCCTCCATGATCTGCTGAAAGAGATCATGGCATGAATTTATTAAAATATTTAAGAATGCTCTCAGTTGCTAATCCTAGCACTTGAGGAGTCAAGCCTGGAAAACCACAAGTTGTAAGCCAGCCTGGGCCACATGCCAGCCCTTACTAAACAAATGAACTTCTGTATTATTCTGTCACTTCTGGCAAATTTATCTAAAAAAGAATGTCTTTAAATATATCATCCTAATATTTTTTGTTGTTGCTTGTTGTTGTCCATAGTGCTAGGGACCAAAACAAAGGCCTTGAGCTTGCTAGAAAGCATTTGACCACGTAGCTACAGCCTCAGCCTCTCTGTCTTCTGAATTCTAATTTAGTACTTTGGTCTTTCATTCAACACCAGCGAGATTATTCAAACTAGGTAAACAGTGATACAACTGGTGATCAAAAATTAATGCCAAATATGAAAATATAATTTACTACATTACATAAGTGCAGAGTTCTATAATAAAAATGCTAACAAATGTAGATTTCTGCATAATGTTAATGATTAAAAAGTCAAATCTTGTATCAGGCATACTGGCAGTTGGCTTGTAGTCACAAGACTCAAGAAACTGAGGCAGGAGGATTGTAGGCTCAACACTAACCCAAGCTTCATAACTAGACACTGTCTCAAAAAAAATCCTTAGTAGCCTTAAAAATATTTTTTAAATAATGAAATCCTGTTCTGTGCAACATGTATGAAATGTGGAAATAGTTACGTTAGGCAAAATAACCCAGGAACAAAAGCAAGTACTGCAAGATCTCATCATACAGTCTAAGAGAGTTGATCCACAGAAGTTACAAGTACGATGGTGGTGTCATGGTACCATGCCTAGGGAAAGTAGGAGAAGGAAGATTGTAGAAATGTTGCTTAATAGCTGCTGAGTTACAGTTAAACAGGAGCAAGAAGACTAAGAGTTAGCAACGAGTGAGTGTGCATAACAGTAATGTAATGTGATTTCACAGGCTAAAAATAAATATTTTATGTTTTTAGCCTAAAGAAATATTAATTCTTAGAGTAGATAAATATGCTTATTCTAACTTAAACATTACATATTATATACATATGCTGAAATATGCTTAACCTAACTTAAACATTACATAATGTATACATACATTGAAAATCACAAGCATTCATACATATAACTTTTGTTTTCCATGCATTGGTTAGAAATAAATTTTAAACTTTATTTTAAAATTATGCTTTTAAAAGATTTAGGGTTTTGACCTATCTTTCTATAGTAAGTCATAAAATATAAGCTTAATTTACAAAGAAAGCACACAAAAATGATCTTATATGTCTAAGCATATTTCTAGTTACTTCTCTTCTTTTTAGTCTTGAAACACTATTATTAATAGTTTTTTCATTCCTCGGGGTTTCTAGTAAACTGTAATTTCTGACTTTGACTTTAACCAAGAGAAATACAACTTTTTATGACCAGTGATTATTCCCTCAACACAAGGTTGCCTTAGTTGCAGCTTATTTACCAACTGTACCATAGGCTGGGCTGCTGACACACTACGTGCTCATTCTCAGTTTTGGAGGCTGAGAAATCAAGATACCTGCAGATGCAGGTGTCTGTCTTCTCCCTGTACCCTTCCTCCACAGTGGTTCTCAATCTTCCTAGTGCTATGACCCTTTCTTCATGTTGTGGTGACCCCCAGCTATAAAGTTATTTCATTGCTACTTAACTATAATATTGCTACTATTATGAATTGTAATAAAAATATCTGATATGTGACTCCCAAAGAGGTCATGACCCACAGATTGAGAGCCACTGCTTACAAGAGTAAGATAGAGAATGAAGCATGTTTCCTTTTACTTGGCATTTATTTATTTATTATTGTATAATGCATACACATGTGTTGGTGCACACGTTTAGATTCCAAGAGTGAGATCATACATTACTTACATTTTTGTATCTAGGTTATTTTCCTTAACATAATAATTTCCAGGTTCCACATATATTGATAGTAGCAGGATTTTATTATTATAAAAATAAATACCTCCAAGAATATTTTTAAGACAGCATCTAATTATGTATCTCATGTTAGTCTTGAGCCTGTAACCCTCCCACACTTTATTACCTTTATCTATTTTGTAATTGCACACTAAATATTCTTGCTCCTATATAACTACAAATCACTACCCATTGATCAATATCTATCTACCCTCCTTTTCCTACTGTCTTAGTTACTGTTCTGTTGCTATGAAACAGACATCATGACCAAGGTATCTTATAGAAAAAAACATTTCATTGGAGGGCTTGCTTAGAGTTTTAAGGGTTAGTCCATGATGAGCATGGTAGCAAGAAGGCAGGCAGGCTGTTGGAACAATGCCTGAGAGCTTACATCCTGATCCACAGACCTCAGGTAGAGAGAGCAAGATGGGTCAGGGCCTGGTGTGGGCTTTTGAAACCTCAAAGCCCACCCACTCAAGCCACCCATTCTCCCGAGTCTGGTAACCACTATTCTTGCAACTTTCATGGGATGTGACCTATAGAACATGGTTGGGTGACCTTTGGGCTAACCCACTTTCAGATAAATTGATCCTCTTTAACATAATAGGAAATATAGTATGTATCCTTTGAGTAATTTCTGTTTCTTTCCAATCTGTTTTTAGTTTAACCTAGATTATTTGATCAAACACCTATGGGCTATTTTAATACAGGATTTGCCATAAGTTCTTACTAGCCAAAATAGCTATCTGAGGTGAAAGACCAGTGAAAATGTAACTAGAATTAATTAATAATTGGCTGCAACTTTCAGCAATCATATTGAGTAAGTTGGGCAAGTTTTTCTCATTCTCTCATTTGTACTTCTAGATTTTATGTAGATACATAAAATCATATAAAATTAAAATAAAACTGTTTAAACAGGACTATCATTAGGGTGGAGGAGTGAAAATACAAAAGAAATGAGGGCTATAAATAGGAATATGTTCAACATAAAATATATACATGTACAAAAACTTAAAGAGAAATTCTTCCTGATTACTATGTAAAGTTATGTACTAGTTGGCATAATAGTCGAGTTTTGTAAGTACCTTTAGAGGGAAATCTATCATTTAGCACATCTAATTTTTATATCAAAATTATGTTTCCATTCTTGGATTAAGCATTTTTTCTGCAGTCTGAGACTACCATTCTTCTTAATTGGATATTCATCTCTCATTTCTCTCTCTCTCTCTCTCTCTCTCTCTCTCTTTTTTTTTATTTTTTTATTTATTTATTTTTTTTTTGCTTACTGATCCTTAAAACCCAGACACTTGGATGGGCACCTTACCTTTCATAGGATAAGATTCAATTTGTGAAACCATATCCCTTACAGATTATTTTTCTAAACTTTTCTTTAAATAACATCTTCCTCCACTGTGAGGATAAGAGTAAGCAGTAGACTTTTATACCATATTATGTACTCTGTTAACACTAATTTTACCAGCTTTGGAAAGGCATATGGATGAAAGATAGGGATTATTTTTCATTCCACATTAATTAGTATTTCTTAGTATAATCTATTCAAAACAATGGACGTTTATTCCCAGACACCAGTAAATGCCTCAAACCTCAGATAGTACCTAATGCTATATTTACACACAAGCATTAATCTGATTACAGCTAATATATAACTCAATCATTTGGAGACTACCCAGCATGGATATGATGAACAGTATGAGAGTTCACATCCAGAACATATTGGATTGAGACAACATAAGCAGTTTAAAACAGATAAGTTGTTTATTTCTGGACTTTGCCCATATTAATAGTTCGGGGCCACTATAAACTACATGTAATAGAAACCTTGGAAAGGGAAGCTTCAAATAAGGTAGAAACTTCAGTATGCATCTGCATTGGTTACTTGTCTCATTGCTGTAACAAAATAGACAAAACATTAAGAAAGAAGGGATTTATTTTGGTTCACAATTTGAAGTCACAGTTCATCATGGCAGAGATTTCATGGTGACAGGAGCCCTGTGATCTTGAAGCAGCTGATCCTGCTGCATTCACAGTCAGGATGGAGAGAGATGCTCAGCTTGCTTTCTCTGTTTTATTCTGTCTACCAAACTGAGGGTGGTTCCTTCAGACTTCGGTTAATCTAATCTAGATTATCCAGACATATCCTAGCAGCCAGCGCCATCTTAGAGGTTTGTCTTCTTGGTGATCCTGAATCCTGTGAAACTGACAATATAAGCATAACAAATCTATCACTTGTCAACTTGACAGCTGTCTTGGTTGGGTATTTTTTGTCAACTTGACACAAACTAGTGTTGTCTGAGAAGAACCAACAATGGAGAAAATTTCCAGCTTGTAGGACATTTTTCTTAATTAGTGATTGATGTGGAGGGTCTAGCCCATTGTAGGTGGTCCTTTGAGTTACATTAGAAAATGGTTTTGTGAGGTGCCTTGTGTTAGATAAGAAAGTGGTCTTTGGTTATATTTTTTAAAAAACAAGCTAAGCAAGCCATGAGCAATCCAGTAAAAAGTGTTCCTCTATGTCTCTGCATCAATTCCTGACTCCACATTCTTGCCTTATTGCAGTATGACCTGTGAGTTATAAGCTGAAATAAACCCTTTCTACCCTAAGTTGCTTTTGGTCATGGTGTTTTAGCACATAAATACAAACTAAGATAATAACCAAGCACAGACTTTTAAGCCATAATCTTCTACTCATTCCACATAGACTAATGGCCATCTCATAATACAAAATGAATTGAGTCCAACTTGGTCTAGCAGTTCCAAAACTGTTTAAAAGTTTAAGTTCAGAGTCTCTTCTGAGAATCAGGGAATCTCTTTAATACCTTGTACAATCAAATAATAAGTTACATGGTTCTAATATATAATACATAAAAGGAACAATGGGAACATAGCAAGGGAAAGATCAGACCAAAGCAAAACCAAAAATATATACCTAGTAAACCCCAAATCCTTTAGTTCTGTATTCATCATCTGGAACTCATTGTGAAATCATACAGACACCAAGGTACATTGATAGCTCTGCCTCTCCAGCTCATCTGGCTGCAGCACACATAAATAGGCACTTGGACTGGCTCAGTGTTTGTCTCCAACTGTCTTTGGTAGACATGCATGTTCTTCAACACTCTAGAGTCTGCATCACAACTTGGACTTTTCCTTCACAGCTAGCTCCACAAAGTATTCCCTCAGAGTCTCTTTGTAAGAGCTGTGACCCTGACAGATAGTACCTGACCTCAGTGGCACTCAAAATCTGTGGGACAAGACCCTGTACTACCCATCCCCCTGAATCTGGCATCATTCATGTCTTCAAAACCAATGCCTCAAAGATAATGTCAAGTCCTGCTGCCACATCAGGTTAGAACCCAGCCCCCTTGGATCACAATTGTAGCAATTTCTATATGCCTTGGTAGCTGAATCTGCAAAATCACTTTCCGTGTGTGTGTGTGTGTGTGTGTGTGTGTGTGTGTGTGTGTGTGTGTGTGTGTGTGTGT
>JANHMN010000001.1:137396258-137418787 GCA_030674055.1 Rhabdomys pumilio | reverse complement strand
TGTGTGTGTGTGTGTGTGTGTGTGTGTGTGTGTGTGTGTGTGTGTGTTTTGTTTAGCAGGGATCTCTTCCTATGGCAGTCTCAGTTCAGATTTTCTCCTATCTCATAAATTTGCATTTTCACAAGTTGGAGCATTTGATGGAGTCTTGTCTTCAGTTCTCCCTTCCTGTTGTCCTACTAAAGAATAATGTCTCTATTTTAACAATCACATTTAGCCATCCGTATTCTACAAGTCCTCTTATTAAATTTGCTCACACAACTTTTCTTGCTAAAGTTCATTTTTTGAATCTTTTTATTCTCTTAATATAGATATGAATAAGAGCATTGAAAAGTAGTCATGCCACAAAATGAATGATGCCCTGCCTTGAAATTTCCTCCACCAAAGAGATTAGTCCATTACTTTTGAATTCAGCCTTACTTGAGTTTCCAAGACAGAGGCAGAAGGCAGTCAGATTCTCTCCCAGAATGTAAAATGAGTGACTTGAGTGAAGTTCCTGGTTGGGTCCGTGTTTCCCTCTGAAACTTTATTAGCTAAGCATCTATGGTCCACATTTCTAATGGCATTATGATCTTCCAAACCTCCACCATAATGGTCTGTTGTGCTGTAACAAGTAACTGACAAATGCTACTTAAGGAAGGATTTATTTTTTTTATAAGTTTTATTATTACTTGTTTTACTTACTATACATCCTGTTCACTGCCCCCCTCCTGGTCACCACCTCCCAGTCACCCCTCCATCAGTGCTTCCCCCATTCCCCTCCTCTTCTCGTTTGATTAGTTGGGGTTTCCTTGAGTATCCTCCCACCTTGGAACATCAAGTCTCTGCAATTCTAGACATATCCTCTCCCAGAGGCCAGACAAGGCAGCTCAGCTAGAAGAACATATCCTACATACAGGCAACAGCTTTTGGGTTAGCCCCCACTCTAGTTGTTTGGGACCCCCATGAAGACCAAGCTGCACATCTACATATATGTGAGGAGGCCTAGGTACAGCTCACATATGTTCTTCAGTTGGGTGGTTCGGTCTCTGAGAGACCCCAAGGGTCCAGGTCAGTTGACTCTGTTGGTCTTCTTGTGGGGTTCCTATTACCTTAAAGGCCAAAATTCTAAGGAAGGATCTCTTAGAGTTTGAGAGTACAGTCTATCTTAGCAGAGAAGTTGTGGTAATAGGAGCTTGAGGCTGATGATCACATTGCATACAGTCAGGAAGCACAAAGAGATGGATGCTAATACTCAGCTTACTTCACTCTTTTTATTCAGGCCAGAACCCCAATGCATTGAGTGGTAATACCCACACTCAGGGTCAGTTTGCCCACATTGTTTTAGTTAGGTTTCTGTTGCCATAATAAAACACTGACTAAAACCAACTTGAAGACGACAGGGTTTATTTCAGCTTATACTTTATAGTTCATCATTGAGAGAAGCCAGAGCAGGAACTCAGGGCAGGATATAGAAGCAGGAACTGAAGCAGAGACCATAGAGGAGCACTACTTACTGACTTCCTTCGTGGCTACCTCAGCCTGCTTTCTTATACAACCTAGGACCACCCGCCCATGAGAAGCACCACCCACAACAGCTGGGCCCTCACTCATCAATCATTAAAGCCCCCACAGACTTGTATACAGTTCAGTCTGATGAAAGCATTTTCTCAATTAAGATTCCCTCTTCCCAGATGATCTACGTTTGTGTCAAGGTAACAAAAAACTAACTAGCACACACCTCTGTTAGCTTAATCTAGAGTCCAGAGATTAACCTCATCTGGATGAATTCTCAGCAACTTGTCTCCTAGGTGACCCTAGATCGTTTAAGATGTCTAGCCAAGACTTGGTGACTTGTTAGCCAAACCCTAAGGGTCTTCTACTAATTCTTTTCCTATGTTCTTTCATTTCAGTTCTGTCAACTATTCTGTATAATTTAAATTTTTCAAAGTCTACTTTTAATGATGGTTCTTCAATGCTTTAACCTCCCTTTTAGCTCACCATCCACCAGAAGTAGTGGGAAAGAAAGGATACGGGGTGGGGAGGAGTGGACCTATTTAGAAATGTTATTTTTCAAGTACTTTTTTAAAATTGGATATTTTCTTTATTTACATTTTAAATGTTATCCCCTTTCCCTTCCCCCCCAGAAACTCCCATTCCATCCCCCCTCCTCTTGCCTCCATGAGGGTGTTTCCCCCACCCACCTACTCTTGCCTCCCCACCCTGGCAATCCCGTACACTGGGGCATGGAGCCTTCATGAGACCAAGGGTGTCTTCTCCTATTGATGCCTGACAAGGCCATCCTCTGCTACATATGCAGCTGGATCAATGGGTCCTTCCGTGTGTACTCCTTGGTTGGTGGCTCAGTCCCTGGGAGCTCTGGGGGCTCTAGTTGGTTGATATTGTTGTTCCCATGGGTTATAATAAAAGACCATCCAGAGACTGCCACACCTGGGCATCCATCCCATATGCAGTCACCAAACCCAGACACTATTGTGGATGCCAAGAAGTGCATGCTGACAGGAGCCTGATATAGCTGTCTCCTGAAAGGCTCTATCAGAGCCTGACAAATCCAGAGGCAGATGCTCACAGCCAACTATTGGACTGAGCATGGGGTTCGCAGTGGAGGAGTTAGAGAAAGGGCTGAAGAATTGTTCTTTGGAGCAACTCCATCTGTATTGTCAGGAAATCAGTTAAATTCACAGGTCAGCAGTGGCAGCTCAAGCCACTCACAAACGCTTCATGGATATACCAGCAGTCCAGTTTAGTAGAGCTGGGATAGCAAACATGAATCAGCAGGAGGGACCAAGGCCAACAGTTCTCAGCTGTGCCTCTCTCAGTGAAGCAAAGATCAGTGAAGATGAAGATTCGAGACCCACAAATGTTACACAGCAAGCCTAACCCAGCCCCCATCACTGTCCATCGAGTCCTTTTCATACTCCCTCCAAAACATCACGTGTCCTCTACTGGTCTTGCCTCAGCATGTGTGTCTGTCTCAGTTGACATCACTCTAAGAATCAGCCTGAGTCTGTGGAAGTGCATTTCTCTTATGGAGTCCCAACAAATGCAGTTCAACTATTCAATGTAAGACAGACCAATACATGCATGTCATTTGCAAAGAACCCTTCATCACGTGTCCTTTCATGTGCTTGGTTTAACAGAACATCCTCTCACCTGTGTCTGCTTCAGCAAAAACATTCCTTCACAACATTCCTCCCTTAGCCTTTCACCTGTGTCCACTTCAGTGAAATATTCATGTGTTTGCCTCAGCAAACACCATGCAACACAACTGAATTTCCAAAGAACCCTTAAGTTCTTTGAACCCTTATTTCAATCCTTTTTTATAATTTTACTAATCCTAATTTATGGCTCTTTTTCCTTGAGTTCAGTTGTATCTTTCCATATTTTTAGTACTTTCATGAGCTACTAACACAGTTCTCTAGTTGTTTTCCTAGAGCAGTCTTCCAATTTTTATGTATAATTTTGAATTATTTTAAATTTATTTTTTAGTTGAAATAAAAAATAAGAGGTAGGGGCTGGAGAGATTACATGTTAAGAACACTGGCTTCTCTTCCAGAGGACAGGAGATAGATTCCCAGCACCCACAGGATAACTTAGAACTGTCTGTAACTTGTTCTAGGGGTTCTGATGGCCTCTTATGGCCAACACAGTGCTTTGTTTATAATGCAATATTTTTCATCCAAAAAGTTATTCCATGTCATGATGTATGTGTTTACATGTTCATCTGTATATTGGTACAGAGGCCACAGAAGGCAGTTGCAGGTTTCTTACTAAGGTCCACCTTATTTTTTGAGACAGATCTATCACTAGGACCTGGGGCTTACCAGTTATGACTCACAATTAAGCTGGTTGGCCATCAACACCCACCCCTGCCCCAGGAGTCTTTTTTCTCTGCTTTCTCAGCACTGAGATTACAGGTATATGCTATAATGCCTGGCATTTTTACATAGGTTCTGTAGATCTAAACTCGTGTCTTCATGCTTGTTCAGTAAGCACTTTACCCACTGAGGCATACTCTCACCCTAGTTTTGTGTCTTTGTATTGGAAAGTTAACACCATTTATACTTACGATTACAATTTAGGAAGGTTTTCAGATTTCTATAATTTGGTGCTTGTTTTCCTGTTTGGTTCAATAACTGTTCTTTCTGCTCTGTTACTAGGGGAGCACTGACTTACAGTCAGATAGGATTGTTTTCCCTCAGGTTTACTTTGTTCATCTGTTCACCCATGAAATATAGTCTTTGTTCTTCTCTCATAATTGAGGTTTTTTTTCCTTCGTGCATAAGATTCTTTTAATTGTCTTCTTTAATGATCACTAATGTGTACTCTCTTGATATGTATATTTTTTCATTGGTTTTAAAGGGTAAGTGGATGCATCAATCTTGGTAGTTACTTACTTTCAGGTCTTGAAATCTATCATTCCACGCTTCGTGGCTTTTGGAGTTTTTGTTGAATTCTACGTTATTCTGAGGCATTTGCCTATGTATGTTGGCATTTTTCTCATGAATTTTAATACTCCTTTGTTTTGTATTTTTGGTATCTTGACTCTAATGTGGCATGGAGAGGTGGTGGTGGAGGTGGCAGTTGTGACCCTTGGGGGTTGTTGGGTGTTCATTTATTTCCATAGATTTAGGCGATTTTTCTCATAATACAGTTACTAAGTTTGTGTGCCTTTAGTTTTGTCAAAGGTCCTTCTACCCCGTGGTTTCTTAGCTTTTGATCTCTTGGTCATTTACTAGAGCTATTGAAAGTTGTGGTCATTCTCCTCTTTAACTTTTTTATTTATGTCTGAATGTTGTATCTTCAAATGAATCCAGCTGGTAGTATTTTTTCTGTTTGGTGTAATCTGTTGGTGATGTTTTTCATTGTGTTTTTCATTTCTAGTATTTGTTTGAGTTTTTTTCAAATCTCCATTTCCTTCCTTATCTATGTTACTTTCTTCTCTAGATCCTGAATTGATTTCCTTACTTCAGTCTCCTGCTTGCTTATATCCTCTTTGAAGTCATTGATGAGTTTTACAAGTAAACATTTGAATTCTGTCATTTTTTTCCTAGTTCAGTGTCTTTGGATCTGGTAATTCTTTAATTAATTTCAACCTTTTGGAATCATGTTGTATTTCTTATTTCATATATTTTGTGTTGTGATTTGTGCAGCTAATAAGAATAGATACGTATCTTGTGATTTTATCTGGGAGTCTTTTTAGTAAGTAGTCCTTACTTGGAAGTTCAACCCCAATACCACTAAGAAAGGGGAAAATAAACTAACACACTAGGAAACACCATGTCTCCAAATAACTAAATTACTTTAAATTGGTTAAAGCCACCCAGGCAACTAACTATACTAGAAGCTTCTTCCCTGAGGCTGGGTGAAAAAGAACAATGAAAATGGTTCACAGTGAGCCTTGCAAGAGTGGCATTGTCAGCTTTGTCCCAAAAGCTTCTTTGTGCCATGAGCAGAACTTAATGCGGAGATGTATAAGTGATCAGAATGCTCAGCCCTAAATGGGACATCTGCATCAATGTGCCAGTGCTCGGGAGCATCAGAAGAAGAGGACAGAAAAAGTATAAGAGATGGATGAAGACGGTTGCTGGGAAATGCCATCTTCTGGACATGAAGTGGTCATTGCACTCATGAGCTCACTGCACTTATGCCTACCTGCGTAAGCTCAAGCCAAAATGATCAGTCAATATTCTCACTGGCATAATTAGACCCAGTGCATTATCAAAAGGGAGGACACAAAGGTAAGAGAGTGGCATGTTTGGGGGCATCAGAAAGACTGGAAGGAGATTTTAGATATGAGCAGGATACATGGTATACATGGATGAAATAGCCAAAGAGTAAATAAAAGGTGTTCTTTATCAAACAGACAGAGAAAGCTTTTAATAATTCACTTTATGTGCATTGATGATTGCCTGTCTGTATGTCTGTGTGAGGGTGTCATATCATGGAATTACAGTTGTGAGCTACCATGTGTGTGCTGGGAATTAAATTCAGGTCCTCTGGAAAGAGATTCAGTGCTCCTAACCACTGAGCCATCTCTCTAGCACCAGACAGAAAAACGTTTTAAGAATCATGAAAGTAAAATAATTAAAGCCAACTAGTCTACCAAATTGCCAAAGAATAGAAAACGGCAAAAATACAGAGTTAGATGTTAACAGTTACGTAAAGTAAAGGTGGAAACAGTAACTGAGGGCTTGGTGGATAAGAAGTAATACTGAGATGGCTTGGTGGATAAGAGCACTTGAGTTTGATCCCAAGACCCCATACTAGGAGGGAACACACATGACGTTGTGCTCTAACCTCTGCACATAGGCTGTGGCATGCGCATATATATATATATATATATATATATATATATATATATATATATATATGCTTTCATTCATATACACAGTCATGTACATACACAAATAATACATAAAATATTTTATAACTTAAACTTTTTAAAATAAATGATAAAACTGAATGAATAAAAGAAGTAGTCAGGGAAAGAAGAAAAAGAAAGGAATTCTAGGCTAAAGAATCAGAAGACAAAAAAAATGTTAGAGACCAAGATGGAAAACTACTGATCACACAGAGAAACCTATATAAGCATAGGGAATGGTCCAAGCTGCCTTTTTAAAAAGAGTTTAAATATAACTCAGCTATACCACTCCTGTGAATTTACCCAAAAGGTTCCAAGTCAACATGTCTCAGAGGTATTTGTACTAATGCTTAGTCAGTACTGTTCCCAGGAGCTAAGTTATGGAACCAACCTAAAATAATGAGTGGAAAAATGTATACATATGCACATGAGCAGGCACATACCACAATGAAAATTTTCAGCCATAATGGACAGTTATGTGGTTTGCAGGAAATAGGATGCAACTGGGGATAGTCATGGTAAGCTGATTAAGCCAGTCTCAGAAAATATTACATGTTTGCTCTTATTCATGGTTTCTAGATTTTACAGCCACATAAGTCATCTATGCATATAAGGTGTGAAAATGTCTGGAACAGGAACCAATAGTTAAAAGGTGGGCTTGCTCAATGTGCATTATATACTCTTGTGTGGAAATGTCTTCATGTAACAGTACCATGTACAGTGAATATACACAATGAAAAAAGTAAGTATTACACTCAAAGGAATCAAATGACAGTTTGCCCACATTAAAACCAAATTGTGATTGGGTACAGTGGGCATAATGGTGAACTATGCTTCACAGTATACAAGGATTTGTGAAAGTGTTCTACTTTATTTTAAACCTAGAACTAAAAAGAAAGAACTAGAAGTAAAACCTAGAATTAAAAAGGACATTTAGGTCAAATTTTTAAAAAGGCTTCAATATACAGTATTTAAAAATAATAATAAAGGATATAGTAGTACAGGGACAAAAGAAAATTTAAAAAGCAATAAAACAATATTAGAAAAAACAAAAACTGGAGCAGGTTTTTTCTGGAAGTTCTCTAATATTGGATTCTGCCAGCTGAAAGAGTTTTAGTCAGTTGAAGTTGGAGGTTCTTCTGTTTGTCCTGTTTGGGCTGCTGCTGTGACTAAAGTGTTTGAGAAACCATTGCTGAACATTGTTGCCAGTCGTCAACCTTTGCCTGCCAGGACTCACTTCTGACCACCTTTAACTTCTCAGGCTGTGGGCTGGGCAGATTCTCAGACACTCCAAAGACTCTAGCTGGTGTGTGATGGCACAGCTAAAGCCTAGGCACAGTAGGTTTCTTGAGTGTTTGGGGAGTGGAAGAGGTGGGTAAAGTACTGAGGTATGTTACTGGAGGACCTTTCAGTGGTTTCTGATTCCTGTCACTGTTGAACACCCTGTGGAGAGAGAAGATTGTTTGGAGGGTCCACAGACATGGGCTTTGGAATCCTCAAACCAGAAGTAAAAATTTTCAAGGCTTGCCTCTGTTCTAGCCACCTGTTGTGGTTATCTTGAAAGATAACAAGGCTGTCAGGGCCACAGACAGTGCTAAACCATGAGGCCAGTCATCGGCCATTTCTTACCCAAGAGCTATGGCAGATTGACTCTAGACTTTCTGAAAAATTGTTCCTTCTTCTCTGGTCTCCAAGGAAGCTTTATCTTAACAAATGGTTTCTTCTGAAGATAGTGCCTCTTCTGGGGCATGAAGAAACAACACCTCTCCACCGCTACTGACTAGTTTTAGAGGAATTACTGTCCCCCAGAAACCTCTACTGGCTTTGAGGCTTTCAAGAACTGTGGCTCATCTTATGGATAAGACTGCTAATCTGCGTTCACCAAGGCACCAGTTTTAGCTTTTAGGTGATGCTTCCGTGTCCCTGCCACAAATACATGTGCTGTTTTCCTTTTGTTCCCTCAGAGTTCCTGTATTTCAAGACATTCGCCTGTCTCTTTGTGATCTCTGATATTCTCTTTCCCTGTGGAATGGTCTATTGTGTGCTATCCTGAGTATTCTCACTTGCCATATTAAAGAAAGGAAGCTTCTGGTCCACCACCATCCCCTGGAAGTCCCTCATTTATATCTTAATCATGGTTTAATATGATGTTGATGCTTTCATTCTCTTCCTACTTAATTCTAAAACATTACCACTTGGATGGTAGTCACAGCTTCCTCAAACTGAAAATCATGAATACAAAATTTCTAATACTTTAGTTTTCAAAATCATCATCATTTACATGTTAACTTGTCTATCAAATTCTCAAAAGATCAAAATAAACCCCATCGTTTTCTGACCCCTTAATGCTATATAGTCTACTTTATGTATTTTTACACCATTTTTTACACCTCCGTAACTTACTAGGAATAATAAATTCATTTCTCTCTCTACTGCCCCAAAATCATTTTCAAAGCTCAATTATTGTGTATTAAGGTTATTATCTATTTCTTCAATATTTCTCCACCTTCAGTTTCCATGCTCTTAATTCTGTATAGAGTCAAATTTAGTTTATTTAGATTTTTGTTTCATTGTGGATTTTTGCAGTGCTTAAGATTGAACCTCGAGCCTCATACAGGTTAGGTATATTCTGTATCACCAAGCTGTACTCAAGCCCCTGGCCCTTTTTAGCTAGGTATGGTGTGTATGCCTGTAATGCCAATCACTAGGGACACTGGGGTTGGAACACTGCAAATTCAAGCCTATTTGGACTATATAATAAGACTCAATCTAAAAGTAATTGGTTAATTAATTAATTAAAGTAATATATTCCCTTTGTCACTTTCATTAACTTTTACCAGCATTCTTACCAGTTTTAACTGTTAACTAATTTTTAGCTTTCCAATGTTTGCTAACCAAAATTATATGTATTAGGGTATACTAAAGCTATGTAGCACTGCTTCCTGTTCTCTCTAGATACACTTGAGTCTTTAACCAAGAAATCTGATATACATCAAACCCCGTAAGAGATTTATAGCATGTAGGTGGTACAGTAATAAGCTCTAGGTGGTTAACTGAGTGTAGGTAGAAGTATTTATCACAGAGAGACCATTCATCTAGCAAATACTCATCACCTAACACCGATGTCACAGTGCATAATACTAGGTAACATTAGCAATATTGAATGAGCTGGTGATACCCATTTATAAAGTTTGGTTTTATAAAAACAGATAAGTTTTAAATTAAATCAAATTAAAAATATAATTCCTAAGTTGCATCTAGCCACTTTCCAAGTGCTAAGTATTCTTGCATAACTAATAGCTGCTGTGTCTTACTGTGTAGCTACAGAGCATTTCCATTAACAAAGACAATTTTATGGGACAATGCTGCTGTAGAGATTGCAACCTCTGGGAAATAGTCAGCCTTGGTTTCCAAACAAGGAGTTAGCCAAGGCCCATGGTGCTAAAATGGTAGTAGCAAGTAGGTTGTTTCTAGTGGCCTAACTAGTCGTTTTTGTTATTTGTTAGCTTAGAAAGACACTGTTGTTGTCTTAATTCTGGTCTTAGTAGAATTCATCTCATTTGGGATGGCTCCCAAAATTCCAGTCAGTAGCCTGCTGAGACAGAAGTCATTTAAAGACTTTCCTAGGCTGGGTGTCCAAGCAGGCACCCAACTAATGTTAGCAGCACAGCAACAACAGTCCCGGTACAACATGGGTACATGGAAGTCCTCTGGCTCTTACTGATAAACACCCACATGCCTATCCTATCAGTGCCAACTCAAACGATGCTTTCTGTTGTTGTTGTTAATCTTCTAGATAGCCTTCTGCCAGACACTCCTACACTTTTAAAAAACACACACATTTTTAAATCCATCTAATAGAAGTTACTATTGTACCTCACTTGTAATCATGCTGACCTACACCACGACAATAGTCGAGAGAGTATGCAATGTAGATTGTTAAGTTCTTGGAAAGCAAAGGGCAAGCAAGAGCTGGATTCTGAATGTCTGCTAATTGCTGGCTTCTCACTCTGTAGCAAACTGATTTCATGAATACCACATTCTGCAAGTCTAGTAACTGTTGATTATGTTCTGCACTCATCTATTCTTAATCTTTTTTCACTTCAGTCTTCCTGATCTGTATTTTCTCTTTACTTAACAGACAGTGTGGAGCATTCATTATTAAGACAATTGGGCAGCTCTAGTCCAGCTCAACTGATTTCTTGTCCATTGATCCTTGTGTGACCAAGATCCAGCTTCAAGGAACCGGCTAGAAGCTGCCCGTTGTGAAACTTAGGGTTAGTTAATACCTCACCATACCTATTTATTCCATGATAAGCTGTGTGAATTTGACATTTTCGTTTACTGCTGTTTTACAGATTTTAATTAGGTAGATGTGGATTTGACTTGATATGTGTTAGTTTAACTGCAGTAACACTTCCTAGATGTTTTATCCACTCCATAAAATAACTATCAGGAATACTGAGTGTCTTCCATTTTCTTTACTTGGTGTTACTTCTTTTAATCTCAGAATTTTAGACATTTTGGTTTCTATCTTTGATATTTAAACATTTTGAATAAGAGTCATGTCTAATAGAATTTTAATTCTTCCATAACTTATAGAATGTACTAGCCTTAATGGTTTCATTTTGTCAATTTGCTTTGCTGTATTACCACTTACTATGCTTTGTTGAATTTTTTTTTTGTTACTGCTACTCATTTACTGTTGTTTCTGCATGGTTTTCTGAATTTAAATAGTATTTAATACTTGTGATAACATCTTCCAAATATTAGAAATACTACCAACATGATCAGTATTCTTGCTTTTTCATCTTATTAATTAAACTATATGAATTTTTCTAATATTTCATATAAAAATATAACCTTATACATCATCCATTTGATAATCAAAGTTTATATAATGTTGATATACCTCAAGGAAGTTTTATAAAAGAGGGGCTCACTTCTGACATTATCATATACTTTTCCAGTATATCAGTTCTCTTAGAATGCTCTCTTCCTTTTCTCACTTTTACCAATCTATGTAATTACATATGATTAATTTAGTAAGACAATTATTTTCATTAAATGCAAAATTATTTCTTATACCAAAGGATAACTATAGATTCTAGTTCCAGGGCCAACTCACATTATAAACTTGGAAAATGGTAGAAGAGATTAATTGTTCAAAAGGTGGAGGACAAGTCATAGATTTCTAATCAGGAAAATTTCTGTAGGAGGACAAGAAATATCTCTTTTTATATTTATTAGAAGTTCTTTCACTGGCTTGTTAACTTTAGAACAGAGACAGGTCTAAATATTGACATGACCCTAATAATTCTCTCTTCCCTCTCCTATCCCAGCCTACATGCATTCCATGCCCAGCAGCAGCAGTAGAAACAGGACCAGATCCCAGACTTTTCCCCATGAGTCAAATAGGCTTTTTTCTTCTGAAACCATAATAAGTATGTCAGTCAAATGGTTTCCTGAGAGTGATAGGACCCCATGTCTATATACTGGCATACAAATATCTCATGCACTAATTATTCTCAGTTTTAAAATGTAATAGACTAGTAAGTCCCATAATGAAATGTCAAAAAAAGATTTTGTTCTGTAATTTAGAAAAATTATTAACCAGTGATGTTAGAAATCTTTTTTAATAGCATGATCCTGGAGAACAAAAAAGGTTACTGTTTGGTTTTTAAAGTGTTAAACATGATGCTAAACAAATCCTGGACTGTTAATAAAAATTAATGATGTATTATATTGAACAAAGAATTTCGACAATAATTCATACCTAGTATGCATACATACATATAAACATATATGTGTGTGCTCATATACATCATATATACACACATACAATTCATACATGTATACAGTCTTGAAGTTAGCTTTATTTTAAGAAATTAATAAAAACTTTGGATTTACTGACAATTGAGTTACGGGTTGAATCATTTGTCTTTCTTCTTGGCTTAGCTTGGTAAGCCAAATAAATATACTGCCTCTAAAAACAGAGAGGACAGAAACCCTCCCTACATAAGTGAAGCCCATTAATTTATTTCTATATTTAGTATACCTTCAATAAGTTTTAAAGAAAGTTTTTACTTATTTAGTGCCATTTTGAAAAAACAATCTGAAGAAGACATCTGAAAATCACTATGCTAAGATGAAATTGAAACTATAAAATTAATGCATACAGTCAACATGAATTTGCATCTTGTTTTACCAAAATCTCAGATACATTTAAAGATAGAAAGGAATATTCAGAATTTAAAACATTAGCTTCTATCATGATTAGGTGATTTCTTCAGACTGGAATGAAGTCACACACAAAAATTCTTTGCATATTTTCCAAAACATACTTGGGTAATACTAAAATTCATAATCGAAGGCCTGGAAAGAACAATCAAGAAGCAGCAAATTCAACTTACCATATTTCAGTGTTACATTGATACTTCTAGTCCTATACTTTTGACTAAAATTTATTCTTGAATTTCCCTAGACATAAGGCAAATGAAGGCTGGAAAGAGCCTCAGTTAGGAGACTGCCATGATATCAGAAGGACTGAGTTCACTTCCCAGAGCAATGTAAAAAGGCTAGGCATTATAACTCACACCTGTAATCTCAGTGCTGGAGAAGAAAAATAGCTCCCTGGGGGTTATTGGGCAGTCAATGCAGCCTAACCCAGCAATTACCAAGTCATGTTAGAAATCCTATCTCAAAAAACAAGGTACATGCCACCTGAGTTTGGCCTCCACACACAGATGCATGCACCCACACTCATGTGCATATAACTGCACACTGACACACATACAACATATACCACATACAAGAGGCAAAGTGAAAGATTTTGCGTGAAGGATGGATATCAGTGATGCTTATATTGCAGGCATAGTAGTACATTGTAGAGAAAGGTGAATCTCTTGGGTTCAAGGCCAGCCTGGTCTACTTTGAGAGTTTCAGGCCAGCCAGAGCTATATGAGACCCTATCTCAAAAATAAAACCAAATTAAAAATAATAATAATAATGTTGGTTCTGTCTATTTCACTTCTATATTTTCATCAATGTACATACATTCCTAAAGGTATGCTGTCGGCTTTCATCTTTCCATGCTAAACGCCATTTTCTGATTACTATCTGCAGTAGCTGCTACTTGTTGCACCTGCAGCGTGTTTTTTTGACTCTGCTTGTATGTATTACACAAATTTTCTACCTTATACATTCTGCTTATTTCTCTCAACAATCAAATGCCACTCAAGATTACTTATTTTATATTGTCAAGTTTTGTTTCTGTATGACATAATTTTGTTTTCTACTAGTTTTTTTCCTATGGTTGTTTGTCTAGGTTCTGCAGATATAACAGTAGACATAAATTTCCAAATAATGAAATGAGATTATGGTTTCCAGTTTTATTACTTTTAGACATTATGACTAACAACGATTAAATTAATAAAAGGCCAAACTTGACTGTCTTTAACTAAAAATGCATAGTAATAGACGGTATAATTAGACATTTTATGTAAGACATCACTCACTAATGAGTGATTACATATTTACATATTTATTTTTAAAACATGTAATTTGAAAACTTCTCATCAATTTAGTGGTCATTTACTCATATAATAATGTATTTCTTTGCCGGGCAGTGGTGGCGCACGCCTTTAATCCCAGCACTTGGGAGGCAGAGGCAGGCGGATTTCTGAGTTCGAGGCCAGCCTGGTCTACAGAGTGAGTTCCAGGACAGCCACGCTACACAGAAAAACCCTGTCTCGAAAAACAAAAAAAAAAAAAAATGTATTTCTTCATAAGCAAAAGGCACAATTTCATTATTTAACAATATATGGCAATGATTTTCTTTTTTCTTGTTTTGTTTGGTTTCCTGTTTTGTAATTTTTTATTGGATATTTTATTTACATTTCAGATGTAATCCATTTTCCCCATTTTCCCCCCATCTAGAAATCCCCTATCCCATCCCCCTCCTCTTGCTTCCCCCCACCCACCCACCCACTCCCACCTCCCTGCTCTCAAATTCCCCAACACTGGGCCATCCAGCCTTCACAGGACCAAGGACTTCCTCTCCCACCTATGTCTAACAAGGCCATCCTCCCCTACATATAGAGCTGAAGCCATGGGTCCTTCCTGTGTGATCCCAGGCTGGTGGTTTAGACCCTAGGAGCTCTGATTGGTTGGTTGGTTGGTTGGTATTGTTGCTCTCCCCATGGGGCCACAAACCCCTTCAGCTCCTTCCCTCTTCTCTCTAACTCTTCCATTGAGAACTCAGTTCAGTAGTTAGCTGTGAGCATCTGCCTTCTGTATATGTCAGACTCTAGCAGACCTCTAAGGAGACAGCTATATCAGGCTCCTGTCAGCATGCACTTCCTGGCATTCACATCAGTGTCTACCTTTGGTGACTGCACATGGGATGGATACCCAGGTGGGGCAGTCTCCAGACAGCCCCTCCTTCAGTTTCTGTTCCACACTTTGTCTCCATATTTGCTCCCTAGAGTATTTTGTTACTCCTCCTAAAAAAGACCAAAGCACCTACACTTTGGTCTTCTTCATGAGCTTTATGTGGTCTGTGAGTTGTATCTTAGGTATTATGAGCTTTTGGGCAAATATCCAATTATCAGTGAGTGCATACCACATGTGTTCTTTTGTGGTTGGCTTACCTCATGCAGGATATTTTCTAGTTCCATCCATTTACCTAAGAATTTCATGAATTCATTGTTTTTAATAGCTGAGTAATACTCCATTGTGTAAATATACCACATTTTCTGTATCCATTCCTCTGTGAAGGACATCTAGGTACTTTCCAGCCTCTGGCTATTATAAATAAGGCTGCTATGAACATAGTGGAGCATGTGCCCTTGTTATATATTGGAGCATCTTCTGGGTATATTCCTAGGAGTGATTTTAGCTGGGTCCTCAGGTAATGCTATGTCCAATTTTCTGAGGAACCGCCAGAATGATTTCCAGAGTGGTTGTATCAGCTTGCAATCCCACCAACAATGGAGGAGTGTTCCTCTTTTTCTACATCCTCACCAGCATCTACTATCACCTGAGTTTTTGATCTTAGCCATTCTGACAGATGTGAGGTGGAATCTCAAGATTGTTTTGATTTGCATTCCCTGAAGACTAAGGAACTTGAACATTTCTTTAGGTGCTTCTTGGCCATTCGAGTTTCCTCCGTTGAGAATTCTTTGTTTAGCTCTGTACCCCATTTTTAATAGGGTTATTTGGTTGTCTGGAGTCTTAACTTCTTGAGTTCTTTGTACATATTGGATATTAGCCCTCTATCGGATGTAGGATTGATAAAGATCTTTTTCCAATCTGTTAATTGCTGTTTTGTCCTATTGACAGTGTCCTTTGCTTTACAGAAGCTTTGCAATTTTATGAGGTCCCATTTGTGAATTCTTGATCTTAGAATATAAGCCATTAGTGTTCTGTTCAAGAAAATTTCTCCTGTGCCTAAGGATCAAGGATCTTCCCCACCTTCTCTTCTATTAGTTTCAGTGTATCTGGTTTTATGTGAAGGTCCTTATCCACTTGGACTTGAGCTTTGTACAAGGAGATAAGAATGGATTGATTTTTATTCTCCTACATGCTGACCTCGAGTTGAACCAGTACCATTTGTTGAAATACTGTCTTTTTTTTTCCACTGGACGGTTTTAGCTCCTTTGTCAAAGATCAAGTGACCATAAGTGTATGGGTTCATTTCTGGGTTTTCAATTCTATTTTATTGATCTTCCTGCTCGTCTCTGTACCAATACCATGCAGTTTTTTATCACTATTGCTCTGTAGTACAGCTTGAGGTCAGGGATGGTGATTCCCCCAGAAGTTCTTTTGTTGTTGAGAATAGTTTTTGCTGTTGAGAATAGTTTTTGCTATCCTGGGGTTTTTGGTATTCCAAATGAATTTTCAAATTGCTCTTTCTATCTCTATGAAGAATTGAGTTGGAATTTTGATGGGGATTGCGTTTAATCTGTAGATTGCTTTCAGCAAGATGGCCATTTTTATTATATTAATCCTGCCAATCCATGAGCATGGGAGATCTTTCCATCTTCTGAGATATTCTTCAATTTCTTTCTTCAGAAATTTGACGTTCTTGTCACACAGATCTTTCACTTGCTTGGTTAGATTCACACCAAAATATTTTATATTATTTGTGACTATTGTGAAGAATGCCATTTCCCTAATTTCTTTCTCAGCCTGTTTATCCTTTGAGTATAGGAAGGCTACTGATTTGTTTGAATTAATTTTATATCCAGCCACTTTGCTGAAGTTGTTTAGGAGTTCTCTGGTGGAAGTTTTGTGGTCACTTAAGTATACTATCATATCATCTGAAAATAGTGAAATTTTGACTTCTTCCTTTCCTATTTGTATCTCTTTGACTTCCTTTTGTTGTCTAATTGCTCTGGCTAGGACTTCCAGTATATATTGAATAGGTAGGGTGAGAGTGGGCAGCCTTGTCTAGTCCCTGATCTTAGTGGGTTTGCTTCCAGTTTCTCTCCATTTAGTTTGATGTTGGCTACTGGCTTGCTGTATATTGCTTTTACTATGTTTAGGTATGGGCCTTGAATTTCTGATCTTTCCAAGACTTTTAACATGAAGAGATGTTGAATTTTGTCAAATGCTTTTCAGCATCTAGTGAGATGATCATGTGTTTTTTTTCTTTGAGTTTGTTTATATAGTGGATTGCATTGATAGATTTCTGAATATTGAACCAACCCTGCATTCCTGGGATAAAACCTACTTGATCATGATGGATGATTGTTTTGATGTCTTCTTGGATTCGGTTTGCGAGAACTTTATTGAGTATTTTTGCATCAATATTCATAGGAGAGATTGGTCTGTAGTTCTCTTTCTTTGTTGCATTTTTGTGAGGCTTAGGTATGAGTGTAATTGTAGCTTCATAGAACAAATTGGGTATTGTTCCTTCTGTTTCTATTCTGTGAAATAGTTTGAAGAGAATTGGTATTAGATCTTCCTGGAAGGTCTGGTAGAATTCTGCACTAAAACCATCTGGTCCTGGACTTTTTTTGGTGGGGAGACTTTTAATGACTACTTCTATTTCTTTAGGGGTTATGGAACTGTTTAGATGCTTTATCTGCTCCTGATTTAATTTTGGTACCTGATATCTGTCTTGAAAATTGTCCATTTCATCCAGATTTTCCAATTTTGTTGAGTATAGGCCTTTGTAGTAGGATCTGATGATTTTTTTTAATTTCCTCAGTTTCTGTTGTTATGTCTCCCTTTTCAGTTCTGATTTTATTAATTTGGATACTGTCTCTTTGCCCTTTGGTTAGTCTGGCTAAGGGTTTATCTATCTTGTTGATTTTCTCAAAGAACCAGCTCTTGGTTTTGTTGGTATTTTGTATAGTTCTTTCTGTTTCTACTTGGTTGATTTCAGCCCTGAGTTTGATGATTTCCTGCCATCTACTCCTCTTGGGTGTATTTGCTTCTTTTTGTTCTAAGGCTTCCAAGTGTGCTGTCAAGTTGTTAGTGTATGCTGTCTCCAGTTTCTTTTTGTAGTCACTTAGAGCTATGAGTTTTCCTCTTAGCACTATTTTCATTGTGTCCCATAAGTTTTGGTATGACAAGGCTTCATTTTCATTAAATTCTAAAAAGTCTTTAATTTCTTTATTTCTTCCTTGATTAAGTTATCATTGAGTAGAGCATGGTTCAGTTTCCATGTATATGTGGGCTTTCTGTTTTTGTTGTTATTGAAGACCAGCTTTAGTCTGTGGTTCTCTGATAGGATGCATCGATTTCAATCTTTTTATATCTATTGAGGCCTGTTTTGTGACCAATTATATGGTCTGTTTTGGAGAAGGTACCATGAGGTGCTGAGAAAAAGGTATATTCTTTTGTTTTAGGATGAAATGTTTTATAGATGTCTGTTAAATCCATTTGGTTCATAACTTCTGATAGTTTCACTGTGCCTCTGTTTAGTTTCTGTTTCCATGATCTGTCCATTTCTGAAAGTGGGGTGTTGAAGTCTCCCACTATTATTGTGTGAGGTGCAATGTGTGCTTTGAGCTTTAGTAAGGTTTCTTTTATAAATGTGGGTGCCCTTGCATTTGGAGCATAGATATTCAGAATTAAGAGTTCGCCTTGGTAGATTTTTCTTTTGATGAGTATGAAGTGTCCTTCCTTATCTTTTTTGATAACTTTTGGTTGAAAAGTAAATTTTATTCAATATTAGAATGGCTACCCCAGCTTGTTTCTTGGGACCATTTGCTTGGAAAACTGTTTTCCAGCCTTTTACTCTGAAGTAGTGTCTGTCTTTGTCCCTGGGGTGCATTTCCTATATGCAGCAAAATGCTGGGTCCTGTTTACATATCCAGTCTGTTAGTCTACATCTTTTTATTGGGGAATTGAGACCATTGATGTTAAGAGATATTAAGGAAAAATGATTGTTGCTTCCTGTTATTTTTGTTATTAGAGGTGGAATTATGCTTGTGTAGCTCTCTTCTTTTAGGGTTGTTGGAAGATTACTTTCTTGCTTTTTCTAGGTTGTAGTTTCCCTCCTTGTGTTAGAGTTTTCCATCCATTATCCTTTGTAGGTCTGGATTTGTAGAAAGATACTGTGTAAATTTGGTTTTCTCATATAATATCTTGGTTTCTCCATCTAGAGTGATTGAGAATTTTGCTAGGTATAATACTATCGGCTGGCATTTATGTTCTCTTAAGGTCTGTATGATATCAGTCTAGGATCTTCTGGGTTTTATAGTATCTGGTGAGAAGTCTGGTATAATTCTGATAGGTCTGCCTTTATATGTTACTTGACCTTTTTCCCTCACTGCTTTTAATATTTTTTCTTTGTTTTGTGCATTTGATGTTTAGATTATTATGTGATGGGAGGAATTTCTTTTCTGGTCTAGTCTATTTGGAGTTCTGTAGGCTTCTTGTATGTTCATGAGCATCTCTTTCTTTAGGTTAGGGAAGTTTTCTTCTATAATTTTGCTGAAGATATTTACTGGCCCTTTAAGTTGGGAATCTTCACTCTCATCTATACCTATTATCCTTAGGTTTGGTCTTCTTATTGTGTCCTGGATTTCCTTGGATGTTTTAGGTTAGGAGATTTTTGCATTTTGCATTTTCTTTGACAGTTGTGTCAGTGTTTTCCATGGTATCTTCTGCGCATGAGATTCTCTCTTCTATCTCTTGTATTCTGTTGGTCTATGACTCCTGATTTCTTTCCTAGGTTTTCTGTCTCCAAGGTAGTCTCCTTTTGACATTTCTTTATTGTTTTTACTTGCATTTTTAGATCTTGGATGTGTTTGCTTCATTCCTTCACCTGTTAGGTTGTGTTTTCTTGCAATTCTTTAAGGGATTTTTGTGTTTCCTCTTTAACGATGTCTACCTTTTTACCTGTATTCTTCTATAATTCTTTAAGGGAGTTTTTTATGTCCTTCTTAAAGTCCTCTATCATCATCATAAGAAATGATTTTAAATCTGAATCCTGCTTTTCTTGTGTGATGAGGTGTCCATATACTTGCTATGGTGGGTAAACTAGGTTCTGATGATGTCAGGTAACCTTAGTTTCTGCTTATATTCTTCTGCTTGCCTTTTGCCATCTGGTTATCTCTAGTGCTACCTGCACTCACTGTTTCTGACTGGAGCCTGTCTCTCCTGTTATCTTGCTTGTGTCAGAACTCCTCAGAGTGCAGCTGTCTCTGTAATCCTGTGATCGTATGATCCTGAGCTCCTGGGTGGAAGAGCTCCTGAGACTCAGGCTGTCTCTGAGATCCTGAAATCCTATGATCCTGGGCGTGTTAGAGCTCCTGCAAGTCCAGTTTCCTCTGCTGCTCTGAGTGCAGTGGTTTCTCTAGTATGGGTCAGGATATGGTGTCTTCCCGGGAGCAGACCAGCTAGGAGTCTGCCCCAGCAAAAAGGACCAAGTGAGGGCAACAATGATTTTCTTAAGGAAGCTAGTATCTTAACCATAGTTTTCATTTTTATTAAAATGTATACCTGTAGGAAAAACAATATGGCTAGGGAACTACAGGATCTCTCACACCATGCTGTGTGTAGTTGGCTGAGAACACCCTGGGTTCCTCTAGCTGGAAGTTAGGCCTGACTGCTGACTAAAGGCCTCTGCT
Source organism: Rhabdomys pumilio (assembly GCA_030674055.1). NCBI lineage: Eukaryota > Metazoa > Chordata > Mammalia > Rodentia > Muridae > Rhabdomys > Rhabdomys pumilio. The sequence continues at coordinate 137,398,339 of JANHMN010000001.1, read as the reverse complement.
GTGGCTCCACAGCTCCTCACGGCTCGGCCCCAACACACAAGGAAGTCCTTGGATTTCCAAAACTGGTTTATTGGCATGGGGGATGGTGGATGGATCTGGATGTGCGCCCCCAAAAACCCAGGGTGGACCTGAGTTAAATAGGGAGGGGGAAGGGAGGAGGGGCTGGGGAGGAATGCTTAATCAGCTCCACCCTCTGGCCTTCAGGTACCTTATTAGTATGTAAATCTCTCTAGGGCCTGGGGCCTTTTTATCATGCCCACCTGTGTACATGACTGAAGGGTAAAGGTGAAATGGAGATTAGACCTCACGTATACCTATAGAAGTAATTGTCATTTAGTGTTTGTGATGCTCAGTTTTGATTGACAGCTTGACAGGATCCATTGTCACTGAAGACTGTGGGCATGTCTGTGAGGGATTGATTACCTTGATTAGCTGAGATTTTCTCCATCCACGTTGGGATGTCAACTAGTATTATTATTGTTCAGATCTTTTTCAAGCAACTCTATGTTGAGATGCTGGGGATATAGCTTCCCTGTACTACCTTTAAGGCACAGTCTTAGAGTAGTGTTATGGTAGACATTTAGTCTCACATTGGGGTTTCTATCCCACCTTTGATTACTTGGTTCCCAGATAAAAGACACACAACCTTTATATTTAATTAAGCCTTAATTAGCACTACAGCTGGGCAGATATCTATCCTCTGAGCTATTATAGAATAGAATCTATTCCCCCATCAATAACCTTGAATTATAACTTGCCATGTTCCATCTGGGCAGCTCTTAAATCCAATTGGCCAGCTCCACCTTACCAGTGGTGTCTTCTCCTCTTCCCACACTCTCTCTCCCCTTCTTTGTGGTCTTCTCAGACCCTAAACCTACTTATCTGTCTTCTATCCAACTACTGGCTATAAGCATCTTTATTCATCTATCAGGGATAAATTGGCAGGCAAGATTATATAGCACCACTTGCATATGTGTAGATTCTCTCACCCCTGGAGGCAACCAGGCCACTATTTAGCATTACAGTACATAGCAATAGACCAAACCTTAACAGAGTAGGTGTCTTGATTCTCTGGCTTTTACTATCTTTCTGCCCCCTCTTCTCCAATGTTTCTCTGAGCCTTAGGTGTAGGAGTTATGTTGTAGATGTACCAGATAGTTAGGCACCTCACAGTCACTTATTCTCTGTGGTTTGAACAGCTGTAGATTGCTATAATAGTCTTCACTTCAGCCACTGCAAAAAGAAGCTTTTTTGATGAGGGATGAGGGCTACATTATATGTGGGTATACATATTTAGAATACAGATAGAAATTATACTGGTTTAGGAAAGTTTCAGTAGATTATCCTCTATTGTACATTCCCTTGAGAGAATGAAGAGATTCCCTTATGTCCTTAAAAATACTTTGCACTTCTTCTAAATAGTGTTAAGCCTGTTAAAGACTAGAGACTTTAACTGGATGCATTTTGCATTATGAGATGGCCCTAAGCCTATGGGGACTAGCAGTGGATGTCAAGTTGACAAGGGTAGACCTGGGAACATTAATATTGTCAACTTGATAGATCTAGAATCACTGGAAACAAGCCTGTCAGTATGTGTGTGAGGGATTTTCTAAATTAGAAGTCAGCTGAGGTGAGAAGACTTACTAGAAGTGCACAACAGCACATTCCATAGGCTTGTGTTCTGGAAGGAGAAAGGGAAGGGAAGGGAAGAAGGGAAGGGAAAAAGGGAAGGGAAGGGAAGGGAAGGGAAGGGAAGAAGGGAAGAAGGGAAGAAGGGAAGGGAAGGGAAGAAGGGAAGGGAAGAAGGGAAGGGAAGGGAAGGGAAGGGAAAGAAGGGAAGGGAAGGGAAGGGAAAAGGGAAGGGAAGGGAAGGGAAGGGAAGGAAGGGAAGAAGGGGGAAGGGAAGAAGGGGGAAGGGAAGAAGGGGGAAGGGAAGGGAAGGGAAGAGAAGGGAAGGGAAGGGAAGGGAAGGAAAAAGGGAAGGGAAGGAAAAAGGGAAGGGAAGGGGGGAAGGGAAGGGAAGGGAAGGGATGGAAAAAGGGAAGGGAAGGAAAAAAGGGAAGGGAAGGAAAAAAGGGAAG
>JANHMN010000001.1:137306738-137396248 GCA_030674055.1 Rhabdomys pumilio | reverse complement strand
GGGAAGGGAAGGAAAAAAGGGAAGGGAAGGAAAAAAGGGAAGGGAAGAAGGAAAAAAGGAAAGGGAAGGAGAAAAGGAAAGGGAAGGAAAAAGGAAAGGAAAAAGGAAAAAGGAAAGGAAAACGGAAAAAGGAAAGGAAAAAGGAAAGAGGAAAGGAAAGGAAAAAGGAAAGGAAAGAGGAAAGGAAAGGAAAGGAAAAGGAAAGGAAAGGAAAGGAAAAAGGAAAGGAAAAAGGAAAGGAAAGGAAAGGAAAGGAAAGGAAAGGAAAGAGGAAAGGAAAGGAAAAAGGAAAGGAAAGGAAAAGGAAAAAAGAAGGAAAAGGAAAAAAGGAAAAGGAGAAAAGGAAAAGGAGAAAAGGAAAAAAGGAAAGGGAAGGGAAGAAGGGAAGGGAAGGGGAAAGGAAGGGAAGAGAAGAAGGGAAGGGGAAGGGGAGGGGAAGGGAAGAGAAGAAGGGAAGGGAAGGAAAGGAGAGGAAAGCAGTAGCATTCGTCTCTCTGCTCCTTGGTTGTGGGCACAAGGTGGCCACCTGCTTCAGGGTCCTGTCACCATGACTTCCTTACCTCGATAGATGGTACCTTGGAACTGTGAACAAAAATAAACTCTTCCTGCCTTAAGTTGCTTTTCTCAGGTATTTTGTCATAGCACCAAAACAAAAAAAAAAAAAAAAACAAAAACAAAACAAAAAATCTAGTATTTCTTATAAAGGCAAATGGTCAAAGACATTTCTTTAAGTAATTCTTTTTTCCAATTTCCTCTCCCTCCTCTCCCTCCTCTCCTTCCTCCCAGTACTCCTATTTACTTTCTCTTCAGAAAAGGGGAGGCTGTAGCCAGGCTTTTGGCTATTTTATGGGTTTCTATTTTTTACCACTCTTAGTCCAACCTTCCAACCACCTTACACTAGGTAGGAGAGAAAGAAGACTAAAGGGTAAAAAGGTGTCAGTATTATTAGACTACTTCCTCTGATTAGAGGCATCAATTTCCCTGAGGCAAGTTTGATCTTCATCATCGGGTTATCTAACTTCTTTTTTCATGTCCCTTTAGCATGACCACTTGACAAATATCAACCAGCAGCCACTCTCGGGGCTCTAGTCTTTTTATACCCTCTCAAGCATCCCCAGAGTTCCAAATGTCAAACACTTGCAGAAAATATCTGCAGCTGTCAGAATCATACACCTGCTAGAGTAAGAGGCAAATTGATCAGCTGTTGTGGACAATATAAAGCAGCCCCATATCCCACAACTGGAATTTAGAAAAAAAAAAAACATATTCCCATTACCTTTCTGTGTTTTTAAAGAAAGCAAAATTACAGGAGGCCTCCCATGGGTATCAACCAGCTGTGGCATATCAAGTTGTCCTAAGACAAGGTGCATCTTCTCCTATTGAGGATTAAAGAGGCAGCCCAGTTAGGGGAAAGGGATCCAAAGGCAGGCAAAGTAGTCAGAGATGGCCCCTGCTCCCACTTGTAGGAGTCCCACATGAAGACCAAGCGACACAGCTGTTGTGTAGCTTACCTAAGTCAGTCCCATGCAACATGTGAGCTCCCTGGTTGGCAGTTCAGTCTCTTTGAGTCTTTATGGGCCCAGATTAGTTGATTCTGTAGGTTTTCTTGTGGTATCCTTAACCTTAAAGTTTAGGTACCTAAAATCTCCCCTCTTCCTCATCCTCTTCCTCTTCTTCCTCTTCTTCCTCTTCTTCCTTATCTTCCTCCTCCTCTTCTTTTTTCTCTTCCTCCTCCTCTTCCTCTTCCTCCTCTTCCACAGGAGTCCCTGAACTCCACCTAATGTTTGGCTGTGGATCTCTGCATCTGTTTTCACCAGTTGCTAGGTGAACTGTCTCTAGTGACAATTACACTAGGCTCCTGTCTGCCAAGTGTAGTAGAATATCATTAATAGTGTCAGGTTCGCTCTCATAGCATGAGTCGTAAACTAGACAGGTCTTTGGTTGGCCATCCCCTCAATTTCTGCTCCATCTTACCCCTGCACATCTTTTAGGCAGGACAAATTGTAGGTTGAGTAGCTGTGTTGGTGTCCCAATCCCTCCATTGGAAGTCTTGCCTGATTACAGGAAATGACCAGTTCAGGCTCCACATACCCCATTACTAGGAATCTTAGCTCCGAGTCACCCTCAGAGATTGCTGAGAGTTTCCATTGCCCTAAGTTTCTAGCTCATTCTAGAAATCCTGCCCCGCCATTCCAGTTGTTTCCCCCAGTACCCTCTCCCTCCATCTTCCCCAACCTGATTTCTCCTGTTTCCATCTCCACTCCCACCCTCACTCAGTCCCCTCCTCTGTCCACCCACGATGTCTGGTTTACTGCCCCTTTTCAGTGACAGGATAACAGAAAATATATATTAATTAGAATTATCATTATGATATTAATAATATAATATTATTAACAAGCAATGTGCTTTAAAGATTCTATAACCAATTCTAAGTTTAGACAAATACAAGGCTAGAGATATTCTCGTTTTCGACAGGTGGGTTTTGGAGGTTTATTTCATACATCAACCTGTTCCTTTGTTGAAAATATCAAACAAACAACTGATAAATCACCTCATAGATTTTGAAGATTAGAATTTTGTGTATATATTTCTAACTGAAGGAAAGTGGCCAAAATGATTTGTAATATACAAAATTGTGGTTCCTTGTTAATATTTATTTCTTTCCACATCAAATATTTAACTAATATGTTACTATGTAATTAAAGTTACTATATTTCTGTTCTCTAGTGATGGGGAGAAGTTAAGATAGGGTTTCAGGTAGCTCAGACAGACCAAGAACTTGCTGCTTAACTGAAAATGATTCTGAACTCTTGGTCAATCTGCCTGCAGCTCTAGAATCTTGAGATTATGGGCACACACCACCACCCCTGGCTTTTTATCTCAGTGACTCCATAAGAATAACCGTGTAGAATGTAGTCCCTCCTGTCCTCATCCACAGCACTGCCAGGTGTCTTTGTTGGCACTAGTGTGCATGTGACTAGTTCTGTTTTCTGCACATGCCACTGTGGAAAAAGGCAGAAATGCTAAAGAAAATACAACATGTTATGTTTTTTGACAAGACCTTGGAAGTTAAAACTGGTTTTAGGGAAAATAACTCAACAATATAAAAGAGAAACGGTTGTAGAGTTGTGTGGGTTAGGGAGGATTGGAAGAGTTGAGGTTGGGGTAGTGATCAGACTATGCTGTATGGAAATGTTTTCAACATAAAAAGATATCTTAACCTTTAAAATAGTAACAATAAAGACTTAACTCGGACTTGGAATATAATAGATCTAACACCATACAACCCATTTAATGTATCTATTACTCTATAAATATTACTTTTTAAATTATATGTCATGTTTGCTTATATTGATTGGGTAGACTGATTACAGAGAATTCAATTTCCTTTATTGTCTTCTAAGTTACCAGAGGAAACATCCCCAAATTTTTCCTATAGAACATTTTCATATGCACCTTCCAGTTGATCTTTTTTTGTTAAAAATCATTTAAACCAAATATGTTTATAAACTGTTGGTAAATATAACTGAGAGTATAGTGATGAATATTTTTCTGTTATTTGCAAAGTAGTTTGCTCTGTTTTGTATAAAACAGAGTTGCAATTAAAGTCTATCTAAATAGGGTCTTGTGTATCATGCTAACTACTTGCCCAGAAGTAACATCATGCTTAGAAACTTGTCAAGTTTTATTATGATTATTAATCTTTAAAACTATCATTTTATGAACACAGAATTGCAAATCCTTATTTCCTCTTGAGAGTTATTGCACTTACATTGATGAGCAGATGTGACTTAATTTTCATTATCTTCATAGAAATCAGGGTCCTGGGGTTAAAGAGATGACTCAGCAATTAATGGCACCTATTACACTTACAGAGGAACCAGGTTTTATTCCCAGCATTATATTAGGCAGCTCACAACTGTTAAGTCTAGTTCCAGGAAATCTGACTTTGTCTTCTCCTTTTGTGGACATAGCATGCACATGGTGCATATAAATACAAGCAAGAACACATGTACACATATATATGTGATGGTTTGAGAAAATGGCCCCTAGAGGCTCATAGAGAGTAGCACTATTACTATTAGGAGGTGTGGCCTTGGTGGACCAGGGTTAGCCTTGTTGGAGGAACTGTATCACTGGGGGTAGTCTTTGAGGTTTCAGAAGCTCAAGCCAGGCGCTGTGTCACTCTTTCTTCCTGATGTAGAGTTCTAAGCTGGATGACACCAAGCTTCCTGCCATGATAAGGGACTAAACCTCTGAACTGTAAGCCAGCCCCAATTAAATGTTTTCCTTTATAAGAGTTGCTGTGGTCATGGTGTTTCTTTACAGCAATAAAAACACTAAGACGGAAGTTGGTACCAGGCATTGGGGCATTGCTGTGATAGGTCTCACCATATTCACAGAGAACTCATAGAATTTATTTGGAGGAATGTGGACTTTGGGACTTTGAGCAGCTGAATGCTTAAAGTGGGCCTCTATGGGCCATACTCTAGAATCATGGAAGACAATGGTACTAGGGGTTATTTGAACTATAGGGACCTAGCTGAAGTAGGTTTCAGAGGAGAAGAATATTATTAGTATGTGGCCTAGAGACTGTTCTTGTGACATTTTGGTAAAGAATGTGGCTTCTTTCTGCCCTTGTCCAAAAAGTCTGCCTGAGGTTAAATTGAAGAATTATGGGTTAACAGCTTTGGCAGAAGAGATTTAAAACAGCCTAGTGTTGACTATGTTCTGTGGAGATTAGTGGCCAATCTTATGCAGATTTATAATGAATATAATGAATTTATAATGAATATAAGGAGGAAAAATACAAAATGTACTGTTTGAGGAGAGAAGGAGCTTCAAGATGTATAAACAGGCTAAGGAAAGCCTGAGGTTAAATGGAATAAAAGAACTGGTGGCCCCAAATTGAGGCCCTACCCAGCTAAGCTTCCACCTTGTAAAAAGGAATCAAAGGAAAGTGGAAAGAAATTAAAGAAATGCTTAGGGCCATTTTGGTGTAGACCCCTTTAATCCCAGCACTCGGGAGGCAGGCAGATCTCTGAGTTCCAGGCCAGCCTGGTCTACAGAGCAAGTTCCAGGACAGTCAAGATTAGACAGACACCTAAAACAGAGAGTTAATGAAAATGTATTTGAATGAGGTACCATGTTCCAGCTCCAGCAGGCAGCAGGATTTAGCAGCTTCAGCCACATGGCTCTGGATTTAGCATCAAGGATACAAGAAAGGAGTTATGGAATCTTCCTCCGAGACAAAGGAGGCTGGGTGTATGTCATAGGTGTCTCTTCATGGAGATCCAGAGAGGCCATTGCATGAAATTGTGAAAGTGATGACCAGCTGTCATTGAAAACAGCCACAGCAGGGAGTGGACCCAGGCCAAGAGAATGAAGTGTGTTGCAGTCAACAAAGCTGAAAGGAGTTGGAGATCTGGAGAGTGCTTTGACATCGGACATGGACATGCAGAATTTGGAGGTTGCCCTGCTGGTTTTCAGTCTTCCTTTGGTTCAGTATTTCCTTGTTGTGTTCCCTCTTTCCCATTTAGAATGATAATGTATATTCTGTGCCACTGCAGCTTTCTTGATTTTACAGGGGATTATAGTTAAGAGATTGCCTTAAATCTCAAAAGAGACTTTGGACTTTTAAACATTGTATGTTGAAACTTTGATAGGCTATGTGGAGTTTTGAAGCTGGACTGAAGGCAGTTTTTCCTTGTGATGTAGCAATAAGCATATGTGGGGGCAGGGAGTGGATTGTTTGAATTGAAAAAAGGGGGGCAGGGTCAGGTGTGGGAAGAGACAGGGAGAAGTACAGAGGGTCAAGAAATTGAACAGAGGTGTGTAGCAATGGGGGATGAGGAACGGGGGTAGCCAACAAAAAGTCCCAGACGCCAGGAAAGAAAGAGGCTCCCAGGACCCAACTAGGATGACATTAGCTGAAATACCCAACAAAGGGGAGAGAGAACCTGTAGAGACCCTATGGAGAGGTTAGGCACGGCCCCCAGTTGAGGGAAGGGGCACCCACCCATCTCAGAAATTTTAACCCAGAATTGCTCCTGTCTAAAGGAAATACAAGGACAAAGAGTGGAGCAGAGTCTGAAGGAAAGACAAGCCAGAGACTGCCCCACCTGGGGATTCTTCCCATATGCATTCACCAAACTCAGTCATTGTTGCTGATGTCAAGAAGCACTTGCTGACAGGAGCCTGATATAGCTGTCTCCTGAGAGGCTCTGCCAGAGCCTTACCAATACATATGTGGATGCTTGCAGCCAACCATCACACTGAACACAGGGACCCCGATAGAGGAGTTAGGGAAAAGACTGAAATAGCTGAAGAGGTTTGCCACCCCATAGAACGAACAACAATGTCAACCAAGCAGACCCCCCCCCAGAGCTCCTAGGGACTAAACTACCAACCAAAGAATACACATGAGGGGACCCATGGCTCCAGCTGCGTATGTAGCAGAGGATGGCCTTGTTGGACATCGATGAGAGGAGAGGCCCCTTGGTCCTGTGAAGGCTTGATGCCCCAGCATAGGGGAATGGTAGGGCAGTGAGGTGGGAGTGAGTAGGTGGGTTATGGAGCACCCTCATAGAAGCAGGGGGAGGGGTGGGATAGGGGGCTTGCAGAGGGGAAACTGGGAAAGGGCATAACATTTGAAATGTAAATAAATAAAATAACCAATAAAAAATTTAAAAAAAGAAAGAAAGAAAGAAAATGACCCTCATAGGCTCAAAGAGACTGGCACTATTAGGAGGTGTGGCCTTGTAGGAATAGAGTTGACCTTGTTGGAAGAAGTATGTCACTGAGGGTAGTCTTTGACGTTTCAGAAGCCCAAACCAGGCCTAGTGTCACTCTTTTTTTCCAGCTGCCTGAAGACCCAGATGTAGAACTCTAAGCTGCCTCTCCAGCACCATATCTAGCTGCAGGCCACCATTCTCCCTGCTATGATGGTAAATGGACTGAACCTCTGAACTGTAAACCAGCCGCAGTTAAGTGTTTGCCTTTATAAGAATTGATGTGGTCATGATGTATCATCACAGCAATAAAAACCATAAGACAATGTAATATAAATAAAATAATTTTTTATTTTATTTTGTGTGTTTTACCTACATATATGTTTATGTACCACATGCCTGCCTTGTGCTTGTAGAGGCCAAAAAAGGACATTGCATTTCCTGGAACTGTAGTTGCTTACAGTTGAGTGCTGCCACGTTGGTACTGGGAATTGAACATGGGTCCTCTGCAAGAGTGGTCTATGCTGTTAACTACTGAGCTATTTACCTCCTCAAGAGGAAGTCAATTTTTAAAACAAAAGAAAAGGAGGCCTTTTAGCCTCTGGATAAGATGTTGTCAAATCTTGCTTCTCAAGTCCTTGTGGTAGTCAGCAGTAGTTCGTTCGTCCTTGTTACAAAGCTTTGGTTTAGGTTTTGGGTTTTGTTTTTGAAACAATCTCATGTAGCTTAGGTTGGCCCCAAACATATCTAGGGCTGACCTTGAACTTCTGATCCTCCTATCTCTATCTTCTGAATACTAGAATTGTAGTCTGTGCCAGCACACCCAGTTTCATGTGATGCTGAGGATTGAACCAGGGTCTCATGCACTGTAGACACCCTACCACCTGAACTACATCCGCAGACTGCCAGGGGTTGACTGTATGTGCTGGTCATAAACATTATTCAGAAGACAGGAACATGAAAGGGAGCAGCAAAACAATAACTAAAATTGTCTATTTTTTATTTTTTATATTAATAAACTTAAATCATCTCTCAAAAACTACTTTAAAAATGAAGTTCTACAAATGCAGGTGATATAACCTCAACTTGCAGGGAAAGTTTAATTTAAGTATATGAGCATATTACAACTGTGGGGGCTTTCTTTATCCATGGGTTTTATATGAGCAGATTCAATCAACTGTAGATTTAAAATATTTAATTGTATTTGTATTGAACATGAACTTATACTTTTTCTTGATATTTCTTAAATAATACCATATTATTATTTATGTAATACTCACATTGTATTAAGCATTACAAGTAATCTAGAAATGGCTTAAGTATATGGTATGTGTGCACATTACATGCGAATCCTGTACCTTTTTATATAAGGGACTTGATTAGTAACAAGTTTATTTTTTCTAGGGCCCTAAAACCAGTCCCTTTTGAATTCTGAGGGAGGCCTAGAAATGTAACATTAGACTCAAAACAGTCATCTGAAAGCAGATTGAGCTCCAAAGGCTAAACTTAGACTTTTCTATGACTTAATGCATTATTTGCATTCTAACCATTGATACAGTGCTGATTAAACTGACTGACAAGTCTTCCCTGCTATAAATTCAAAATTATAGAATCATTTTATTTATGAAGTCAAATGAATCTTAGAAATCCTAGTGACTTTTACTATGTATGAAAAAACATTGAAACAGTCTTATGATAACAGGATTGGTTTTGGTTTTAGAGGGTAAAACGTTTTATTTCTATATAAGCATGAGTAACAAGCAGGCCCAATAGGCAGAGCTTTGTTTTGTTTGTTAAAAAATAGATATTTTTTTCATATCATATATTCAGATTATGGTTTCCCTTCCCTAATTCCTTCCAAATTTCCCTACCTCTCCATCCACCCAAATCTACATCCTTTCTTGCTCTTTCTCATTAGAAAACAGGCATCTGAAATAAATTAATAATAATAATAATATAAAAATCAAACAAATTTGAGTAGGACAAGACAAAACAAACAGAAAAACAAAGAGCCAAAGAAAAGGCACAAGAAACAGATATAGACACAGAGACACACACACTGACAAACACGGAAGTTCCATTAAAAACACAAATCAGAAGTCATAATATATAGCAATTTATTAAAAATTCCTGCCATGAGTTTTCTACCCATCTTAGACCATTTATGTTCCTGAATGAAAGACACACACAGTCTTTATATTTTATCATGTCTTAAGCAACACAATAGCAGGGCAGTTGTCAACCCTCCATGCTGTTAGAATCTACTTTCCCAAGTTATTACTTACTATGTCTTATTTGGGCTGCTCTTAGCCCCAACCAGGCAACCCTCTGGGCCATATTCTCTTGGCCCAGAGGCCATGATGATTCTTCTAGCTTCTCTACCCCATAACCACTTTGTCTCTCTCCCCTCCTTATGGTCTCTAGCTCAGGAAGCCTAAACCCTACCCATCTCTCTTCTCCCCAGCTATTAGTTGCTGGCATCTTTATTAACCAATCAGAATTAACTGGGGACAGGTTCCTAGAAGCTACGTGCAGACTCCAGATCTTGGGGCCAGCACTTAACATTAAAATAAACTGCAAAAGACAAAGACAAAACCTCAACAATATGAATAAGCAAAGCCCTGTGGGAGGGGGTAAACTTTAAATAAACAAACAAAAAAAGCCCAGACTAGCAGTTTGAGATAAAAATCTCTCCAGAAATATTTGAGTTCATTTTTTTCTTAGCCAACATCTCTTGGCAGTGTCAGGGATGGGTTCCATCTCACAGATAGGCCTTGAATTCAACCAGATACTGGGTGGTTAGTACCACAAGTTTTGTGTCACAATTGAACCAGCATAGTTTACATGCAGGTCAACCATTGTAGATCAGATGTTTTGTAATTGGGTTGGTATTTATCTTTCTCCTTTGGTAGTGTGCAGAGATACCTTCCACAACCCTGACCTCAGTAGTGATAAAGGGTCTAGATAGGTACCAGCTTGACTTCTCCGTGTCCACTGAGTTTTGTAGGTGTTCTCTTCAACAGTAGGACCATAACATCAGTTTGTGGAGAGTATCCAATAGACCTGGCAGTAGCCTGAGTTTTGTGGGGGCTCCCAGAGAGCACCTTTGGCCCACAACTAGATTAGATATAACCCAGTCCCAGAACTGGAGTCTTTCTTTGACAAGAAAAGATGTCCAGTTGGGCCTCTAACTCCCCCCAGTATTTGGCAGTTTCATTTAGATTACCTTCATGCATGTATATATTTTAGGAAGCTTCTAATGTATTAAGTTTCCATCCAGCACCTCAAACGGCCCTGAACTTTAGCTATCCCTCCCAATTTCCTCTCTCACTCCCCTCTTCCCTTCTCCTTATTCCATCTTCCCATTCCAGTGGCCCACGTCCAACCATAACTGTGCTTTTCAGTTAGCCCTTTCCCAGGATGATCCAGTTCTCCCCATAGCCCCTGCTCTATACTTAAACTCTGTGGTATTATGGATTATAGCCTGTTTATCCAAGCCTTAACGGCTAATAAGTACACATAAGCAAATATATACTATACTTTGTTTTTTGAGGTTTGAGTTACCTCACTCAGGGCAGTTTTTCCTAGCTATATCCATTTACCTATGAATCTCATGATTTTATTTCTTTTTTGTTACTTTTTTTTTTTTTTTTTTTGAAACAGGGTTTCTCTGTACAGCCCTGGATGTCCTGGAGCTCACTTTGTAGACCAGTGATTAGACTCCGAGATCTGCCTGCCTCTCTCTGCCTCCCAAATTCTAGGACTAAAAGTGTGTGCCACCATGCCCAGCTTATTTCACTTCTTTAATGACTGAGTAATGTTCCATGGTGCAAACTATACATTTTCTTTATGTAATCATTAGTTCACTGACATGTGGGGGGTTTATAATTTCGGGCTATTATGAATAGAGCAGTAATGAATGAACATAACTGGGGAAGTATCTCTGTAGTAGGATGTAGTGTCCTGTGGGTATCTGACCAAGTGGTATAGCAGGATCTTGAAGGGAACTGAGTCCCATCTTACTAAGAAATTATCACATTGATTTCCATGGTGTCTGTGCAAGTTTGCACCCCCACCAGCTATGGATGAGTGTTCTTATCTGTGGATGAATATCCTCAGCAGCAGTAGCTGTCATTTGTTTTATTGATCTTGCCAACAGGGTTTTTATTCCTAAAGCAAAGAAGACCTGTGCCTCACTCTGAGTGGTCAAAGTTTGGCCTCAGGTTCTTACACAATTGGCTAACTAAAAGCAGCACATTTGATAAGCAGAATCCAACTTTTTAAGAACTAATTTTTGTTATGTTATACTATATTTATTAATTTTATTATTTTATGTCTGAGTGTGTTGCCTGTATGTAGTCATGTGTATCATTTGTATGCTTAGTGCCAGTAGAAATCAGAAGAGGGCATCAGATTCCACTCAGACTACAGTTACAGATATTTGTGAGTTGCCATGTGGGTGCTGGACATTGAACTCTGGTCCTCTGGAAGAGCAGCCAGTACTCTCTAATGGCTAAGCCATCTCTCCAACCCTAAACATTTTTGTTGTACTTTGGTTTTGGTTTTTTGAGATAGGGTCTTTCTATATAGCCCTGGCTATCCTAGAACTCACATGTAGACCGGATTGGTCTCAAACTCATGGAGATATGTTTGCCTCTGCCTCCTGAGTTCTGGAATGAAAGGTGTGTCACCACCACATCCAGCCCAGAGTGCAACTTTTGAAAACAGGATGCTACTTTAAGCACATGCTCTGATCTTAGGAAAATGATGATGGGGGTGGGAGGATGATAAAAATTTACAAATTTCTTCGTTTTACATTTTATTGTAAATTTAATATATACACACACATTATCCAGTTTGCTCCCTATCCTAACCACCATCTTTATCCCAATTTCATAAGCTGTTTTTTTTAAACCCATTGAGTGCACTTAGTGCTGCCTATATGTTCATATGTGTAGAACTATCTACTGGAACACAGGTAGCCTGAGAGGAGCCATATCCCTGAAGAAAACTCCTCCAGCCATAAGGTGCTATAGAATCTCAGTGGGATCAGGATGACTTGATCTTGTGAAGTCATGTGCCTCATGTGTGCAGTCACAGCCACTGTGAGTTCCCATGTGAAGTGATCCTGAGCAGCAAACACAGTGTCACTGCGAACACTTCTTGCTTCCACTTGCTACCTTCTGCCACCTTTGTCTAAGGGAGAGGGCATGGTACACATGTCCCATTAAAAACTGAGAACTTTACAGTTTCTTATTCTTTGTGCATTAACCCATTGTGGATCTTTATTCATCTCCATCCACTGCAAAAAGAATCTTCTCTGATGAAGGTTGAAAGATGCACTAATCTAGGGATATAAGAATAACTTAGGAAGGCAGCTTAATACTATTTGCCAGAATAATAGAATTATGTTCTCCCCCAGGGCCTATGACAAAGTTACAAGTTTATGGTCCAGTTAACAGTACTATACATGAGGTTTTGTGGTGTGTGGAGTGTGTGTGTGTGTGTTTACATGTACATATGAGCAAGTGTACACTACAGTACACACATGATAGTCAGAGGACAACTTGCAGGAGTCAGTTCTCTCCTTCTACCAAGTTAGTCCCAGGGATTCAACTCAAAATCATTAGCAGCAAACACCTTTACTCACTGAGCCATCTTTCCCACCTAAGTTACCAGTCTTAAAATCTTGATAATAGGCTATGAAGATAGTACAGCAGTTAAAGCCATGTGGAGCCTGGAGTTCAGATCTGGATTTGACTGAGAGGTCTCAATGAGTGAGGTTTCAGGGGAGAGATTAAGGATGATTCCCAAAATCAACCTGAAGTCTGCTAACACGCATCTGCACACATGTGTACCCACCCACCCACAGACATGTACAACACACACATGAAAATTGAAAGACAAAAAATTCCTGGTAATATAACACATGTTCACGAAATTTCCTGGACCATTACTCTGTACTTCTACTTTAAAAGTTCACAGTATTCCATGAAAATAATTATTAACTTTGTTGATGGCATACTATGAAATCATGCTTGCTTATCACTTCAAGGCAAGAAGAGGACCTCACATTTATAGCGACCCTTACAATTTATAACCACTTCATTCAATTATCCCATTTTATCCACTCAATACCTTTGTGAGATAATTCAGGCAGTTTCTGTAAAAGAATTGAAGCGTATACAATTTCAGACAGTCACTCAATCTGGCATTACTATAAGTGTCAGAAATCCTAACTACTAAGAAGTAATCACTATGAGGAGATTAATCATCTTTGCAAAATAGGGTAGGGTCAGAGAAACAATCCAGATAGAACATAATCCTTTTGGGACATTCTATCCAAGAATTATGAACCAACTTTCATTTAATCAGTAAAATCAGTCTATTCTAACTTCTTAAGTATGGGAATCTAATCAAAAAATATTTAAATTCTAAAACAGAAAGTAAATCATGAGAAACACAAATCTTTTTCAACATGGTTTTATCAAGCAACCTAAGTATACAAACCAGTTTCCTAACTGAATAGTGGCAATACAGTTACTCTAGAACTTTTTAGATTATCCATTAAAAGAAATATTGTTCAAGTTAGCATTCTGGGAAATACAAGAAACAAGTGGTAAGAAGCAAAAGCTTCTAGGGTATCCCAGAAAAGCTATAGCCTATGCCATCCACTCTTGGGAACATAACACATCTCAAAATGCTTCTGAAATGAAATCCACCCCCCAAAACATTTGTTCCTTCTTCCTCTCCATTAATAGCTACAATGTAGGCATCCATCAGTCTTTGTGTGTAATCTCTCCACTTAGTCTTGTTATCTTAGCTCTCCCGTTGACCTATATCCCTAGCTCTGCTAGTTGGGGACCGCTTACTCAAGCAGTGTTTTCTTATATCCTACTGATGGGTACTAGACCCAAAAGATTGCTTTATATATATAAATTTTGATCTCATTCTTTTTAAATTTTTTTAATTTTCATTTTGTTTACTTGTGCATGTGTGTAGGTTTTGTGCATGTGAGTGCAAGTACCTGCAGAGGCCAGAGGAGCCAGACCCCCTGGAGCTGGAGATGCAGGCAGTTGTGGGCCACCTAACATGGGTGCTAGGAATCAAACCCATATCCACTAGAAGAGCAGTACATGCTTCTAACCACTGAGCTATCTATCCAGCCCCAAATTTGATCTAATTCTAAGATACAGGCAGTATCATAATTGTCTTAGACTCAAAAAATTGTAAAAAAAAAAAAAAAAAAAAAAAAGTCTGAAACTATATCCTGATGTCATCAAGTAGATTGTCTTATAATACTCATTTTGGTAAGCTTTCTTTAGCTTATGATTATTACAATACATTGTAACATTCTTTTCAAGTTGTAAGACTATTTTCTAACATCACAAAGTATCTTAAAGTGCTATTAATAAACCATAATTGCACAATTAAAGCATGTTTAATTCTGCAAGCATCCAGATCTGTTATTACACTTTAAAACTAATTTTCTCCTGATAGTTAATTGCTCTAGCAGTAGCATGCCATTTCTTCACTGTAGATACGTTCCAAGTTCTAGTAGATCAGAAGAATGCCCTGTGTGCCCATAGCAGAGAGCTGGAAACTATACATAGGAAAAGTTCCCTTTAGAGAAGTTTTGCTTTTTAATCTTAGAAATTTTATCTATATCCTTTAATTGTACATTATAGTCAGATGCAGTTGATTTCATTTAGGTGCCACTTCAGAAGTTTTATTCAGTATGGCACAGCCGCTGTGCCATACCTCCTTGATAGCTTTATTTAATCACAATATTGAACTCACATCATTTAAGGTAGAGAAATTGATAAGATTTCTAGGCAACAGGATTTGCCCTCCCCAGATGCTCTAAAGAAGCATGTCAGATTTCTTAGTAAAATTTCCTGTTTTCAGTGTCTTTAGCAGGGGAGTATCTCTGCCAATCTTTTTATTTTGCAGTAGATCAAATAAAAGTCACTTACTTATTGGAACAAAACTTAGTCACTAAATGATTTACCTAGTAGTAAGACAAAATGTTTATCTATTAACATTAAGTACTGTATTAATAATCTGCTGATTTTTCTCTTGATAGTACTTTCTTATCCATAAGATCTAATTCTAATCTTACATATCATAAGCATATATTTTTTAAACAAAAAAAAATTTAACCAAAGTTTAGGGATGACCTAATAAAAGTATAATGTAATTTAGAAATCTCATTGAATATAGCAATTCTCAGATTCTTTATATGTGATTTCTTTACAGCCATAGGATGCTTCCTTGACTAGTAGCAGATTACAAAGTTAGCGTATTCCTCGGGCATTTCCTGAAGGACACTTTACTCAGAATCCAGACCGTTGGCTGGGGATATATGTAGCTCAGTGGTTGACTAGACTTGATTAGTACACACAGGCTTAGGTTAGAGCCCCAAGGATAGCTTAAAAAAAAAAAATCCAGACCTAGTCAGTCTTGTTTTTTAAATCTTTCCCATAAGTAGTTATAACATTTGAAGTGCATGAAAACCCTAATTTTCTTTAAATCTCTTACTAGGAACCAAGGTTACATTCTGTGAGAAGAAGCTTTTCTCAGCCTTCATCAGTGGGTTTGAAACCTCGGTATTCTCGAAGCCCACACTTTCATCCTAGAAAAGATTTCAGAGCAGAGGATTCAGTTGCCACTCCACCTTCCTGTACTGACTTTGTAAAGTAGACTCTTGGAGAAGTGCTTTGTCTAAAAATAGAAAATAACAAGGCGCCTGTGTGCTCTAGTAACAAATGGGTTTGGGGATATGCTTAAGGTTAAATGTTTTTTGCTTTTTTTTTTTTTTTTTAAGAGAATTTCTGAAATCTAAGTAGCCAGAACATTGGAGATGCAGAGTTAAATCATGGTTTCCTTTACTAAGTCCAACATTTAAGTACTATAAAGCTATAAACCATAACAAACAAGACAAGAATTGTCTCTATAAGACAACTATCTTACAGATGATCATCTGGCTGTCTAATCATCATGATCACCACACATAACCACTTACAAACATCTTTGATGTTTAGTATTTTCAGTTTTATTCCAGAAGGTTCATATTTTAGGCAAATCTATAGCATATATAAAAAATACTTAGCAGCAGACCATTTTATTGTATATGGTCTAATTTAACCAAACACCATCTTGTTAGGGAGATGATGAATATATTCTAGTTTCCACATTATTCTGGCTTCACTACATTTGTGTTCATGTGTATTTTACCTATACTAAGTGGTTTTGATAAAAAACATTTCAAACTCTACTTAGATTACAAATTTTTACAAACATTGATATAAAATAATATGCGTGTTACAGAAAAATAGATAAACCTGTCACATTATAACCACTTATTGTATATGGTTACCATGGCCAAAGTGAAACTATCCTTAAACGTCCTTAAAGATTATCTTCTTGTGGCCCTTTTCTGTCCTTTGTCCATGAAGTAGAATTGTTCACAGGGCATAGCATCTCAGGGATTATAATTCATAATTACATCATGTCAGATTTGATACTGTCAGTATTTTTATCTTTCATTCATTCGGTTCTTTGTGAGGCTTATAGGCTTTTAAAACATTACAATTTTCCCATAACACAGTTTTATTTTTAAATGCAAAGAAGCTATGATTGCCTGCTGTTATGGAATGAGAGAAGTTTCTAAAAATTAAAAAATATGCCACAATAATTAGAATTTTAACATTAAAAAATAATTCTACTATCTTTTAAGTCAATACCTTCTGTTTACCAAATGTTGTGACTTCTGTAAAAAAAGAAATTACTCCTTTGACAGAAGCTTGGGTTAGTAAAAACAATAAGGTTATATAAATCAGCAATATTTCAATAGACTACATGGAAGTTTATTTTAAACTTTAATGAAATTTGATAGTACAATACTTCTAGGAAATACTAGAATTTCAGTATTTTAAATTTACATCTACTCCCAAGAATACTACTAATACAATTAATATTGACTTATACTTCTGCTGTTATAGATTTTAAAAGTTCTTATTATATCAGAAAAGCAATTCCCAAATAACTTGAATTATTTTTTTATTCTGTCTCATAAAGGATGATGAATATACTCACGGGTGTACATATATATTTGGGGTATGTGATCCTAATATTTTGGGGCTAAAATACATGTCTGTGAATAAAATATAATAGTATTGTGTATTAGATAGTATCTTCATACATCCTAAGGCCATTCCATCTACTTAAAAGTATTTTCTTTTGCTAGAGTTACTTTAAAAGTAATATGCTATATGTAATCTGTTACCAGAGCCCTGGCCAAAGTATCATGAAAACTATATATGATGTTCAGCTTACCTGTTTTCAGTATACATTTTAATCCCATATTTACTATTCAGGCTTATTCAAAGAATAACAGGCATTTCTACAACCTTTATAAATTCCAAGAGTCTGAGAGTAATTGTATTTTACATTTAAAGAAAACCTTACAGTTTTTGTTACCCAGTTTAGTTCAGGCAATTATGCTCTCTCCTAAAATATATTGTACTTGCACATTTTCATTCAATTCTGTAATGATTATATATTACTATATTTCTCTCTGTAGACTGTAAAGTATTAAATGGAGATAACATGAAAATATATTAAGGTAATCCCTCAAAAGATCCCTCTGCTTAAGTTGTGATACCTTGCTCGGATTTTTACAAATGTAACAAAAGTAATTTTAACAACTATAAATCATCAGTGTTTAAGCTTTCCGTTTCTAAGGTCTTTTTATAAGCCATCTTCAACAGCCTCCCTCTTAGTTTAGACAGTTCTGAAACAGCCACTAGCACTATCTAAAGGAAATGTCTAATCAGCATAAAAATCACTGCTGAAATACATCCTCTTTCCTTAGCACTTTTGGGGATAGAAAAATAACTTTAAAGTATCTGTTAACAATTTGAGATTAGATTTAACACAGTGTGTTTCTTGCTAATCAATATTAGGATCTTTGTTTTCAGCACCAAGATAAACACAGCTCCAGAGCATGCGAATATATATATATACATAAATACATATATATTCATAACATTTTTGGCAGTATAAAAAAGTATGCAGACAGATTTTTTAAAAATGCTAGTACATACACATAAATTTTTCTGCCCTTTGTAAAAAGATAAGTACTGACTAGTACCGTAGTGGTAGTATTCTGCTCAGACTATTGTAAACTGTGGAAACTGCTTTTAATTAAAATAACATTTACTATCCTGATGTTAAAAAAAAACTAAAAATAAACTCAGCAAAAATCCCATGTTTACAGGGGATGTTTAAGCCCATGTTCTGGCTACATATATAATCTTTACAGAATTTGTTTTAAAACTGTTGAGCTCAGACATACACACCTTTAAATACTTAATATTTAAATGTCTACCTCAACAAAGTTACCAATGATGGTTTCTAATAATTTGGTTTAACCTGACTAGCCCCCTTCTTATTACTTGGTTTTAAGGAGCAAGTGTTCATTATGACTCCTGTCTGTCCATCTGAAATCACAGTGGTTTTCTAATAAATTTACACTGGGCTACAGCTACACACTTATACAGTCTGTTCATGTCAGAGTTAATAGCGCTCTATATGATTTCCATGAATTACAAAAAAAGTATGTTCTCTTAGGCTAGGAAACTAGTTTATGACATCAGTTACATCCAAAAATATTTTATTCAAACTTTGATATGAATTAATTATCTTATAGAGACTGATTTTATGTGAACAATAGTTTAACTAAAAAAATTCCCTTGAGCATTAAGCAACCATTTTTTATATTTTATACTAGGTCAAAACAATGTTACAATGAATGTTAAAAATGTTTCCTTTGCATCCAAATAAAAATCCTTAAAGTGGCATGAAAATCCAACCATCTTTCATGCAACTAACTGTGTACATTTTCAGTAACTAACCTTGTAAGTACTTATAAATTTCTTCTATAATACAAAGTAAGCTTATTTAATTAGATTCCAATAATGAGTTAAAAATAAAAAGTGGCAAGTGCAGATCAGTGGTAGAATGCTTGCCCGACGTGCACAAGGCCCTAGTCCAGTCTCCAGCATTAAAACAGCCATCCACAATGGAACTAGAACAGAACTTAATACTAAAAACGTCTGCTTTTATATAAAGCACAGGATGATTCTGTAAAGTGAATCTCATAGGAATTTAAATATAGATGCCAGTGTCCTAATTGTAGTTAACTAAGACTGAAGGGCCTGTATGTTATGAAAGCCTTCACAGTTCCTCTGCTAACTGGCATATAAAGGCGCTCTGTCAACAGGCCATTCATGACCTCCTGTGCATTTTTGAAAAACCTAACAGCATCATGCCTTGCTAACCAAGGTCTGTCGACATTCAAATAAGCCCCTAAAGAACTTATCTTAAACCCCAAATTAAAATGTAGATTTTCCGGCCTTCCTAGTTAACAAGGATTTTTAAACATTTGATTTCTTAAAATATATTGTACGTGAGAGCTGAGACCTATATAAAGATGGTTTCACTCCATTTCCTTGACGTGAAAATCAAATGGAACAAAACAGCTATATTTCTTTTAAAATGTAAAACTGAATACTCAGTATTTCTTTTTGCAGTTCACAATAGTTACTAGTTTAAAGAGATGAGAATGTATTGACTATGCTATGAAATAAAATGTATCAAGAATTATCCAGTATGTGGCATTTAGATAATGGGTAATAACCATAGCCAAAGGACCTGGTTTCTGCAATCTTTTTAGGAAAGATGTCCTAAGAATAGATGTCATAGAATTTAACTGTTAGTAAGTAAGTGAGTTTTATTAATTTGTTCGTTTGTATTAAACTGTATGTATGAAATAAAGTTTCACTGTTTGTGGCCTCTAGTAAATTCTCTAGCTTTGTTACTATAATAATTAATTAAAATAAACTTGAATATTGATGTTTGTCTAAAGATAAATGTGTAAAGTGTTGAGAAAATGTCATTTCAAAGATGCATATCAGCCTCATGACTTTATGACAAGACACGTCTCGTTCTTAGCAGATTCTTAAACTTCTTCCACATGTGACTCCCTTTTCACTCAAGACATTTTTATGTAACTCTAGGATATACATAGAATAATATATGCAAGCCATTTACCGATAATAATAAATCCTACATTTATTTTAAAGCAATCCCTTTGTACACATATAATCTTACCATTTATTAAAGCCTAAATCAATGTGTATACAAAGATGAATGTGCTTATTGATCTTTAAATAATTAGCTGACCCAGTGAGATGGCTCTCCAGGCAAAGGTGCTATCTGTGTGACTCTAGTGACCTGAGTTCAATCCCAACACCTTGTAAAGGTGGAAGGAGAGAAGCAACTTCACAGTTTTCTTCCAACATCTACACATGTGCCAAGACATAGATCATATGACACATACCAAAAGTAAAAACACTCTACATCTTTATGAGCTAAATCTCGGCTGAATAGCTGATACTTAAAAACTTAAAACATCTTCAACACTTTTCAGATTAGAAAATCAATTTTTATTTTATAATCACCAGTGCTGAGAATGCTGCTTCATATTAAACACATAATACAAAATGGCAGAAGAATGTTTAGGATTGTTTCAGAAATTGTTGGGAATTCTGACCTAATCCCAAACTGCAGTTCATTTAATTTTTTTAAAAACCAAACTGAGGTCAGCAACTTAAACAGCAATTTTTATTATTTTATTTTTATATGTTGTTTTACTTTCTCTAATAAGACACTATGACCGAAGCAACTTATGAAAGAGAATATTTGATTGGGCTTATCATTCCAGAGGTTAGATGGTGGAGTCAGGCATGAGGAGCAGCTGAAAGCTCACATCACAAGCAGGAGGCAGAGAACACACTGGGAATGGCAGGAGATTTTTGACATATTTCCTCCAACAAAGCCATACCTTCTAATCTTTCCTAAAGAATTCCACCAACATGAGCCCATGAGCACCATTCTCATTCAAACACTAAAGATTTTCTTATTCTTTATGCTTATAAGAAATTTTGTCCACATGCATGTATGTGCAACAGGTGCATTTCTGATGCCAGTGGAGGCCAAAACAGGGCATCAGATCCCCTCAAGTTGAAGTTACAGCCTGTGGAGAGCTGCATGTGTGCTGGGAATCCAGCATTTCTGTAGCTCCTACCTATTAATTTTTCAGGTTAGCATAGAAAGTAACTAGTTATATGGCAGCATCCACACATGTGTCCTTATACTTTCTGAGTCATTCCCTCCTGTCACCCTCCCTCCTGCCCCTTCCCTTCAGCAAGTTCTCTTCCTTCCCCATAACCCACTTCTGCTTTCTAACCACATGTACTCCATTACTTTATTTCCCATCTCTCTTAAATCCCTTCTTCCCCTCTCTTTTCCCTCTCTTTCTACTTCAATTTGTTAATCAAATTCTCTGATCCAGTACAACCAAATAATATCCAGAATTGATTCTTAAAAGCTAAAGAAAGATTGCTGGAAAATATTAAGGTTTTTTTTTTCATATTTAAAGTGTTATATTCCCATGAGCACAAAACTCTGAGTAGTAAAAACACTGCAGTTCCTAACGTACAAGAGTTTTGTATCTGAACCCTGGTGTTTCAGTGTTCTAGTTTGCTTTCTGTTGCTGTGATAAAATACCATAAGCAAAAGCAACTTAAAGAAAAAGAGCTTGTTTTGACTTCCCATCCTAAAGGGATAGGAAAAAGTCCTTTATGGCAGGGAGGAATAGCAGTAGGTGGTAGTCTTAGCAGAACCAGAAACCTGAGAGCTCACTTCTTCAGACACAAGCATAAGGCACAGCAAACTAAGTAGGGGAAAGAAAGTTAAGTAGGGAAAAGAAAGATAATACTAAAGCCCCTTCAACACACTTCTTCCAGCAAAGCTCCACCAACCCGTCCCCCAAACAGCACCACCAACTAGGAACCGGGTGTTCAAATACCCAAGCCTGTGGGAGGCATTTCTCACCCAAACTACCAAATTTGGCAGCCTTTGTTGGCATTGCAGGGCATGCCAGGTACCTGCAAAGCAAAGTGCACATTTTGTGTGTACAGAAGCAAGGCTGCAGTGAGGTCATGCAATGCGAACAGGTGAGTGCTACTGGAGGTGCTTGGATTCCTCACACATTAACAGTGACGTCTTGGTTGTGTGATCAGAAACCTTTTACCTTTGACAGCTTTTGCTTCCCCATAAGTAGTTATGTGACCCACTAAGTTGTGGGTTAAAGGACTTGAAGCACTCTTCTGAAAACAATAAAGGAATGTTAAAAAGAAAAGAAAAGAAAAAGACATAGGCTATACAGTTCCTAAACATTACTTAAACTTGCATCAAAATATAAGCAGGTTTAGTATATCAAAAAAAATCAGTGAATATACCATATTTCATGAAAAAGGTGCATGTTTTTGTTGGCACTTTCATAATCTGCCAAACTCCCCTCAGCTTCAAACACTAATGTGTTTCAATTAAATAAAGGTTCTTCAGTACTTTCCATCTTGGATATTTATGACTGGCATTGATGCTGTGGTATGCTAAGGCTCAGCAGGAGCCCTCTGAGTCTATGCACTGCTATTCTACAAACTGTAACCTATGCAGATTACTTGGTCTTTGTGCCTCCATTTCTCACTAGCTTACTGTGTCAGTGGGGAAAGATGAAACACAAAGGAGCTATTGGTTTCCTCCCATCATCATCTTGCTGGACTAATCTACCCTTTTTTGAGACATGGTCTCAGTATGTAACTTTGTCTGGCCCCAGTTACACAGACCAGGCAGGCTGACCTCAAGTTTACAGAGATCCCCTTCCCCTACTTCCAGAGTGCTGCAAGTAAAGGTGTGCATCACCATGCCCAACTGGGGGCTGGGAACGGATGGCTATTGAGAGAACTTACTGATACAAGTATATTTGACTGAAAGCTGCAGTTATTTTAACAGAGGCTTGTATGGAAAAGGAAAATGTAAAGTCACAAAACTTGTCTGCTACAAATGCTTGCTGTGTAGTAAGCATGAAGGAGTCAAATGCTCAGTTACTGTGTTCTTCACTTCCCATTGCATGATTTTCCTGAACTCCTTGAGAGCTTGTTTAGAGGTTCTAGCAGGGGAGCACAGCTACTCTATACCCTTGACCAAAGACTGGTCCTCCTCTATTCGGGGAAGGTCATCCTCTTCGACCGAGCGCGCAGCTTCAGGAGGGATGCACATGGAGCAGTGAGGGAGGAAGGGGACACCCGCTTAGCCAGCCAGATCAGCCGAATCAACCCTGGCGATCAATGGGGTGACAGATGTCGCAGCCAGATCGCCCTCACATCCTTTCCTGAACTCCTACGCAGAATTTTTTATATAGTTTTCAATGTTAGCTTTTTCTACTTTCAGGCTGTGTTGTTAAATCATACAAGTTTATTCCTTTTATATTCTGTCCCTTGTGTTCTTACTAAGGGGTTTTACCTCCCTTTGAACTGTCTGGTATTATATATTGCTGTTCCAGCTGTCTTGTTTAATCCTGTCTCTTCTGAGGTGATAAAAGTTTATACTATTACAATTACTCATACTTGTATTTATCTTTCAGGTTTTCTACTTATGCTGTTTTCTTTTACTTTGCCCTTTTAATTTTCTTTCCTATCTTCTGGGTTGAGTTTTCTTCCACTTTTCATCTGGCTAGAAATATTCTGTTTGTATTATTTTGCTGATTAGCTTCAAATAAGTTTGTGAACTTTGTATGATCAGCTATAGATTTTAACCAATAGAAGCTTCTGACTAATTCAAAGGAAACTGAACTACTGAAACTGTTTTATTTAATTGTCCAAGCTTAACTACCTCTTGAAAAATATTTTCATCAGGCGATGGCCAGGCCTATTGGTACATGCCTTTAATCCCAGCCCTTGGGAGACAGACGGGTGAGCCTCTGTGAGTTCAAGACCAGACTGGTCAAGACAGCCAAAGCTACAAAGTGAGACCATTGTGTGGGGGAAGGTAGGGACCTAATTTATGAAAATAAAAATAAGAAATGTGCAGTGTTTCAATTAAATTAGTGAATTGAGATCATACTTATTCCAATCTACAACTTGGCCATAATCAAGTCTTTGAAAGTCATCTTCATGTTCAGTATCTCGGTGATTCTCAACTGACAAAGGCTGTGTTCCATTTCCCCACACTGTACTAAGAAAGGTGGCACTAGTTATTCCTAGTGCTTCTCTCCAGTTACCCATTTGAGGCTTTCATGCCTCTGCAGAACTAAAAACCAAACATCCTTAATAACTCAGGGCAGAACTAATTTGAGTTTCAGTTTTCTACTTGTCATCGGCAAACTTTCCTGAAATATCCTCCCATCTCACAACATCCTAGATAATTAAATCCATAATACCTGCTGTAAGCTGTTCAATTCATTGGGGATGAAATGTGTATCCTATTGCCTAGTAACTTATAATCCAGGTGGCTAAGCCTCCCAATAGCAACATGTACACAGAAGCAGCAAAGGGTTCCCAGTTATCAAACCCACAGTGTAGTCCTTCATGATGAAACTTATAATCCTAAACAGCTTCAGTGTAGTCAGCTCTTTCCTGTTGGAGTGTTCCTTGAATTCAAAAGCATAATTTTGGGTAGCCCAAGACTACAAAGAGGTTAAGAAAAAGAAACCAATTTCACCTTTACATTGGCTAGTCTCTTCCCGTCTGCTAGAAATAGTTACTGGCAGTTTAAGCTGGGGCTTTGCTGCTGTCTCCAGTAATAAGACACACACACACACACACACAACATAGAAGTTTAAAATGTGAGTAATCAACCTTAATGTGGTTGTCTCTGTTCCAGCTCTTAAATATTAACCAAATCACTATGTTCCTTGGTAGGAGCTCACCACTCCTGGGGCTAAGGAGATGACTAAGTGCGTACTTACCTGTGCTTACCCTTCAAGCTTGACAGCCCAAGTTCTGATCCCCATATCTCAGATGAAAGTAGTACAAATACCTAGAATGCTAATAGGCTCTGAAGGAAGCAGCAGCTAGAAACAGAAGCATCTCCAGAAAATGTGAAGGCCAGCTAACCTGGCTCACTCAGTAGTCAAGAGACTTTGACTCAAACAAGGTACAAAGGTAAGGACACAGACCTCACCCCACCCACCTTCCGACCTCCATACATGCCTACACCCATGAATACAAACACACCCATCTGTTTTCCACTCCCCAGCCCACTCTTGCTTATGCTCTCATTCTTACACACACAAAGACATACACAAAAATATATAAACTTTAAAACAAAATTTTAAGTTCACCAATTCAAAGCTCCAGCAGAGAGGACAGGATCAGCTATGCATGCTCAGAGTCTTAGGGGAGAATTGAAGGCTTTCTTCTACAGTTTCTGCTCTGGGGTACCCCAGTCTGACCTTAGTTCCTCCCCTACCCACAAATTAGTAAAACTTTGCTGCAAAAACACGTTCTGTCTCCAGATACTCAGGTAGAAGACAAGGTGAGAACCTACCAAAGTTTATATCCCCCAGAGCTACCATAAGACTGAACTTGAGCTGAACGACAGACGATGGGAAATTGCCATGAGAAGGCAACTGTAAATTATCAGAAAGCATCAGTGTTCACTGGCCACATCTCATCTACGAGCCTTCCCCCATAACTCAAGGTCACACCAATGCAGCACATTGCCACTGCATACTGGGTAGATAGAGGCAGAGCACTCAGCTCCATGAAGCCATCCCGACTATAATCCTCATAATCTCACTACTTCTGCTTCATGAGTCATCATTTTTTGAAGGCCGCAAGATGATCAATAGCCACTCCATTATCAGAACTTCTAATGTAAAGAACTCTATTGCAATTACAGTTAGAACCTTCACCAAAGCAAAACCCACCAAACAAGCTTGTGCTGTAGGGCCCAACTTCCAGCCACTGCACTTACACACTCTGGCATCAGCTTCATAGTCTGTTAACCTGCTTACACTTATTAAAGCTCATAGGATCTCAAAAAAAGTATCCTTTTATAAAATGACTGCGGTTTTAGTGCAGTCAGAGACTGTCTACTTGGTGCTTTTACAGCCACAGGTTTTTTCCCATTTGTAAAGTGCCTAATTAGTTTGTATGTAGACTTTACCTCACAGTACATACACAGTAATACTATTTAACATGGACATTACCAACTGCTTCTTACATGACTTCATAGACAAGAGGACAGGAGTCTGAAGAGGTGAGACCTGTTATTTGTTTGGCAGTACTGAGGACTGAACCTGGGGCCCTCCATGCTCGGTAAGTGCTCCACCACTAAGCTCTAGGTCCACCCCATTCTCATAGCTTCCTAATGGGAAACCCTTAAAAACCTGATCTGTGCTGTGCTGTCACTTCCTGTAATACTACCTCCCAAAGTATCTAAGAATCACAGAGGTGTTGGGGTGGAGGGACCTCATAGCAAAAGGTTCTAAAAGATGCCACATAAAGTACTAACACTTCTGGAATGTTGGGGAATCTTACAAACCTCCACATTAAGCACTGCCCCCAAATCCCTCACCTTGGAAGAGCAATCCTTCTAGGTAAATGTAACTCTCCACTTGGCAATTCTGAACTGCTCTTTCAAGCCAAACACAAATGCCAAAAGACTATTTGTCTTACCTACTGTGCCTATTAGAGGAATCTCAGTCTGACCTTCCTTATCACCACAGAATGAGGATCCAATTTCCACACTCTTCCACTCTGAATGCCCTGGATGATAGAATTAAGCCATCTCTCTTCTGGCCTCCCATCTCCTCAAGTCTAATAGATTAGTTAAATGCCTTCACAGATAACAGACTTCAAAAACTCCAATAGCAGCAAGCCAATCTCCACAGGGATATAAGGATCACCTATGGAAGACACTGTGGGTCCATGGCACAAACTAGAATACTGCAGTAAGGGCTCACCAAAGGAGAGGTTAGAATCTCACTGGTTTTTCAGATGTCTTATTTTCTGGGAAACATACTACCTTGCATCACTACACAGCCCTGAGACTGCCCTATACCCCAGAAGTTTACCCTACTAGTCCCAGCAGATAAGTAGAGAATGCCATATGGAGGCCTGGGAGGATCTAAGGCACAAAATGATATAAGGAGTCCAAAAGAAAGCTAGTGGAAATGGTCCTTCACCTTACCATGCAGTGTTCCCTAGCAACCTATAATCTGTCACTTTGATAATCAATAGAAACTAGAGATAAATAGTGGCACTTAGAAAAGTCTGGAGAAACTCCGAGCATGACTGTTTTCTCCATGGTGAGCTTTCTGCTTAATACCATACTTAAAATATATGTTCCAAAGCAAGCTCGTTTTAACCTGTGGCCTAGCTGTCCCGTTAATTTGAGACGTAAGGCTGACTTACTGTGTTCTAATCACTAATTGTTATTGTAACATCTTCTCTGGGTGTTCTTTTATGGACACCAATCCTGAACACTGATCATTCTCTCCCTTCAACATTACCGTCATTAAGTGTAACCAAATAGATGTAAAGAAGGTACTTACAATCACACTTTAATAACAAGTTAAAAGACAGGCATATGGCACACCCTATAATCCCAACACCTGAAAGGTGGAGGCAGGAGACTGGTGATAACAAACTACATAATGAAAGCTCGTCTCAAAAGTAATCAACAAAAACTATTTTGACATAAACTTACTAATTACAATATTATATCATTCCTATATTATGTATTCTGATTGACCAAAAATAATCATGAGGTAAGTTATATATGTGGAAAAGAAATAACATAGAGAATACAACCCTTTTGAGGGCTTTATAGATGAACATGTAACCGTTACTAAACTTTATTATCTGTAATACACAGTGTACCTCAAGAGCTTTACTGTTTTATCATATAAACAAACCTGACATATTTACTTATTACCTATTGTATTTGTCACTTTAGTAGTTTTAAAATCAGAATTCTAGTGTCTGTGTTGTTAAAATAGAAGTGTTTCCAAAGTTATTCCTTTAGAGTACAGCTCTAAAATTCTGTGAATTAGACAGCTGAAAATAATACTGTGTTCTGAGCGAACGCTTAAGGAGCTGACTGTGTGAGAGCAGAGCCATCTACTGGATGGAGTGTAGTATTACAAAGCACAGCTGCTGCGCTGACGATCAGAACTGTAGCAACTTAGAAAATGAGAAAGAACATGGGCAGAAATCATCTAGTCTAGGACACTGGTTCCTACAGTTCTAAGAAAAAAAAACTCTTTAACAGGAGACTCTGTTTTTAACAAAGCAGGGCTGACCCGTAAAAACAGGGCAAGGGCTTCCAACCCTACTTTCAGTTGAAGGAAGGTCTGTGTTAAATTAGCCTGAGGAGCAGAAGCCCTGAGAGGTAGTCTGGACCCTGGGTTGGGAGGTGCAACGAGAAGGAACAGTGTCAGCATCTTGGTCCTGCCCTCAACCATCCTTCTCTTGGAGACATTGACGACCAAGAACAGTGGTTAATGGCACTGAGAAAAGAAAAGGACTGGGTTAGGGACCTGAATCGCTCAGTTCTTAAGGACACAGCTTATGTGCTCATTTGATACACACTCTCTAAACTTGACTCTACTGAAAAATGCAAAAAGAATACGTTTGATCTTTTACCATTAGCCAGTAAGAGCTGAGTTCCTAGGTCCTGTGGGCTTTCACTAGCCGAGTCCTGGATTGGTCCAGTCTCGGAAACAAAAGCCCAGTGTCAGGTCCCAACTTTCTCCCTTCAAAGGGGCATGGGTGTCCATAGAATCGAGGTAGGAAGTAGAGCTCTTCAAGGCCTCTCTCCGTAGTAGAGACTCCCAGTCTTGACAGTAGCTTATCCGCTAAGTTTGGAGTAACAGGCTGAAGCAAAGTCCCAAACACGCGCAAGCACTCTAAGGCCACATGAAGCACGGTACCCAGCCAGGGAGCATCCTCAGGGCTCTCCCAGGTCAATTTCCACGGTGCGTGCCTTTGGACGAAACCATTAGTTTGCCGAACACAGCTGGATACCGCCTCCAGAGCCTTATAGATCTGAAAGTCATTATAATAGCCCGCTACCAGTTTGGGTAAAGTAGCCACTGCACTTACAAGCGCATAGTCTTCTGCCTGCACACGAACTGACGGCCCCATTAACCCCGGCTCACTGGGGAAACAGGCAGCACAGAAAGATGGGTAGGTCCCAGAAGGATTTATTCTGTAGGCAGTGCACCGGTTTAAAAGCCCTCCTAAGGCGTCTGCCAGCTCGGAGTCCAGCAATTTAACCACCTTTTCATCATAGTAATCGCAGTCCCAGTTGGGAACGCCCTGCCGAAGGAGAAAGTAGCGGAAGCCATCCACAGTATAACGATCAAGGCAAGTCCTGGGATCCACCACGTTGCCCAGGCTCTTGGACATTTTCTGGCCACTCACCGTCCAGTGCGAGTGGACATATATGCGATGTGGTGGCCTCAATCCTGCCCCTAGGAGAAGGGCAGGCCAATAAATAGCATGAAATTTGAGAATGTCCTTACCGATGATATGAGATGTGGCTGGCCACCAAGACTTGAAATCTGCATCTGGGTAGCCAACTACAGTGAGGTAGTTGACCAGGGCATCCAACCACACGTAGATGGTCTGCGAGTCGTCCCCGGGAACTGGAATGCCCCAGTGCAGATGGCTACTCCTTCGAGAAACGGACAAATCGGGCAGCTCCTCCTCCAGCCACTGAAGAACTGCCTGTTGGAACGGTTCCGGTGTGATTGCCTGAGGATTGTTTTGAAGCCACCGCTGGAGTGGTTCTCGAAACTGAGAAAGCTTGAAAATGTAATTTTCTTCCTTGGTCCAGGAGACAGGATGTCCACTCTCGAGAGACACGGGACACAGATCCCCGGACGGACCCACCTGCCGAGTGACCTTGGCCTCGGGCAGGAAGCACTCATCCGAGGCGCAATACCACCCTTCATAGACCCCTTTGTAAAGCAGACCCCGGGCCTCCAGCACACCCCAGAAGTGCTGCACCGCTACCCGGTGCCGAGCCTCTGTGGTGCGGATGAAGTCGGTGAAGGAGATTCCAGCCTCCCGGAAAAGCTGCAGGAACTGGGCAGACACTCGATCGCACAGCTCGATCGGGGCCAGGCCTGCGGTGGCTGCCGCCTGCTGGATCTTCAGGCCGTGCTCGTCCGTGCCGGTGGAAAACCGCGTGGACGCAGAGCCGGGAACTCGGAGACGACGGTGGCGGCTCAGGGCGTCGGCCAGCAGCGCCGAGTACAGGTGCCCGATGTGCGGCGCGGCGTTCACGTAGAAGATAGGTGTAGTGAAGTAGGCTCGCGCTTCCCGAGCGTCGCCACTAGCGCTCGCCGAGCACGAACCGTAGCGGCGACAGCCGCGGCCGGCCCGGGAGCGCGTCAGCACCCGGAGAGCACACTGCCTCAGCATGGTGCCAGCCGGCCCCCAGCACTGGAGGCGGTGTTCCCGAGCACTTGAGAGGGCGCGTGCGCCGCTGGACGGTACCACAGCTTCCGGCGCGAAAGCCAATGAACGGCGAGCAGTGACTCCTGCGGCCCCGCCCACCACACTGCCCTCCCGGGGGCTTCCTGCAGCGCGCAGGGGCCGCTGGCCGGCGGGAGTTTTTGAGTAGTCGGCTAGTGGGTTCTCTGTCAGGGCAGCCGGTGAAAGAAGAGCGTATCCCGTGTGTTGTGCAGTTTTACTCGTTGGGATCTGTTCTGGATCTGAACTAAACTGATCGGTTCTGGACTGAACTTGTTGGCAAGATTTTTATATTGAGGTAGTTTTCCAAACTCATTAGCTGTCATATAGCAGGGCCCAAATCCCGGCCTCTTTGTATCCTCTAGTCAACATATGAAAAACCATTTAAACTTTATCTCAGAATCTAAATAAATCCGAAAGAAAGGAAAATAATTTCATAAAGCACTTTAAGGAAGGATAAGCACTGGGAGAAAGGAAATAATATGTCTGAACATTTGCTGAGCCTTAAGGACTGATTTAAGAATTCATCCAGGAGCCGGGTGGTGGTGGCGCACGCCTTTAATCCCAGCACTTGGGAGGCAGAGGCAGGCGGATTTCTGAGTTCGAGGATAGCCTGGTCTACCGAGTGAGTTCCAGGACAGCCAGGGCTACATAGAGAAACCCTGTCTCGAAAAAAAAAGAATGCATCCAGGGACTGCAGTGCAGAGTCACAGATGTGTAGATAAGAAAACGTTAACTTTCAGCTTTATTGTACAAAATCAGTCACAATTTTCTCCTCAAATAGTCTTGAAATTCTTCCAAGACTGGGCTTTTAGTATGGAATCTTAATTTTTAGCAGGAGAGAATTTAGAAACCCAAACTTGTATTATCAATCCTTGGCTCGCAGCATATTTTCTCATCCACAGCTGGCCTCCCCATTCCCATTTAACTCAAATGTGTATATATGCACATAATAAAATGAGATGGAACACCTATAAACCCTCACCCAACCTACGTACTGTTGGGGATTCTCAAAGGATAGTCCCCAAAGCAGCATGAGACACACCAGGAATTTAGACATACATATCCTGGAGCCCTTTCCCTACCTGCTAAGGCAGAAACAGAGATCTCAGGCCAACAACCTAAGCTTTACTGAGCTCTCCAATGGACTGCGATACACATCACCATTTAAGTTAGAGATGAGCTGCAGTTTACAACTGTGCACCATGTCCTCCCAGTCTCTTCCATGAGTAATAACTGCCCTGGGTTTTTACTTGCACTTTCACATTCCTGTATAGCAACAGTGCATTTGAGTAACATTGCTTGTACTTAATTACCACTTTAAAAAAGACAGTGGGGTATGTGGTCTCTATCTTATCTTTCTAGTTCAACACGTTGTTCCTAAGATTCAACCATACTGTTCATTTGTTTTGACCTCTCATGGTGTGTAAAGGCATATGGTGACTTAGATGTGCTTTCTTTCTGTGATGATTTTAAAGATAGACTGATGGAATTCTGTACAGGAACTCCAGAAGGTAAAATGAACATCCACGGCGTAGTCAGTCTGTGTGTTCTAGTTGATTTGTGAATTTGCAAAAGACAAGTAGAAAATAGATAAAACTTAAAAGCTGGGGGTTGCCTCCTCACTAGTGTTCGTGGTACTGGAAGGCACTCTGCTCACTACTAAAGGATAAAGCTAAACACCAACCCAGTTACAAACCTTTCCATATACAATGATGATCTCTACATAATATGCTGGTACAACAGTGCCACACAGCTGTGGGAGTAACCAACCACTATCTGGTTGGATTTAGGGACCACTCTATGAAATAAAGCCAGTACCTGACACTTCTCAGTTGATCAAGAACCTGAGACTAGACAGGCCATGGACCCAGGGGAAAACCAACACTACTGTTCTGCTAAAAGAACAATAACACTAAAATGACTCCTAACAACATTCTGCTGTAGATATGGATCAATGTCTCACTCAGCCAGCATCAGAGAAGCATCCTCCTGCAGATGAGAGCTAATACAGAGACCCATGAGTGAGCAACATGCAGAGGATGAGAGACTACGGAACACTCAATCCTAAACGGGACGTCTTCCTCAAACCTCAGGGAACTATGAAGAAAAGAGAGAAAGAAGAAAAGAAAGAAAGAAAGAAAGAAAGAAAGAAAGAAAGAAAGAAAGGGTAAGAGAGATGAGATACACCAAGAAAACAGCACCTTCCAGTCAGGACCGGTGCATGTATGAATTCACAGAGTGAGGCAGCTAACACAGGCCTCTACAAGTAGGGGCCTGATAGTTCCCAGTGCTGAGAGGGGGCATGGTCACAAGCTCATATCCCTAATCCAGAAGCCATCTCCAGTTGACAAGTACTTGCAAATGAAACACTGTTTTTTCGCCAGTGGAGTCTTACAAGGATATAAACCACACTTAGGGCAGGCCCCGTGCTCAGCAATATCTGGCCAACACAAAGCAAACTCAATAACACCCATGGAAATGGTGTGTCTCACAATGCTTTCTTTGCTCGGTTTTACCTTTTGCTTATCTAATATAGTTTCCAATTTTGTGTTTTTATGGTGTGTGTGTGTCTCCTTCGTTTTCATTTTTGTTTTTGTTTTCTCTTTCTGTTTCCTTTGTTTTATTCAGGTTTGTTTGTTTGTTTATTGGTATGTTTGTTGTATAAAAAGAAATAAGAGTGTAACTGGATGGTTGGGAGGCAGTAAGGGTGTGGAAGGACTTTGGGAGGGGAAACTGTGAGTACAATGTACTGTATGAAAAGTTTATTTCCAATTTTAAAAAGAAGGAAAGAATTGAAAGAATTGAAAAAGGATGGCATTGTATAAGGCAAACCCAGCTGACAAATCAGGTTCTCCAGTTCTGTAGTTCCCATGGCCAGCAAGTCAGTGCTTCAGCAGACAAGCAGTGTAGTTCCCTTGGCCAGCAAGTCAGTGCTTCAGCAGACAAGCAGTGTAGTTCCCTTGGCCAGCAAGTCAGTGCTTCAGCAGACAAGCAGTGTAGTTCCCTTGGCCAGCAAGTCGGTGCTTCAGCAGACAAGCAGTGTAGTTCCCATGGCCAGCTTCATGACAAGAAACAACTTGGGAAGGAAAGAATATATTACAACTTACTTTTTATCCATCCTGAAAGGAACTCAAGGCAGGAAGCTGGAGACAAGAACTGAGGCAGAGTCCATGGAAGAGAGCTGCTTGATACCATGACTTGATATCACGGCTTGATACCATGGCTTGATACCTTGACTTGATACCATGGCTTGATACCTTAACTTGATACCATGGCTTGATACCTTGACTTGATACCATGACTTGATACCATGACTTGTTACCTTGACTTGTTCAGTTTGCTTTCTTATACAACTCAGGACCACCTGACCTGGGTAACATTACCCACAATGACCTGGGCTCCCACAGCAAACACTTTTTTTAATGTGAAAATCTTTATTGAATATTTTATTTACATTTCAGATGCCATCCCCTTTCCCCATTTCCCCTCCCTAGAAAACCCCTATCCCACCCCCACTTCTCCTTTTTGCTTTTATACTATTTTTTATGTTAATCCAAGGGTTTATAAGTTTGGTAATGCTCAATATCAATCAGAAGTGTAACCAAATACCCAAACTAGATATATCAACTATCTTTGACTGGCGGGGACACGAAAACATCCACCTCAGTGTCCCCCACCCCCACACTCTTGTCACCTAGCTCCTCCTCTCCTTCTCCTCCTCTCCTTACTCCTTATCTTCCTCTCCTTACTCCTTCCACCTTAGCTCCTCCTACATATCACCGTTCCTGTTAAAATAAAACTTTTTTCTTAGAATACAATTAGAGCATAACTATACCAATTTGTGTCAGTAAGGTACAAGATAGACCTAATATTCAGTCCATCATTTTGTTGACTAAACAGAACCTCTGTCATCCCTCCTAACTAAAAGATTTAATTCTGAACCTGGCTCTTTTTTCTTGGCTTTAGAATGAATGTCAGCTGAAAACCATCCTCTCAAACCTTTTCTCTCAAAGTAAATAGCCAGGATTGGCTATGAGACTATAAGTCTTCAAACCTGTCAGAAATCCAGAATGACTGAGTTAACTGAAATTATAGGAAGCACCAAACATAGCTTCTAAAACTTAGCCAAATTATAGAGACCACTGAGCACCTGGACAGTCCCTATACTACAAAAGGTTGGAGCATTCAATCTGCAGCCTTCTGGCCCAGGATCATCTGACAGACCAAGTGATGCAGAGTTATTAAGGGCTGATTACTCAGTCTTGGCAGATATAATCAGTTGACTATTCCGCAAGTGTGTCCTTTTCTGGACAGTGATTTGTCTGTAGATGAAAAGAGGCAATTCTTGTCTAGTGGCTGTCTCACTACAACTGGAGTAACTCCAAAGATGCTCAATTTCTTCTTAGAATCCAAGACAGGAAGCTGTAAGGAGCAGACAGGTCTCTAATCAAAATGGACATTAATACAGAAATGTTTGTAACTTCAATTCTGTGGACTTCTGACATTTTGAAAACCAACTATCCATGTAAGGCAATCTGGACTATTGTTTGTTAACTCTTCTCAGCTAAATAAAATATAAAAAACACCCTAACAATAAACTCAGAGCCATGAATTTGCTATAGGCACTTAACTCACAAGCTAACCATCTCAAATCAGTTTAAAAAGTTAAAGAAGGACTGGGTCTAAGCCTTGTATTCCTAAATGTGTTATATAGGTACAATGCCTATGAGAGTAACAATATTAATGTCACTTTATATCAATAAGAAGCTCGTACCAATGAAAACCTTAAATTAGAAATCAAAGTAAATTTTGCACCATTTAAGAAATTATAACTTCATCTTAATAACAATTATACATATTTCTACAAATAGGTTATGGCTATGCAAAAAATCCTAGCTAATCCTCCCTGTTCAAAAAAAAACCACTACTTTTCCCTAGAAAGACAGCCCAATATTAACCACCTCAGTCCCCAAGCCCAGGGAATAGGGGCGCTGACTCTTCATTAACTTCTTCAAGCTGATTATGGGTGTTGAAATATTAGAAGAGGGGCGGGCGGAGGAGTAAATTGATAAGCCTCTGATGTCTGTGTCTTCACTGCATCCAGCTGGAATTCCAGGACATCAGAGGTTCGAGCAGGTCTGCTCAACTCACTTGATGAGTAGATACACCAAGGCTGTGTATTATGCAATATACAATTCTCAAAACAAATTTTAGTATCAAGATAATTTTTTGTTTGAATTCTGGAATCTAGTCTTCTGGTGGCCTGCCTCTGTCAGTCTAATCCATACAATTCTGGGAGTTTCTATGAGGGTGTACTCCCACCATTCTCCCATTTTCACCTCCCTGCTCTCAAATTTCCTAACACTAGGGAATCCAAATTTTCAGGCACCAAGGCCCTCTACTTCCACTGATACCTAACCTCTTACCCCATCCCCCCTTCCAATTACTATGAGGGTGTGCTATCATCATCCTCTCATTCCCACCTCCCTGCTCTTGAAATTCCCCAACACTAGGGAATTCGAACTTTCAGATATCAAGGCTGTCCACTTCCACTGATGCCTGGCAAGGCCACCCTCAACTACCTATACAGGTGGAGCCATGAGTCCCTCCCTTTGTGTTCTCAGGCTAGAGATTTTAGAATGGCTACTCCAGCTTGCTTCTTAGGGCCATTTGCTTGAAAAATTGTTTTCAGCCTTTTACTCTAAGGTAGAGTCTGTCTTTGTCACTGAGGTGGGTTTCCTGTATGGAGCAAAATGCTGGGCCTTGTTTATGTATCCAGTCCATTAGCCTATGTCTTTTAATTGGGGAATTGAGTCCATTGATATTAAGAGATGTTAAGGAACAGTGATTGTTGCTTCTTGTTATTTTTGTTATTAGAGGTGAAATTATCTTTGTGTGGCTATCTTCTTTTGGATTTGTTGGAAAAGGATTACTTTTTTGCTCTTTCTAGGGTATAATTTCCCTCCTTGTATTGAAGCTTTCCTGCTATTATCCTTTGTAATGCTGGGTTTGTGGAAAGATATTGTATAGATTTGGTTTTGTCATGGGAAATCTTGGTTTCTCCATCTATGGTAATTGAGAGTTTTGCTGAGTATAGTAGCCTGGGCTGGCATTTGTATTCTCTTAGGGTCTATATGACATCTGTCTAGCATCTTCTAGCTTTTATAGTATCTGGTGAGAAGTCTGGTGTAATTCTGATAGGTCTGCCTTTATATGTTACTTGGCCTTTTTCCCTTACTGCATTTAATATTCTTTCTTTGTTTTGTGCACTTAGTGTTTTGATTATTATGTGACGGGAGGTATTTCTTTTCTGGTCTAGTCTATTTGGCGTTCTATAGGCTTCTTGTATGTTTATGGGCATCTCGTTCTTTAGATTAGGGAAGTTTTCTTCTATAATTTTGTTGAAGATATTTATTGGCCCTTTAAGTTGGAAATCTTCACTCTCATCTATACCTATTATCCCTAGGTTTGGTCTCCTCATTGTGTCCTGGATTTCCTGGATATTTCCACAGCAAACACTAATTCAGAAAATGACCCAAAGGCTTGCCTACAGGCAATCTGATGGAGGCATTTTCTGAATTGGCTTTCCTTCTTCTTAGATGACTCTAGCTTGTATCAAGTTGACAAAAAAACAAAGCTTTTTGTCTCCCATCTTATAAATAAAATGCTGAGAGCTCACTAAGGCTCTCCTTCTCTTCTTCTTCATATAACAGAACTCCCTGAAGTAAACGGCTGCTCATAGACACAAATGGTTCAAGTTTGGGACGATTTAGAACAGACTTGACATTCACATTCTCAGATGTCTCTCTCAGTACCTATATGCTAAGGTTTCTCTTGAGCCTGTACCCCGGAATTAAGTTGCTGAACCATTTTAAAAAAGTGAATGTTCAGTTTCACAGGATAATGCTAAGTTTCTTCCAACATAGTTAAATAAATTCACACTCCTATATGCACTCTTATACATTTCCTTGGGGGAAAAAAATCAGTACTTGGTGTCATGTTTTCATTCTGGCCAGTCAAGTGGATAAAAAGTCTTATCACTAATGTTCACAATATCCACCAGGGTGAAACCACTCCAGTGAAAGATGAATCACTTCGCATCCAAACAGTGCTTTCTGTAGGTGGCAGTTTCCACAAGGCTAACTCTTCCAACCCAAGTCCTCCATCCTGACTGGCTCAGTTTCTTTCTTCAGTGCTTTAAAGTTTTTATTGTAGAAGTCGTCTATACACTTAATTAGGTATTATTCAAGGTAAAATTCTGAAGCTATTATGAATGTTTCCCCAGCTGCTTTCTCAATATATTTGACATTGGCATATAAAGCACCTACTGATTTTTTTTAATGTGTTGGCTTTGTACCCAGACACTTTGTTGAAAGTGTTTATCCATTCTAAGAGTTTTCTGGTACAGTGTCTTTTTTTCTTGAGACATGGTTTCTCTGTGTAGTCCTGGATGTCCTGAAACTCACTCTGTAGACCAGGCTTGCCTCAAAGTTTCAGAGATCCACCTGCCTCTGCCTCCTGAGTGCTGGGATTAAAGTCGTGTGCCACCATTGCCCAGCTAAAGTATTTCTTTAGGATCTCTTTTGTACTGAGTCATATCATCCGCAAGTAAAGACACGTTGACTTCTTCCTTTCATTATAATGTTCTCTTCTCACCCTAAGTCCTACAGCACAATATTGAACAAGGGTAGAGAAAGTGAGCACCTGAGCATGATTTTAATAGAAATGTCTTTAATTCTTCCTCATTTGATATAATATTCACAGTAGGTTTATCATATGTAGTCTTCTACGTCCCTTCTATTCCTAGTTTCTTCAGGACTTTTAATATGAAGGGATGATGGATCTTACAAAAACCTTTTCTAGGTCTATCAAAATGATGATGTCATTTCTGTCCTTGAACACATTTATCAAATTCATAACATTTATTGATGCACATGTATTAAAACGTCCCTGAGATGGTTCTGTCGTTCCCACCCTATTTCCCTCCCTTAATGGCATGATTGCTGAAGGTCAGACCTGAGGCCTGAAGGGAAAGCAGTGCGGGAAGGCCGAGGGTGTTGGAGGGTGTTGGAGGGTGTTGGAGACCTCAGACAACGGTGAGAGTGAGCCCGACAAGAAACAAACTTCTCCGTAGGCAGGCTTCACTGAGCAGCTTTACTTGGGGGGAACATAAGCTATTTAACCCTTTGGGGTGAGTGTATAGTGTGGGCTAAGGCGCTGAGACTGCATAAAGAGGAATCCCAGGTGCTTGCTTATAAGGAGAGAGGAAGTTAGCCTGTAACCTTGCCATCAGGAGATGTGACCTCCTCAAGGGTGGCAGAGGTGACAGTCGCAAGGCTACTGCACCAGGACATGCAGGCCCAGGACATCAGGGGTGGAGTCCTACTCATGCTGGTCTCAGGATGAGATTCTTGGGGGGGTTGGATATATATATATATATATATATATATATATATATATATATATATATCACAAGCCACTTTGTCCATTGATTGTTGCTTGCATGTATGTTTTTAGGGTTTGCCATATGGCATTGGATAACCATTTAGGGGGCTTATCCATGAGGAAAACTAATTATGCCTCTTTTGGCAGTCATTAATTGCCTATCTTGAGGTGGGACCCCATGAGATTTCCCCATCAGTATTGGCATGCCAGATGGCTTTGTTCAGGTCTTGTTTAAGGAGCCTTATTGTCAGCCGAGCAGTGGTAATAGTGCATACCCTTGATTCCAGCACTCAGGAGGCAGAAGCAAGCCTAGTCCACAAAGTGAATTCCAGGACAGACAAGGGATACATACACACACACACACACACACACACACACCTGTCTCAAGAAAAAAAACAAATCAAACAAACAAAAAGCCCCATATTATTGAGATTTCATAGGTTCAGCTTCCCTGTCACATCTAGAAGACACAATCTTGTAGCAGACTTCCTGGTTCTCTGCCCCTCTGGGAGATTCCCTGAGCTTTGAATTTAGGGGTTGTATTATAGATGTTATCATTTGGTGCCAGGCACCCAAAATGATGGTCAGTTTGTTCTCCACATTTTGACCAATTGTGGCTTCTTATAATGGTCTTTGTCTAATGCACAATTTTCTTTGATGTGGGGTAAGAACTGCATTTATCTGTGGCTATAAGAAGAAGGGTTTAGAAAGAAGTTAGCAATTCCACTGCTTTAGGAAAAGCCAGAAATAGGTTTTCTTCTTGAGACCATGACCTCACCAGCCACTGGTCATTTGCTACGTTTACAATAAGAGACTTGAATTCCCTTCTTTTGAGTGAGCCTTAAGTCCAAGTATTGTCCACTTACAAATATATCACTTAGAAAGTAATAAACTATTTGACCAGGTATGAAGGAGAGTATACATATTTTTGAAAATAATTCAAGGGTGGGAAAATTATCCTTACAAAACTTTTCACAGTGGAAACTTAAAATAATCAAATGTTTCTTGCCAAGTGGTGTTGTAGGAATGCAGTGAAGTGCCAGGACAGATATTACAGAATCCTCAGAGGTTGGTGTCAAGACTTACAGACACCCAAATCCGAGGATGTCCAGC
The DNA here is from genome assembly GCA_030674055.1 of Rhabdomys pumilio. NCBI lineage: Eukaryota > Metazoa > Chordata > Mammalia > Rodentia > Muridae > Rhabdomys > Rhabdomys pumilio. The sequence goes on along the minus strand of JANHMN010000001.1, from coordinate 137,356,560 downwards.
CCTTATATGAGTATTTGAATATCATGCACACAATAGTCTCCACTTCGTCAAATCATCTCCGAGTTGTACATTAACATTTAATATTAAAAGGTAGTGCGTGAATGCCTCGTCTTGTCAGGCTGTTGTGTTCAGGAACAATAACAAAACACATTTTCAATATGCATTTGTTTGAATATCCAGATGTGAAACCTACAAATAAGTGACAATAATTGTTCAGACAAGAACATGTGCCACATTAATACATGAAAATGATTTTTAAATAGTGCTAAAAGTCTAACAAAATTCCATCCTTTGGCAATTGTAGGGAGAAATGGCCTAAGTGTTGCTCAGTTATGACCTTAAGAACCCACAGCTCCTCTTGCTATAAGAGAAATGCTTGTGAGTAGTGATGCCTTTAATCCCAGAGCTCTGGATCTGTGAGTTCAAAGACAACCTAGTGTATACAGGGAGTTCCAGGTCAGCCAAGGCAATAATGTGCTTCCCTTGCAAGCACGAGGATATGTGTTCAATCTTCACAAGCAACATTTGAAAAAAAAAAAAAAAAAAAGCTGAGCATGGTACAATCCCAGTGAGATGGGGGGATGGAGACATAGCTGCCTCAGGCTTGCTTGCTAGCCAGTGTAGACTACTCGGAAAGTTCCAACCATAAGACACAGTCTTAAAAATAGGGAGAGGCTGTGTGGTGGTGGCACACACCTTTGATCCCAGCACTCGGGAGACAGAGGCAGGAGGATCTTGGTGAGTTCAAGGCCAGACTAGTATACAGAGCATGTTCCGAGACAGCCAGGGCTACACAGAGAAACCCTGTCTCAAAAGAAAGAGAAAAAAAAAGGACAACTCCTAAGATATGACACCTGAAGTTAGCCTCCCTGCGCGCACACACACACACACACACACACAATTATAGTAAGTACATACACAATAATAATATAGTATAGCCTAATAATACACAATTACATAATGATAGCTACATGCATAATAGTAATAGAGCTGCATCCAGTCAGCGTCAGCATCAGTTGAACTCAGGGGCCTTCTTTCTAGCCCCTTCATTGGATTTAAAGCATCTTCCTCAGGCTGTACCAGTGATATCGCTAATATGAAAAAAGATGTCCCTTGACTCTATTTGGCTATTCGATTCCCTTTTACCCCTACAAAATAAAACCGAAGCACACAAAGCCCTTAGCTTACCCCTTTCTTCATTCCCAGATTAGTGGTTTTTGTTTTGTTTTGCTTTGTTTCGCTTTGCTTTCACATTTTTATGTTCTAGCAATCAACTGTTTAGTGTTGCTCATTTGTGCCATAGTGTCTCACAACTCTGGCTTTAGTTGTGTATTCCTCTTCTCCGGGGACACACTCCCACCTTTCTGTGTGTCAGTCCTCCGTACACTCATCCTTGAAACCATCCAGGGTATCATCCCATATGTTGCTGTTGAGTCATCTTTTATATCCAGTGGTCTCTGAGTACCTGGAAATGGCAGGCCCTTGATAAAGGTAGTGGATACTTAACAAATAACTCTCCAATCACCGTAATTGGTGCCAGTGAGCAGCAAAGATTCCATGGTTACTGTATAAACAACACAACAGCCCATTCTACAAAAAAAGGACGTAAAGTATGGCAGTCACGAATCTTTGTAAATAGTCAGATGAGTCACTCTGTCTACTGTCTGATTCATCTAATTTACCCAGAATTCCCTTCCACTGACTATGCCCATCCTTTAACATGGAGACCATGGGATGGTCTCCTATACAAAACACTTTTGAGAAGTAAAATACTTAAAGAAATACGAGGCAAAAGATGACAATGATCTACAGACTAAGTAATCCACACATGCTCCTTCCAGGGTTTTCGTGTGCACAATTTAATGGACTGAAGTTTTTCTTCACACTGGCATTCTCCAGGTTCTCAAAGGAGATCAGGATTTATTTTGTAAATAGTTGGAGTGGTGCTGAAATCACTTCTTTCCTATCAGCCCTGTCTCATAGGAGCACATGTTGATAAATGCATTGCTCTCTGCAGGCAGAATGCTAGGACAGAAGATCAGGTTCTCTCTCAGTCTTTAAAACCATCCTGCGGCAGACATCCAACTAGGGACATTTAAGAGGAAATCAGTACTCAAAGAACTCAAATAACCTGCCCAGGAGCATGTCTGTGGTAAGCATGAGAAGGAGAATCCACACACAAGCAGTCTGCTTCCAGAGCTCCGAGTGGCTGGAGCACACCATGCTGGACATGGCAGACACAACAATAAATGTGCATTGCAGTCGCTCCTTGTAGATCATCCTGGACCTCAGGCAAACAGCAAGTCACCATTTACATTACAAATAAGATTAAGTGAGTCAAGTTATTGACATTGGATTTTTTTTTTTAACTAAGGCTGTTTTGAGACCTGTAGGGCTGTAGTCAGTCACTACTCTAAGTCCCTAATAGAGGGGTTTTAAATCATGGGCACTGGGCTGGAGGGCTAACCTAGACCTGAGGGCACTGGCTGCTTTGGACGTGAGGTTCCAGCGCTCACGTAGGAATTATAGCTACTTGTTGCCCCGGGTTCAAAGGATCTGATCCCCTCTCTGGCAGCCAAGGATCCCTGCACCACACACATGCACATACATAAATAAAATAACAAGCCAAGAATGCTGGGGGAAATAATTCCTCATGAAACTGTCTCTTCTTTGCAATTACGTAAGATGTGCTTCCTGTTAAGTACTTTTTTCTTTTTTCATTAGTGCATGCTAATTAGAAGAAAAGAAGGACTAAAATCATGGTGACATTTCTACACAGTTATTCAGTGTACTTTGACCACACCCACTCCGTTACCCTTCTTCCCCAAGTCTCTATGGAATGTTTTATGTTCTTCGTGCTTTTCTTTATATTTGGTGGTTCTAATCAGCACATTTGTCCAGCAAAAAGAAACACCATGTGGAAATAAGTTTTCAAAAGTTCCACCTAGGAATGAAGTGCTTTTCTATGATTCATTCATTCTCTCTCTCTCTCTCTCTCTCTCTCTCTCTCTCTCTCTTTCTCTCTCTCTCTCTCCTGTTGCTCTTCTGTTGGGTTTCAGGGTTTCTTCGGAAAGCTCATTTCATTTCCAACCACGTTGAAAATCAGTCTCTCTCTCTCTCTCTCTCTCTCTCTCTCTCTCTCTCTCTTTCTCTCTCTCTCTCCCTCTCTCTCCCTCCCTCCTTCCCCCCCTCCCTCTCCCTCTCCCTCTTTCTTCTCTATCTTTCCCCTTCCCCCTCCCTCTGTCCTTTCCTCTCTTCCTCCTTCCCTCCCTCCCTTCCCCTGCCCTCCCCCTTTCTGCTTCCTTGGTAGAAGCAGGGAAGAGAGCTTCAGCACTGACCAGAGGAAATCGAAAGAACCGCATCACTTTGACTGACTTTATCTTCTATCCTTGGATAATCACACCAGAGTTGCGCTTCTGCCTTTAATTCCGTTTCTGGACCCCTCTTTTCCATTCGGCCAACTGGGTGAGACAAAGCCCGTCGGTGCCCTGAGCTGCAGAACTCTGGTAGGGGGCTGGCTGGCTGTAAATTGACGTGGCATGGAAATTCTCCACTAAGTTGCTGCAGCTTGCGAACTCCTCAAAGATTGAGCCCAGCCTCCTGGAGCTGGAGCTAAACCATGGGCTCGGTGATCTTAAAGAAGAATGGATAAAGTCCCCAGCTCCTCGCCTTGGACCCGCCGCTTTCTTTCTAGCTATCTATCATTTTGCTGAAAACCAAATCAAAGCAGTTAAGTCTGTAACTTTGTTTTCACAGCTTAAGCAGCAAAATTGACTGCTCTTGCTCCTCTGGCTCTCCCTGCAATCCTAACTCCTTGCAGACTTTGCCATGGGGTGCGGACTTAGGAAGCTGGAAGACCCCGCTGAGAGCAGCCCTGGAAAAATATTTTCTACCCTGAAGAGACCGCAAGTGGAAACAAAGACAGAATTTGCTTATGAATATGCCCTGCTGGATTTTACTTTACAAGGTACTCCTTATTTCTATTGTAGTTATTATCTGTTTCCACAATAAGAGAATACTAATTTTCTGAAGTGTGGACCTGTGGATTCTTACGCTCTTTTCCGCAATGAAATTGGTCCATCTAACAATGACGCTTTGTTTCTTAATTATATTTGGGAAGATTTTGTTTTGTTTTTTTGTTTCGTGTGTTTTTTTAACATGGCTTATATGTACTATACAAATCAAAAAAATTACTTGGAAATGTTCCTTTAATTTTTAAAGCAAATGGGACAAATGTTTGATTTCTAGGCCAAATTGCTAGAGCCTTAATGACAGCTTGTGCTTTGAAAAGATTTGAAAGGCAGGGGCTGTGGGCTACGGACTCCGTGTGCCTTGTGGAAAACTCCTCCGCCAAGGCAATTCTGAGGTGGCCAGTGTGCTGAATTTTGTGTTGCTCATGTGATAGGTTTGACCAAACTAAAGGTTGAAAAAAATTAGTTGTTTTTGGTTTTGTTTTAATGGGGGAAAGTAGCCTACTGGAAGGCACTCCCTCTGCTGCCCCATCCCTAACAGAGAAACTCTGTTCCAAAAAGTTGGAAACACAAACAAACAAGCCCAGATGGCAGCTCCAGGAAGGGACTGAGGTGCCTCCTCTTGACCCAAGGCTTTGACTCCATCCTCTTGTGGAAACTCTGAATACTGCTTCAGAGTCCCTGAGACACAAGACATGACAGTGTTTAAAACAAACTGCTTCTTTAATTCTGATGTGCTAAAAAAAGAGAGAGGGGGAAAAATGAAATTTAGAGAAATTTGCCTGCTGAGTTTTCCAAACACTAGTATTAAGTTCCAATTTTAATTCTTTGATTATACATTCCATTAGTTAATAGAAAACTGTAAAATGTGTCCAACTACATATTGTCTTTTACTCTCCACCACCGCTGCCACCCTTCCTCTCTGAAAACACTGCATCTTTGTGCAGGAAGCAAGAGCAGCCCATTTTTCTTTGTTAAAATTTGAGCTGGCCAGCGAGCAAACTTCGGAGACACAGAAGATCTGTACCTGTGCTTTGCACATGTTTACCAACTATTTTGATCAAAGAATCCAAGTAAGGATGAGGCTGCCAAAAGAAGAAAAGTTAATATTCTTAATTTTCTTCTTTGTTGTATGAATTTAAAGTCGATTGAGTTGATGCTGATGGAAAAATAGCCAAATAGTCATGACTTTTTATATGCCTTTTTAAAAAGTCATTCGAGAAAAATCCTTGTGACAGGGTGCTTCTTCAGTGGGGTTCTCATCCTTATCGATACAGACTGGATTGGGTGGAAGGAAATGCATAGGGTGTATAAACATGCCTTTCTTATGTGTTCCGGAAGCTTTAGGCCAGAACCATTGTCATCTGCACTTTAGGATTCTGATGCACAACTCACCTTAGGACTTTAAGGAGTTAACATTTTTCTGATTATGCCATTTCAAAACGTTAGCACCTCCAACAAATTTCTATACATGCGATTACCTTCGAATCAAAAAGATACACAGCTGTTATTCAACAGTCATTCTGGTTTTTATCAGAAACCTTTTTGTCCATGAAAGAAGCATAATTTCCACCTTCCACTCCTGATGTTGCTACGAAAGGGTAATTTCACTGTAAAGCACAGGCAGGGGTTCGATGTGCGCATGCGCACACTAAAGCAGGCGCATGGCTTTTGGTAGCATCTGCTTCCTATTTGGTACAGGCGCCTGGTCTCCGGGGCCCATCTCTTCCTAGTTCTCCCACATGTTCTTGTTTGGGGTTTTTGTTCAACCATTTGTTTTAGTCTTGCCTTTGCCTTTGCTTCTGAAGCCAGGACTCTGTGTACCAGCCCAACTCCGCCCCCTCTTCCAGGCATAGTTAGCCTGCCTTTCTCCTCCGGTCTTTGACAGCCACCTGCCTGCCACTCCAGTGTCTGTGATGGTGAGTCTGGGTGGGCTAACACATGCCAGCCTTCTGCTTGGCACTGGCCATCCCTTCCTGGGATTTCTGGGAAGAGAACTGAGTAGTAGCTGCTCGTAGCTGCCAGACTACCACACAGTGAGAAACCTTGGCGGAAACAAAATGGCCTGGGGACAGCTGTGTGTATTCACAATGAACCTGTCTCTTACTTTCCTCAATTGCTGTTATTGTTGTTTTGGTTTGGCTTTCCCCACCCCCACCCCCAAACAGGAGCCATAGAAGAGAGAATAAGGTTTAAGGAGGGGAGCCTTCCAAGTCCGTGTTATGTTACAGTTTATTTTGAGCAAGCTGATTCCCACTCAGTTCTACCTTTCTCCCCTTCCCCAATCACTGCATTGCAAATTCTGTTGTACTAAGTTTCCAAGGTAGTGTATGTGTCTTCGATAGGGTTTACTTCTGTGAACAGACACCATGACCAAGGCAAGTCTTACGAAGGACAACATTTAATTGGGACTGGCCAACAGGTTCAGAGATCAGTTCATTATCATCAAGGCAGGAACATGACAGTGTCCAGGCGGTCATGCTGCAGGCAAAGCTGAGAGTTCTACATCTGCATCTGAAGATGCTAAGTGCTAGAATACTTGCTTCCGGGCAGCTAGGATGCGGGTCTTAAAGCCCACACCCACAGTGACACACCTACATGCAACAAGGCCACACCTACTCCAACAGCAAATACTGCATATACTCCACAGCATATACTGTAGCAGAATGAAATGTAGTTTTCATTCACTGCTCCGTGGTTCAGAGCAGCCCCTCCGTCATGGGTGCGTGCTCTCATTACTGCCCTCTTCCCACCCTCTCAGCAAACATCCAGCCAGGGGTAGGGGAGTGCTTAGTCAGCAAAATGCTTGCTGTCCAAGCATAAGGACCAGAGTCCCACTTAAAACCCAATGTGTTGAGTGACCCCAGCCCCAGGGAGTCAAGCGGGCAGATGTCCAGAGAGCACCGTCCAGCCAGCCTTGCCATTCTGTGAATGCCAGATACAATGGAAAACCTGCCTGTCTCAAGAAATAATGTACAAAGTGATTGTGGATAATGACCAGTGTCAACCTCTGCCCTCCACATGATGTACACACACGGACACACACTCGTGCACACACGCATGCACACACGGTGTACATGCATGCACGTACACATCAGATCCAACCAGAAAACAAACAATGTAAACTTCCCCCATCTCGTCTCTCCTCCACATTCTCTATGCCTCTCCATAGCCATTCCTTTCCTCTCTGCTCTCCTGCCCTCTGTCTGCAGTGGCTTCTTTGTTGTTTGTTTGTGTTTAGTTTTGGCTTTTTGTTTTGTTGGGAGGGGGTGTCTTTCTGTCATTCCTTACATCTCAACAAGGAAAATAATAGCATACTGATTAGGCACACAAGACTCTAGTCCAGTGCTTCTCAACCTTTCTGAGGCTGGGACCCTTTAATACAGTTCCTCATGTTGTGATGACCCCCAACCATAAAATCATTTTTGTTGCTACTTCATAACTAATTTTGCTACTGTTATGAATTATAATGCAAATATCTGACATGCAGGACATCTGATATGCAACCCTAAAGGGTCCGACCCAGAGTTTGAGAACCAGTGCTCTAGCCATGGGTCATGAGTTCCTGGGTCATGAGTCCTTTTAAGGGGCTGTCCAGATCCCTTAACTGCAAACAGGGATTCTAACACTGCTTATATCAGACAGCTGTTTTAGATATTAAAGGAAATGACAGAAGATTACCCACAAAGGGAGTGCTCACTAAAGCTAGCTGCTACTGTCCCTCCTGTGAGAACACCTCTATCTCCAAGGCTGGGATGGACCTCATCCCTTTCCTTCTTTAAACACAGTTCTCACCTCTCTTGTATTCCTGGTTAGAAGTGGTGATTTGAGGGGCAAGTAAAACAAAGTCTTCAAAAGAGGGAGTATGTGGCCAGCCATTTGGGTTCAGTTCCCTGCCCTGCACAAAACAAAGTGTGAAGACACAGACCTATAATCCCAGCACTGTGCAAGTGTGTTGGCCTGATTTGGGACACAGCTGTAAAGAGAATAAGTCAAATAACACCAGCGAGCTGAGAGCACAGGTTTAATACAGAAGGAATCAGTTATGTAAAGTGCTAAAGACCATTCAAGAAGAGTAGGAATGCCGCTATACAGAGAATGTACTGAAAGTCAACAAGAGTTAATACATGGTCAGGAATGGAGGCTTAAAAAAACCCACCAAGCATGATGCTGTATGCCTATAATCCATCCCAGGCCTTAGAAGACTAAGACAGGAAGACTGTAAGACTGAGGCCAGCCTGAGCTGCACACCAAGACCTGTCAGAAATAAAGAAGAGAGGGGAGGACACAGGGGTGAAGGGAAATAAAAGTCCAGTAGCATTTTGTATAACTGCATCAATCTAATAAACTCTGGGACACGGCCCCCTGGCAGTCAAAGGATTTTTAAATGTTAGCGTGCTAACGGGGGGTGGGGGGTAACTTGTAGTAATGAAAATGACTGAATCCTCTTAAGCACTGATATAGTCTCTATGTTTTCTTTTACTAAACTATATAAGGTGTTCCATTATGTTTGAAATGGTGACACAGTCCACCTGAGAAAAACAACAAATCTCACAAACACATTGTGGAAAAGAAATAAAACATTGTGGGAAAGAATTCCATTCTGAGTCTGGAGAGGAAGGGGTCTCTAATAATAGCATACAGCTGACCCACTTTTAAAATGGTCAAGAGCTGGAAATGTTGTAGCTTAGCTGGCAGTGTGCGCCTAGTATAGACACAGGCCTATAATCCCAGCACTGTGCAAGTGGAGGCAGAAGGATCAGAGGTTCAAATCTATTCTTGCCTGCACAGCAAGTTTGAGGCCAGCCTGTGCTACATGTGACCCTGGCTCAAAAACAAACCAAGGAAACAGACAATGTGTATACGTTCCTGCCAGCTTTCTGTGTCATCTCTGAGGCCTCTTTTCCTGCCTGTGCTGCTTGTATCAAGGGAAGAGCACATTCTTAGTACCTCCTGTGCATACTCTAAAATTGCCTCGTTCTGTGTGTGTGAGCAGACTACCTCTGCAAGAGCTCCTGTGGCAGGAACTGGGAAGGAAACATGCGGTCACAGTGTTCTTTCACACTATGCCATGATGCAGCCTGGGGCTGCAGAGGCTGTGGACCTGAGTGGGCAGGTCCAGAAAGGCTCTTCAGAAGTGCCGCCTCATCCGAGATGTAAAGAATGAGTGAGACTCAGTAAAGGCTTCTGTCCTGAATACTTAAACCATCACTACAAGACAATAAGGAAAAGACAGCTCAATAAAAGACTAGACAAGAATCTGGACAGACAAATCAGAAATCCAAGTGGCTAAAAGACATGTGAAACTGTATCGCAGTCATCAGTGATCAAGAACATGCATATTAAAACCACTACTACAAAACACCCAGAATAGCTAAATTTTAAAAGGGTGCCTTGTTATAATCATTTGGAAAAACAATTGACATTTTCTACTTAACTGAAGATATGGCCAGTGCCAGCATTCACCATGTGGTGCACAAGGATGGTCAAGTCAAGCAATTGGGAATTCCCAAGCCACAGACATGAGTGACCACTGGAATACAGATATCCACTAATAGTTTCTGAAAAGGACCAAACTAAAAACATGGTAGGTAGGCTTTCTGAGCCATGTATCCTACATCACACCTGATCAAAGCAGCCAAAGGGGATACAGCTAAACTCCATGGCCATCCTTTGCTGACACTCTTACAGTGCAATGAAAGCACAACTCTGCTCACAGGCAAGCCCAACACTGCGTGGTATAGAGTGAGACACTGAGTAACCACTGCAGGACCCCGTTCCATAAGGCTCAAGACATCCACAGTTTGGCCTGGCAGGATAGCCCGGGGGCAGGCTGCTCCTCTGGCTCTTAGTCTCTGCTTGACACTGAATTGTAGAGATTAGGGCTGTAGTCCTGGTCTACAGCACTAAGGAAGAGCAAGGAGTGCTTACTGCACAGTCAAGGCTCTGTATGGTGGAAAGCGAGAGCCAAGATTGGAAACGGTGGAATGGGAGGTCTTGGGAGAGCTGGCCACTTTCTCACTTTTTCATTAAATAATCATTGCCTGAGAGTTGGTAGTTTTAAGTATGTTCTGTGCTTCTGTCCTGTATATGTTATACCCACCCTCCAGAGAACAGTTGAAAGAGTGGATATGGATGGAAATAGAGCAAACAAGGCAGAAAGTCAGGGTGACTGAAGGCCAGAAGCAGGAGGGATTCTGTGGCCTGAGAGGGGCAGCACAGAAGGCAGAGAGGAGCTTCCGTACATGAAGGAGAGAGCAGACAAAGGCAGGTCACAAGATTCCCAACATGCTATGAGTCTAATGTCATGTGTCCAGTGCCAAGCAAGTTAGCACATGCCTCTAATTCCAGCACTCGGAAGCCTGGTCAGAATAATTGGCTCTATGCTCAAGGCCAGCCTGGGCTCCTAAGACCCTGCCTCAGAATACAAGAAGAAAGAAAAGAAAAAGAAAAACTGCCATTATGTTACCTTATTTAACAATACTGAGTGACTTCAGCAGTTGCCAGTTTCATTAATAAACAACGGTTGAAATGTTATTTACATTGTAGCCTGTTTCTTGATTTCGTAAATCACATAATCCTCTTACAGCCACATGTTAAGATACTTATCAGTCTAGCAGTGTCTGAAGCAGTGATTCTCAACCTGTGGGTCTCGACCCTTTCCCAGGGGTCACACAGCAGATATCCTGGGTACCAGATATTTGCACTGCTATTCACAGCAGTAGCAAAACTACAAGTATGGTGTAGCAATGAAAAGAACTTTCTGGTTGGGGGCTCACCACAGCATGAGGGACTGTATTAAAGGACTGAAGCATCAGGAAGGTTGAGAACCATGATTTGTCTGATCTCATGTCTGAATTTGCAAGTTGTCAACAACCGTGGTTCAAACCAATGACATTTTCCTTCCTGTGACACTGGAGTGTCCCTCTTTCTACATCTTCCTGCCTGGGTTCCAGCTCTGCCTCAGAAATTACTAACAATAAATAATCTCTCTCCTTGAGTTGCCTTATCAGGCAATAAATACTATCCACATCCAGGGATCAAGAACTGGACATGACCTGTTCACATGGGACTTGGCACTTGTAGGAATTGATTCTGTTCTACAGTTGCTAGGGTCACCAGGCCATTCCCCCCTTAAAACTATGGCAAAGTTGCTTGCTAGAGTTTGCACATTTTGTTTTTACTTGAGATAACAATTTTAGATGTATTCCATAAATACAAACCAGTCCTTAGAGGTAAGTTGGCAGAAATGAACATATGTAGTTCTTATAGCATTATGTCATCAGGGACAAACTTTCAGTGTCCAACAATTGCTCGGCTTTATGGTGGAGTGTGACTTTGTATCTGTTTTAGTAATTTGGTTTTTTTTTTTTTTTTTTTTTTTTTTTTTGTTTTTTTTGCTTAAGGCCTCATGCTATATAGCCCAGCCTAGCTTGAAACTCGTGTATGTAACACAGGCAGCTTTAGAACTTATGGTAATCTGTGTCAGCCTCCAAATGTAGCGATGACATGCATGAGCCACCATGTCCCCCAACTGGCATTTAAAGGTTTACTCTTTGAAGCATTTTAGCAAAGGAATATGAAAAGCTTCATATTCATTTTAGGAGCTTTGAGAAGAGAAATGGTGTTCAGCCCTCAACATATTTTAATTGTAGCAATGAAAGTTTCCTTAGCGTTTGTATAGTTTTCAAAGCAGTTACAATAGCCCTGTAAGATACAGCAAGGCTCTTACAGATCATGTAGCATTAATTTACTAGTAACCAGCCACACCCACAAGGCCATAAACACCATTTGTTCCTTCTTCCCAAATACTTGTACAGCACTCCAGCAAGCAAGAAAGCTTACAGCTGCTGCTCACTGCCTGGGCTGGCAATCCACCAAAAACAACCACCACCTCCCCCTTAATCTCCTGTGTCTATAGCTCTGATAATACTGCCCTTCATAAAGACATCAAATCAAAGGCTTGTCCTCAAGGGCTGGGCCTGTCATAGATACATAATTACTCCACTCTTTGAATGAGATTGAGAAGTCCTTGCTGAGTGTGCCTGCTCTACCCTCCTCACAGTGAGAACAATTAGGTTTGAATACCTAACAGTCACCAACACCATTGAAAACACTCAAATAGAGGGACGGCATGAAAAGAAGTTCTCCACCAAACTTTTGAATTTGAGATGGAGATTGACAACAAGACCCCTGGTCTACACACACACACACACACACACACACACACACACACACACGTACACACATACACATATACACACATGCATATACACACCAATGTGCACATATGCATATGTACGCACACGTGTACACATACATACACATGCATGTACATACACACGTAATAGTGACTCCTACCAAGCCAGCCAGGCCAGAGAAGCAAAGCCAGCTCAGTAAAACCCTTGGACAAAAGTCACACTGTTGCTCTTCGCCAAATCCTGTCCTCGTTTGTCATCTGTTGATATAGTAAACACCATGATTAAAAACAACCTGGAAAGAAATAAGTTTACTTCATCTTACACTTGCAGTCATGACCCATCATTGAGGGAAGTCACAGCAGGTACCCTTAGGGAGTGTCTTAGGGTTTTACTGCTGTGAACAGACACCATGACCAAGGCAACTCTTATAAAAACATTTAGTTGGAGCTGGCTTACAGGGTCAGAGGTTCTGCGTTATCATCAAGGTGGGAACATGGCAGCATCCAGGCAGGCATGGTGCAGGAGGAGCTGAGAGTTCTAGATCTATATCTGAAGACTGCTAGCAGAATACTGGCTTCCAGGCAACAAGGATGAGGGTCTTAAAGCCCACACCCACAGTGACACACCCACTCCAACAAGGCTACATCTTCTAATATTACTACTTCCTGGGTCGAGCATATACAAACCATCATAGGGAGTACACACTGAACAGTCCAGACAAGCAACAAAAACAAGTAATTGTAACACAACACGGTGCACACAACGGAGGGAGGAATGAGTAACTTGGGGTTGGGAACAGAGAAGGGGATAAAGGCTTTTTGTGGTAAGACAGAGTGACAGGTTCAGAACTCCAAGCCATCACATGTCAAAGTGAAGTGTACTAGAGGGAAGCTGACAGGAGGCCTGGAGATTCCAAGTGCCATGCTAACTGCCCCATTGCCATGTGAGCCATTAAATGGCCGTAATTTTCTTTAAAATTATGTACAACTGGCACCTAGTTCTAAAGATAAGTTTATGTTATATTTCATTCTCTAGTCCTAAGAATTTTCCACATTACTGTATAGTTCAGCTGCTTTCTTTTAAAAAGTCAGGGTAAGCCGGGCAGTGGTGGCATATGCCTTTAGTCCTAGCACTTGGGAGGCAGAGGCAGGCAGATTTCTGAGTTCGAGGCCAGCCTGGTCTACAGAGTGAGTTCCAGGACAGCCAGGGCTATACAGAGAAACCCTGTCTCGAAAAGCAAAACTAAGAAACAAAACAAACAAACAAAAAAAAAAAACATAAAAAGTCAGGGTTTGTAGACCAAATGTTTTAAACAAGAGTAAAGCCAGATGAGTAAAGAAGCCTCACAGACAGACAGGGCTGGGTATTTCCCCGGAGACCAGATGCCTCTTCAAAGTTCAGGACTGTCCTCTTTGTTTTCATGTCTATTCATTATGATGAAGAAAATATTTTAGATGTAGGACATTAGTTGAAATCCTAGAGGGAATAAAGCGGAAGGAAATGGATCCATGCTGGCCGGCGTAACTCTCTGTGGAGTGCCTCATTTTCGTTTGAGAAGCTGGGGTGAGTGCTTACTGCCATGGAACTGTTCCATCATGTGAGTGTTAGTGTGAGGGCGCAAGGACTTCCTCTGACCCTCCTTCCTCATCTGCTTCTTAACCTTCTTCCTGTGCTCAGGCAATCAGCAACAATTCCGCACTGGACTCCACTAGCCCATGCAAAGCCAGTCCAGCCCTTACCTGGAATGAATTTCATTTCTTCTTACTAATCAATTTCAGGTCTCTTTCTGGATAATAATCCTTAATTGTCCTCCATAAAATGAGACGTATTGCAGAAAATGGAGCTACTTAAATGAATACTTCTAGAACTGGGGAGGCATGCTCTCCAGCTACGTACCAGCTTTGCGTTTTCTCCCCTAGTCAACACAAGTATCTTCTTTCAGAGTTTCAGAGATGTGCGGGGACACTTTAGATACATGGCAGTTTTGCTTTTAAATTTCATCTATATCTAGTTCTATTCTTTTCTTTAATGATGTCTGTCTAGGAAATACAATTTTTCCCCTTTTTAGTTTTTAAACTAAGAAAGAGATTGTATCTTTAAAAAATGATGCATTTCTTTCAGGCATAGTGACACAAGCCTTTAATCCCAGAACTAGGGAGTCAGAGGCAATCAGATTTCTGAGTTCAAGGCCAGCCTGGTTTACAGACCATTCCAGGACAGCCAGGGCTACAAAGAGAAACTTTGTCTTGAAAAACAAAAAGAGAATACTAATGCTACTAAAAATAATAAAAAGAAATCATGCATCCCATCTTAGTCATAAAAACTATTGAGTCTCTAAATTATCATTTTGATGTATGTCATTAATATCTTTTAAAGATGATACAGTCGCTTAAATAAAACCCTGCATAGTAATGCTTTTCTGTTGAAAGAGGAACATGTAAGGCATTCTGGTTCTAGACATATTGGCAACATTGTGTATCTGTCAGTTGGGTCAATCACCTTTGCTATTGTCTAAAATAGGTTTAGTCTACACTTATACTACCCTGAACACATTTAATCTCACTTGAAATAGGAAGTATATAACACATGTTAGCATGTCTTACTCAAAATTAAGTCATATGGTTGTCTCTCCTGTTCACTAATAGCATCCCATACAGACAGAAATAAGGTAGAATTCAGTATTACCAATATGAAATTTTCTCTTCATTCTCGGTATCTCAGCTTCAACAAATCCAGAAGTCATCAAGATAAATTCAGTCCTGGATATTGTTGCCAAAGTGGAAGACTATTATCTTAAGGGCTATGTTGTTGGGGCCATTCACCCAGTTATACAGCCTGTGGGGCAGCGGAAGCACCTCCCGGCAAGTCACCTGTACAGGGCAGTGCTGTCCCGACTGAAGCTAAGGTAAGCATGTTGCTTGAGAAAAGTCATCTCAGAGGCAGTTGAGAGTGATGGCTTTCTCTGATCTATTTTTTTATGTTGTTGTTTTAGAGACAGGATTTCTATGTGTAGGCTACACAGAAAAAGTCTGTCCTGGGAGTTGGGCAGGGGAGCAGAAAGTTTTGGAGGTTTTCTCGTTCACTGCTAAAGATCAAATCCAACATCTTGCACATTCCAGGCAGGTACTCTACCACTGAGCCATGTCCCCAGCCCCTTTAGTCTGGTTTATAAGAGGCAGTAACTACCCATGCATGCACGCGCGCGCGCACACACACACACACACACACACACACACACGCACACACACACACGCACACGCACACACACACACAGGCACACGCGAGTATGTATGGACTTCAGCTCTTACTAGAATATAAATGTTTCCATTCCAAGCATTACCAAGCATGCTTTTTTACATTTTTGACATTTTTACACTGTAGCAATGCTTATGTCCTGATTACAAATTCCATCAACTGTGTATAAACGACCTTTCCTGCTTTTAGTGTGATCTGAGCTCAGTAGTGGCTACAACTTGGCAAACGTTAGAGATCAGTAAAGGAAAAGGGGAAAAGACAGACGCGTTAATCTACATTTAAACAGGATTGTGGTGCTTCTGTGCTGGTTTGCGCTTCTGTCCAACAACAGTCTCTTTAAATTAGGAATTGAAATCGCTGGAAGCTTAAATTAAGGAAATGTAAGGTAACAGAGATTACTGTGTGTGTGTGGCATTTTGTTTGAGATAAACATCGGGAATGAACTAAAAGTGCTAGCCTTGACCTTACTTCGAGTTGCTCTAGGCTTTCCTATGGACGTAGCTGAAAAGCTGCAGCTTGCCTCTGACCACGCCCATGCTTGCCTCTGACTACACCTCTGACCACGTCCGTGCTCTCCTTGCAGCCCGAAGCATTCAGCAGCTGGCGGACAAAGGCGCGCAAGGCTTGTGATAGAGGAGTGTCCGCTAACTTGTGAGACACAAGCGAACGACGCGGCAAAGGAACTCATAGACAAGGTACTGCGTGAAAAGGAACTGAGAGCGCCTTCCTCGGGGCAGCTAAGAAACAATTTCCTTTCTTACGTGAAAACCATGGGGGAAACCATAACACAGGCCTGTAATCCTGGCACTGTGCAAGGGGAGGGACCATGAATGCAAAGTCATCATCAGCATGAGTTCAAAGCCAGCCTGGGCTAAAGAGGAGGACCCAAAAGATTCAGAAACCAATGATGACTTATTCCACAGAATTCAAAATGTAGAGCATGTGAGCCAAACTGTACAGAGCCTAAACTGCATTAGCCAGGACCCTATGGCGGAAGAGCATGGAGCATTGAGTGCATTGAAGGGGTTGTCAGGTTGGTTTATGTAGCACAGACTAAGCAGGAGAGCAATGGCTACACCTTCATGCGGGACTGCATCATACCCAGTAGCAGCCCCTTCCACAAGACCAGATGCCTTGCTAGTCCCGATTGGATGCTGAAGCCTGGACAATTCTGGAAAGCCACTAGTCTTCAGCCCCTTTTTGAAGGCTGAAGAAGCTGGGTTTTAATGTCAGCCAAAACTAGCAGCAGCAATTTGCTGCCAGCATGATGAGCTTAGCAGAACATGAGGGCAAGAAGGCAGAAAGGGGGTGGGGGGGTAGGGGGAACAAGCTTTGTGTCTCCATCTTCCTTTATCTGGACTGCCACTAGAAGCACCACCCATATTTAGGGTGGGTCTCCTCACTTCCATTAAGCAGAGCAAGAAAAGTCCTCACAGGTGTGCCATCAACTTGGCTGTAAATCGACTCCAGATCCTATCAGATTGACAGCCAAGAATAGCCATCACAAAATCATCAGTAAGAGCCAGCTGAACAGACCAGAGGGAGCAGAAGGAAGCTCAGCTGCATAGGAAGGGTTTAGTGACAAGTAGCAGGAAAGGGGAATGGTACCTGATTTTAGTCAGATCCTGAAGGGAGCAGGCAGTTGTTCTGTGGAAAGCAGATTCCAAAAGTTTCAAATGAGATAAAAAGACTTTCTTTTTTTATATATAAAAAAATATATGAGAAAAAAACAAAAAAAGTAGACACATTCAATTATGAATGGAGGTGTTAGCAAAAAACAATTTATGTTTACTTTTTAAGAGAAGTTAACTTGAAAAGAGATGGAGGGAAAATTACAATAATGTATACTTTGAAAGCTACATAAATAAAAAATTGAACACTAAATGTAGATTGACTAAACCAGGAAAAAAAAAACCTATATATATCCATAAATATTCTAAATTGATGGAATTTTTTGTTGAAAGTTGTTTTTAGTCACATTGACATTCTTGTAAGTTCTTAGCTTTTATTTGGCTTTTTGTTGTCTTTGGTTTTCGTGGGTTTTTCATTTGTTTTGTTTTTTTTAAAACAGTTTCACTATGTAACCTTAGCTGTCCTAAACTCTCCATGGAGACCAGTGGTTCTCAACCTTCCTAATGCTGCAATTCTTAAATACAGTCCCTCATGTTATAATGAACCCAACCAGAAAATTATTTTCGTTGATACTTCAAATCTGTAATTTTGAAACTGCTATGAATCATATTATAAATATTTTTAGAGACAGAGGTTTGCCAAAGGAGAGACAGAGGTTGATTTTAGACCAAACTGGCTTTGAACTCACTGAGATCAGCCTAGCTGTACCTCTGAGTGCTGGGATTAAGTCAGATAGCAACACACCCAGCTAGGCCTTTTCTTAATTTAAATATATAGCGTCAAGAACCCAAGGCACTTTCTTTCAGGTAAAACTTGTGAGACTGGAGTGAGGTAAGCACACTCACATCTACAGACTTTGAGCACGCATGAGGCTGAGGTAGAGAGACCCTGGGTTCCAGACCAGCCTGGGTTACAAGGAGAAAAAGAAAGGGTGAAGTTTGTTTCTGTTGCTGACATCAAGCGTGAATAATGGTTTGTGTCTCACCACTAACAGCTGTTAATGACGTCCCCCCCCACCCCCTTCCTAGTTTAGGTACAAAGTTACCATTCTAGGTACAAGGTTACCATTCGGCTGTGCTGGTAGGAAAAGTCCAAGTTTTACAGATTACACAAGCTGTTTACTGCTACTATTCTGTTTGTTTGTTTTCTTTCTGGGAATAAACCCACTCCAGACAGCTTCTTTTGAAAACAAAAAGTTGGTACTAATTGAGTCTTGATAGACAGCCATCAGGGTGTTTGTTTTGAATCTAACTTCCTGGACACAGTTGAAGACCTACTTAAACAGGAAAGCAGTGTTGTTTCAGCAATTAGAGTAGTGAGATTCTTCTCTAAGTGAAAAGCTTCAGGAAGCACACACATGAGAGATCCAACATTGCCCTGGGCATGCACAAAAGCAATTGGTGAATGCCAGATATTATTTGTGAACAGCCACTTTGTGTGAGGACTTGATTGTCAAACAGCGAATTTTCTTTTCTTTTCTTTTCTTTTCTTTTCTTTTCTTTTTTTTTTTTTTGTTTGTTTGTTTGTTTGTTTGTTTGTGTTTTTCGAGACAGGGTTTCTCTGTGTAGTCCTGGCTGTCCTGGAACTCACTCTGTAGACCAGGCTACCTCAGAAATACGCCTGCCTCTGCCTCCCAAGTGCTGGGATTAAAGGCGTGCGCCACCACCGCCGGGCAAACAGTGAATTTTCAAGTCAAGCTTTAACAATGTATTGATGTCTCCTCTATTTTTAGTCTGTTTCTTTGGTTGTAGTACTGAGGATTGAACATGCATGCCTCATGCATGCTGACATTCTACTCTGGGCTAGAGCCCACCCCTGGCCATTCTATTTTTAATATTCAGTTTGCATTTTTTCCCTCAAGATTTTAAAGCACCACATTTAAAAATACCAGTCCTCCAAGGCAGGCTAGACAGACCAAGAGGTAAGAAGGCATGGCTCCCAAAACTGATGACCAGAGTTCAGTCTTCTAGAACTCACATGATAAAAGAAGAGAACTAACTCCTACTAGCTGCCCCTTGAGCGGTACACATAGATAGATAGATAGATAGATAGATAGATAGATAGATAGATAGATATAGATCGATGTAATTAAAATTATTCATCCTCCAAGTTAAAATGGAAAAGACATCAATATATTTGTTCACAGATTTTTCCAGAAAAAAAGAATTATGTGTTACGGTAAGAAAGGTTTACTTGAATGTCTCCACTGAAACCAATACCTAGAGAAGACATTGATAAGAAATTTGCCCTTCCTACTTCCAGAATGCCAAACCCTCTCATACTCCCCTCTTTTCTCCCAGTACACCTGGGAGAGGAAAACTGTGTGGTTACATCTAAGTATCCACACAGTGTTAACTCTCGGAATGTAACTCTTAGAAGAATGAGGCCAGGCTGGCATAGTTCAGGTCTCTGGCTCCTGGCAGCCTCCACCTTCTGACCTGGTTCCCAGAAGCTCCTTTGATTGCATTGCTCTTCATTTTCTTCAGTCTCCCTGCCTTTGAAAATCCCATTTCAGTGCTGGAGAGATGGCTCAGCAGTTAAGAGCACTGACTACTCTTCAAGAGGTCCTGAGTTCAATTCCCAGAAACCACATAGTGGCTCACAACCAACTGTCATAGGATCCAATGCCTTCTTCTGGTGTGGCTCAGGAGAGCAATCATGTACTCATATAAATAAAATACGTAAATAAACCTTTTTTTTAAAAATTCCATTTCATTCTGTCAAGGTTTCCATATAACTCCAGGATAACACTGAAAACGTTTAGTTTAGATGTTTAAAACAGTGACCATGAAAAAACAACACTGCTGAGCCAGGTACATGCCTTTAATCCCAGCACTCAGGAGGCAGAGGCAGGCTGATTGCTCACTGAGTTCCAGGTCAGCCTGGTCTACAGTGAGTTCCAGGACAACCAAGGCTACACAGAGAAACCCTATCTCGAAAAACCAAACAACAACAACAAAAACCTTCATTTGCTTATTTAATGAGTATTTATAAAGATAGTGAAGAAGACACAGCCTTTGCCCTGAGGAGTACTGTCAGCTGAACAGAGGAGAACAGCACTGCCACCCTTAGGTCCTGGGCTTTGTGTGCTTAGAATTGAGATGACAGTGTCACAGGCATGAGGATGGACAGTACTGAGCATGGACATCACTAGTACCAAGACCCCAC
The DNA here is from genome assembly GCA_030674055.1 of Rhabdomys pumilio. Lineage (NCBI taxonomy): Eukaryota > Metazoa > Chordata > Mammalia > Rodentia > Muridae > Rhabdomys > Rhabdomys pumilio. The sequence continues at coordinate 137,336,333 of JANHMN010000001.1, read as the reverse complement.
GTTGTCTCACTGAGTTCACACCTCCTTACTTCAGAGACTGTTGACTGACTGACAGGATAAATCTAACTCCGAGTATTTGGCCCGGGTCAGTGGCAGAAATCAGGCATAAGCAGACTGAAAGCTTCATTATGGCTGCCCTGAACTGGACTCATGCTTTATATGTGCATATTTATAAGAACTGATCTTCTAACATCTTTCAGAATCAACTGTGTGCTTTTCGCCTTTCAATGAATGTCTTCTTTAATAGTGAGGTTGTATTTGTTTCAGTTATTTTGGGAGTGTTCTGGAATAGTCTTTAATTTTGCTCCAACTGGAAAGATCATTGTTAATAGTGTCCAAAACCTGTGCTATAAAATTACTAGGTCTTGCCAAATGTGGCAGAATTTCAGGGGAAAATAAGGTCCTGTTTTTATCATTTCTAAACCAGATCAGTTGTGTTCGACAAGTCCTACTGACACTGAGACCCGATCTTGGGGACAGTGTACTTCAGGGGTTCTCAGTTGACTTCTAGGTGTGTCTTGCTTACTAGTCAGTTTACTGTCTTCTAATGGCCTCCTGGGGACTAAAGGTTAGTAGGCTGGGTGACACATGGGTTTACCTCAGTCCTGCCATCTCTTTAAACCCCAGATCAATGCTGCTGCTAAAAGAGGCATGAAGTTTGTTGGGCTTGTCTCACAGTGCTACTCACCATCTAAGCACTGTAATGGAGCCAGCCATGATGGGGTTGCAGAGTCGGGCCTCCACATGAGACACGGTTCACAAGACAACTGCAAAGGCTGGAACGAAGGAGCCCTCGGTGGACACCTGTCGGAAAGTGGAGTGGAGGAGGAACCACAGCATCAGACAGAGGGGAACATGAGCCCCAGCCACTCTAACCCAAAGCACGGAGAAGGTAACTGCGGGCGTAGGAAAAGGATGTATTCTTACATCTCCAGCTATAGAGTTAAAGAATTACAAGACAAAGTTAGTGTCAGAAGATCATAAGGACAGTGAACTAATCTAAACCTGTGGTTGCTTTTAAGTTATTATAGCCAGAAGTTATTATAGGCAGGACAATGTTTCAGACATTGGTTCCCCCGGTGGTCCAGAGAGCCAGTCGCCCTCACCCTCTTCTCCAATGAAAGCAATGACTTGACTAAGGAAACAGATTGGTAAACAGCTCGTGAGAATTTCAGGGCAGGCCTTTCCTGTTTCATGTGAGCTTTTCCCCCTTGGAAACCAAGGGACTCGCTTTGATCATCGATAGACTCTATGACAATGGGACATGACAATGAGCCAGTTAGTATAACAATAGTACCCACCGCCAGGAATAACCGCAGACAATAGTTTTGTTCTTCTCAGCCAAGTCTCAAGTTTTCCCAAGAAACTGAGAGTATTTTGCTCGTTTATTTTTGACTGTGTAAAAGTACCCTGACATCTTTGTAGGAGTGTTTTTTTTTTTCTTTTCAAAGCAACATCAAAGAAAACTAAAGACTGTGTAAACTGTGAGTTACCATGGGCCCTGGAGATGAACGCCTCAATTTCTTTCTATAAAGGAGACAGTGGTAGAGCCTCTCTCACTGGTTGTAAACCAGTTGTAACCTGGCACAAACAAAACTCCAGCAAGTTGGTGGATGCTTTTTCTGGTTCTGAGACATGTTCAGTGTCCTAGGCTTCCATTTGAGCACTATCTTCTAGAGAAAGAAAGGAGATGAATTTGAAAAAGTATACTGTTAAGGTTATGCTGGGTTGGCTTCTTTTTGGTTTTTGATTGTTTGTTTTAGGTTTTTTGTTTGTTGTTGTTGTTTTTGAGCTGAGGCCCAAACCCAGGGCCTTGTGCTCGATAGCTAGGCAGGTACTCTATCACTGAGCTAACCCCTCAGCCCTGTTAAAACAGTTTTTAAATGGTAAAATATTTATACAGTAAATAACTGTACATCTAAAAACTAAAAGCTTTCTTGAGAACAATAAATACCAAGTTCATCCTAGCAGTTATTTTTAGAGATTGGAATTGGAGACTATAAACTGCTAGATACATAGCAGGCTTCACTGTGTCCATTGTCTTATTCCTGTGAAGAAATAATTCAAGGCCAGAGTGTTGTAATGTTAACATTTGATTACACTGGGCTGGGGTGGGAGGGTGCAGAGATGGCTTAGTCAGCAAAGCACTTGTCCCACAAATGCCAAGCCTTGAGTTTGTTGCGCATTTACCCCGTAAAAGTCAGATGAGAAGTGCATGCTTGTAACCTCAGTATTGGACAGGTAGACAAGATGGCCAGATCTTGTCAGTTAGATTGGTCATTGGTCAGTTAGAGACCCTAACTCAAAACCTAAGGTACAGAAGAACTCAGACAGTTGCAACATCATCCTCTGGTCTCTGCGTGTGTACATGCACCCAACACAGGATCACAACACAGACATGTACACAGATACACATATTTTTTAATTGAGCAGTGACTACTTTTATTATTTTCTATATCTATTTGTATGTTTGTAATGTCTCATGGAGAACACATTGTTTAAGAATTTTGAGCAGTAAGATTATGTCCTTCTGTTCCCTGAATGCTTAGCCCCAGATAATAAACTATACGTGGTCTTCAATGCTTTTGAGGAGGATTCGGCCTGCTGGACCTACCAGGAAGGCGTCCTGTCCATGAAAGTGACGAGGAAAGGAGCTGTCATCAGCGCACTGGACGCCAACTGGCTAGAACTAACTACATTTTATTACAAGCAAGGCTTCTCTTTAATTGACTCTTTTGTGAACTGGGAGACACCGAAAGGTGAGTTTTACATTAGTAATAATAATATGTTTATATGTAAATAATCTGGATTTGGATCAAAACTGATGAAAATATTTTTGCCTTTCCAGTTCTATCACTATAAAGATGGGTATAATTCCTTTTAAAAAATATATTTCAGTCATTGCACAACTTGAATTCAAAAGCTTTGTCTAGCAAGATGGCTCAGCAGATAAAAGAGGTTGCAGCCTAGCCTCAAACCCCAGGCCCACGAGAGAAGAAAAAGACCCAGTTCCCCAAGCAGCGCTCTGACCTCCACATGGATGCAAAGGCATGCACATGGCACACATGTGCCCCCATACACATACAGCGAACATGCAAGAGAGATAAAGTGCTTTCCTGGAACTCACTTTGTAAACTAGGTTGTCCTCAAACTCACAGAGATCCTTCTGCTTCTGTCTCCCACTACCTAGCTAATTTTTAAAATTTTAAGAAAAGTTTTACTTTGCTGGATGGTGGTGGCTAGCCAGGGATAATAGTGAGATCCTGTCTTTTAGTAAAACAAGCCTGTTGCACCTTTAATCCCAGCACTCTGTGGGCAAAGACAGGAGGATCTCAGCATTCCAGGCCAGTCTGATCTACAGAGCTAATTCCAGGACAGTCAGGACTACACAGAGAAATGTTGTCTGGGGGGAAGGGGGGTGGGGGTGGAAGAGGGAGAGGGAGAGAGAAAAAGAGAGAACTTTACTATCCCTAAGAGCAAATGGAAACCCCATGCAGGTTAGAATTGTAGTGTAATGTTTGTTACTGCATAGGAACCATTAGGAATAGACACACCACGGGGGAACTGGCCAGTAGAAATTTCCAGTGTACTACAACAGCCCAGTCAGGAAGCTCAGGGCAGCATCCTGTAGTTACTATCCACATTTGATGTTTTATCCCAACTTGTAGCAGTAGGCACAATGTATACAGTTAGTGAATTTATGGTTCTCTATAATTTGTGCAGAGAATAATTCAGAGATATAGACCCATTCTTTTGTTTGTCTTTCTCTGTAGTTACAATGTAGTACAAACCAGTCTTAACTAACCCAAAACCAAAGAGTTTAGCCGGGCAGTGGTGTCACATGCCTTTAATCCCAGCACTTGGGAGGCAGAGACAGGCAGATTTCTGAGTTCGTGGCCAGCCTGGTCTACAGAGTGAGTTCCAGGACAACTAGGGCTACACAGAGAAACCCTGTCTTGAAAAACCAAATAAATAAATAATAAAAATAAAAAACAAAGAGTTCCCCAAAAATGGCTTTAACAGAGATTAGTGTTCAAAGAAATGAAAAACAAATGGTGGGCAGCCTGGGGAGAACACACAAAGTGGGAGCCAGATGGCAACTACCTTAAGCTCAGTGAGGTTGGAGCAAAGGGTGAAGGAAAAATCAGGCCCAATGTCGTGAGACCACTCTTTTCTTAAACCAGCCTTCTGATGTCTTCCCTGGTGGCAACAGATGCCGGGATGGAACTTAGCATGTCCAGGAGTCATGTTCTAGAAGATACTTTTAACTAAAGGCAAGGCTAACAGCCACGCCCAGGGAGTGCCACAACCCAGTGCCCTGTAGAGATGCTTGGCACACAGCAGGTGCTCAATAAATACTCCTCCCTCCGTGTTTTCGGGTCACTGGGGATTTGAGTGGGCTGACAGTGGCTGTTTCCTGATTGGGGGCAGGGAGTATGAAACTCTGTGCTGCTTTAGACACTAGTGAGAACACTGGTGCAGCACCAAGGCGACAAGGGAGCTCGTTTCTGATGACTTGTCCTTCCTGGCATGCACTATGTGCCATACTTTCAGGACAGATCATCCCTTTGGAGACTGGTTTTTATCCCTCATGCTGTTTCTCCCCCTCTTCTCTGTCTTCTCTTTGCAGTGTCTAAGTTGGAGACATTCCAACGTTCGGTTAGTAACAAACTGCCTAAGGAAAAGCAGGAATATTCTTTTTAGTCTCTCAGGCATTCCTGCCTTGGGCCTGGCCTGATAAAAGTAAAATTAGCTACAGCAGTTGCTTAGCCAGGAACCATCTGGGGCTTTAGTTCTTAGAGTCCCTGGGAGGCTCTCCCACTCTCTGCAGCTCTGGAATGTCTTCTCAGACATTCTTCCATGCAATCTTTGCCAAGCCTCTACCCACCCACCTCAGTCTGTGGGGTCTGGACACTGGTGTGTCACTAGGACTTTCCGAGGAGTGCCCAGGGACACTGCAGAGGGGAGACTGACCAGTGTCCATGTCATTGTGAGAAGCCAGTGTGAAGAAGCAGGGCAGAACTGGATTCAGTTTTGAGTATTTGATGCCTGCCATCCCAAGCACACAGGGACACAATGCACATTTGCTATGTCTCGCTTCTGCCTTCATCACAAATATTGTCAGAAATCAGTTTGCTACAGAGAAATGGAAATACAAAATTCAACGTTGCCCAGAAGCTCAAATACGTTGGCTCACAAATCACATGAAAGAAAATGCTTCAAACAGTAGTGGAGGGGAAGGGATATACTGAGAAGTTACCTACCTCACTGACCATGTCAGAGCGGATGCTACCTTTGTAAGGTTCTCCCCTGCAGTGGCCTTCCACAGGCTCTCAGCCTTTGCTGTTTTTAATACTCCCATGGACACATGTGAGGAAGATCTTCCTCAGATGCAGTCTTCCTCTCCACTTCATAGACCACTTCTTAGGGCTCCCAAAGCTGTCTATCTTTGTTTATGTTCAAAATCTATGTATATGCTTAGGTGTATTGTTATGTTTGCAATAATGAGCAAACGTGGGTACCAAGCAGGCTGTGAAGGTACCAACACACACACACACACACACACACACACACACACACACACACATACACACATTCAAAAGTAAGAAAAATATCCCAAGTATACCCAACAGAATACTGTGATGAGAGGACCAGGGAAGAATCTATAAGAAAGAATGACCAAAGACTGAGATAGCTCAAAGGTCAAGGTGCTTGCCTCCGCCTGACCACCTAGGTTCAGTTATCCAGGGCCCACATGACAGAAGGAGAGAATTGACTTCTAAAAATTGCCTCCTGATCTCCACAGATGTGCCATAGCATGCACTACCCACACATACACACATACACACACACACACACACACACACACACACACACACACACACGCACGCACACACACAGGAAGGTAATAACCCAAGTGCAACTAGGAGGCTGTCGGGGGCTGTCGGGGGCTATAAGGGGTTAAAGGGGGCAGGCATGTAAGAGCCAGGGTAGACTGTTCAAGGCAAAGAGCACAGAGCTTGTGAGAAGAACCTGGAAGGTCTGTGGCTGGAACAGGGTGTGTAGGGAAAGATGGCTCTAGACTAGGTGAGGATGGGCAGGGTCCTGTTCCTCAGGAAAGCTGTGACACAAGCCGCATGCTTGTCTTGCTCTCTGCTGACGTCATTCTACACCTTGCATGGAATAAATCATTATTACCTACACAAGGAATCCTGTGTGAAAACTCATGCATACAGCCAGTAAATAATGTGCCCACATTTACACAACTAGGAAGCAACGTGGCCAGCAAGGTGGTGTAAAAATAATAATAATAAACCATTTGTCTTTTCCAGTCCTGCTCCCAGAATGACGACTCTGAGACTAAATATTTGCTAATAAGTGCCTAGGCCATAATCTTTGGCTCATTCCCTGACTGGCTGGTAACTTATTTAACCCATTTAAACTATTTTATGTCTATCACGTGGTTAGTAGCCTCTCCTTCAATCCCAGCCCTCTGGTCTCCTCAGAGTCTCCCTCAGCATCTGAGTTCATCTACCTGCTGGTTTACGAGTCTCCTTAGCTGGCTCCCTTCTTGTCTCCCTCAGCTCTTCCCAAGTCTCTCTTTGGCTCTTACTATTTCCCAGAATCCTCTCTTCCTGCCAGGGTCCCACCTCCTATTTCCTGCCTCAGCTCATCCGCCAACAGCTTTTTTATTGATAAGTGATTTTTATAAGAGATTCTCTCTTCAATGTGGAATGTCTGCTTTTTAAATTAATTAATTAATTCACTAATTATTTCTGTGGATGTGTGTGGCATGTGCTTGCCAGTGTACACATGTGGAGGTCAAAGGACAACTCACATGATCAGTTCTCTCCTTCCACAACATGAGTTCTAGGGATTAAAATCAGATCCTCATGCAGAATATTTATTTCAATTCATTAGTTGAAGATTTTAAAAAGGAGTCATTGATCTGATTTGCATTTTAAAGGACCTCTCTGGTCCCATTTTGGGACATGGACCATAAATGGCAAGAGAGGCTGACATTTAGTTACTTTTCTGTTGCCATGACAAAACACCATAACCAAGGCATCTCATTAAAAAAAAAAAAATTAAATGTTTTTGCCAGGCTGGGGGGAGGGGGGAGCAGCACACACCATTAATCTCACACTCGGGAGGCAAGGGCACATGCTAGGACTTCAGAACATGTGCCTCCTCTGGGCAGGAGGGGGCACCATGGATTTTGACATACCTGAAACCTGACTGTCCCGCCTCCATCCCACTGTCCCCCCCCCCAAAAAAAAATAGTGGTCATGGGCTAGTTGCCTGGGAAGCTGGGGTTATGCCTTGTTAAGGGCCAACGCTGCAGGCAGAAAAGAGCAGAGAAAACTGTCTGTAGTGACTCCTCCCCCATTACCTGGAAGTAATTACCCATTACCATGTCCATCCGCACATCTTCCTTGCTGCTCATCTTGCTGCCACTTCTGTTGGTAGAATGCTTCAGAAACTGAGAACTCCCTCCCAGAACTATGGCCCTAGTGTGAGCACTGAGAGGGCCACTTATGGTCTCACTCTGTAGTCCAGATTAGCCTTGAACTCAGCAAAATCCTTCCACTTTAGCCTCGAAAGGCATTAGCTGCCCCCACAGCCAGGTTGTTTGTAGTCTTTTGTATCTGGATTCCTTTGTACAACATAGTTTCTTTGAAATTCACTAACAGTGTTGCATTACAATGAGCCTCGCTTTTAGCTCTGTGTTGTTTGAGTTGTACTTGCTTTCTTTTAAACCAAAGGGTTCAGAAATGGGTCGGTGGGATAGTTCCCAGAGTTAAGGTGTTTGCAGCCATGCCTGAGGGCTGCGATCCACACAGGAGAAAGAAGAGAACTGGCTTCCCTAAGTTGTCCTATAAGCACTGTGGGTTGGACACACACACTAGGTAGGTAGGTAGGTAGATAGATAGATAGATAGATAGATAGATAGATAGATAGATAGATAGATAGATAGATATAGAGATAGATAGAGATAGATGAATCACACACACTAGATAGATAGGCCGGTAGATGGATAGATAAATAGATACATGTATTTTTTTTTATTTAAAGCTTATATCTGTGCTTAGTAACACATACCTTTTATCCCAGAGACAGATCTCTGATTTTGAAGCCAGCATGGTTTAAGAAGTTCTGGGCTGGGCTGGAGAGATGGCTCAGTGGTTAAGAGCACAGTCGGCTCTTCCAGAGGTCCTGAGTTCAATTCCCAGCAACCACATGGTGGCTCACAACCATCTGTAATGCCCTCTTCTGATGTGTCTGAAGACAGAGACAGTGTACTCACATACATAAAATAAATAAATCTGAAGGAGAAGGAGTAAGTAGTAGTAGTTCTGGGCTACTTGGTCTCCAAAACAACAACAACAAAAAAGTTACAAGTACTTAGCTTCCAACATTGAAGTCAGGAAAAAGTGGTTTTCACACTGTAAAAATCTAAAGGAAACAGGGGCAGACTATGAGTATGTAGTTACTGCAATATAAGATTATTTAAAGTTCACATCCCCATTCTAAAAAGCATCTTGAGATAGCAGCTCTACTGTCAGTTCTAATTCTACTGTGTGGTGCGAGACAGTAGGGACTAGTCAAAGGAAATAGGGCATAGACTGCACATAGAAACCAGTTCTAACTAGTAAATTATAATTTACTGTGTTTCTATGAACTATCTTTTCTTAAAAAAAAAAAAAAGTGCATTCTCTGTTGTACTCTGCCCTAAATGTAAATAGTATTTAAAAAAATCAAGCCAGGTGTGGCAGCACACACCTTTAATCCCAGCGCTTGGGAGGCAGAGAGGCAGGTGGATTTCTGAGTTCCAGTCCAGCCTGGTCTACAGAGTGAGTTCCAGGACAGCCAGGGCTACACAGAGAAACCCTGTCTCGAAAAAAAAAAAAATCCACTCCCTCAAAAATAAAGCAAGAATCAATTTGCTATCAAATTCCAGTCTCTTAAAAAAAATTAAAACTATGATACTAAAAATTAGTTTTTTCTTTATCTTTAAACTTGAAATATCATCTGAAAACTGTCAGCCTTTATTATTCAGAAAACTATCAAACAGGACATTTTTAGCACAACAAATTATTTTTAATGGAGATGATGACAATAAAATAAAAATTGTGATGATGAAGTAGATTATTAGATAAATTATTGTTTGATAAGTTAGAAAATACGTTTCTTAAAAAATGCAAAATAAGGTCAAGATTATACTTGGAGCATATTAAGCTGTATATTCATCATTCAACCAGGGTGGGCAGACTGAGCATGATGTAAGTTAGTCGGAATATTTAGGAGGCTGGGGGAAGGTTGGGTTGGGTTGGGTTGGGTTGGGTTGGGTTGGGTTGGTTTATTCAAGGCAGGACTTCTTCTCTGTGAAGACCTGGTTGTCCTGGAACTCACTCTGATGTGTTTATAAAAAGATACAGAGATAGGGATTATGTTCTATGGATGAGTGTGATAAGGTATGGGGGAAGGGGGTGTCTCTGCAGGCCCATACTGAGGCATCCCTTCCCCCTGAGGGACCAGCCACACGGTGGTATAGTACAGAATAGAGTTTATTCAGGGCATGGGGAGGAGAGTTAAGAGGGTAGTAGAGGCAGAGACAGGCAGAGAGAGAGAGAGTAGAGAAGTAAAGGCCAGCCATGAGCATAAGAAGAAGTAGGGAAGGGAATGGGGAAGGGGCAAGGGGACAGAGAGGGAACAAGAAGGCAAAAGAGGAACTAGAGAGAAGCATGAGGTCAAGAGAGAGAGGAGGGGCAAGCAGCCCCTTTTACAGTGGGTCAGGCCTACTGGCTGTTGCCAGGTAACTGTGGGGGTGGAACTCTGTAGACCAGGCTGGACTGGAACTCAGAGGTCCACCTGCCTCTGCCTCCCAAGTACTGAGATTAAAGGTGTGCGCCACCACCGCCAGGCTCTTTTTGAGGGTGGTGGTGAAGGAGAATGTTGGTTTTAAAATGAATCTATTTACTAAAACTTGTGGTGTGTGACCACATATTTATAGGCAAAACAAATTTCCTCGTTATAATTATCATATACATATTACAGTTGCAACAAAACAGTCTGTTCTCTATGACCATCCGGGGAACTTGGATGTGACAGAGCTACATAAAACCCACAATGTTTGCCTCGCACAGGGCCATGAGAAAACAATGTCTTCTACTGCAAAGTAGGAGGCAAAAGAATCTCCATTAAACCCTTTAGGTTAGGCCAGGTGGTTATTGTCAGCTACTCAAGAAAAATGCAGAGAGGACTTCCCTTGAAACTTCCTTCCCAGCAAGAGTTCTGGGACAATGACTTCTGTTATGGGCTTCCTGTCTCTGTTGTGGGGTCTTGGGATTTTTTTTTTTTAATACACTGAGGTAAAAAATTGTTAGGTGTTTATAAAGTGTGCGTGTGCGTGTGTGCGTGTGTGCGTGTATGTGTGTGTGTGTGTGTGTGTGTGTGTGTGTGTGTGTGTTACATGTGACACATATGTGTACTACCCAAGCATGTGTATGTGGAGGCTAGAGGTCAACGTCCAGTCATCTTTCTCTGTCACTCCCCACCTTACTTTGAGGACCAGGCTCTCTCCCTGAACCTGGAGATTGTCGTTTTGTCTAGGCCAGGCCGTCAAGGTCAGCAAAGCCTGGCTCTGCCTGTTTCTGCTCCCCAGGGCTCCACCTTTATGTGATGTTGGGGATTAGTTTCCTGCCTACACTTAAGCCACTAAGCCGTCCCCCTATTGATTTTAAAGCTCTAGTTTTAATATTATACCTGCAAGTTCAAGAATTAACATTTTCATGTTTTCACTGGTTTGTATAAAACAGATCCGAAACCAAAATTTTATTTCAAGGTGAAGGCCATTTCCAGATGCTTCTTGGATTGACATTCCATCCTCGGTCACTTTATCTAATTTTGTTTCTGCTGTGGTAGTTTCATGTGCGTGTTTGGTTTTAATTCAGCGAACTATAAAACTGTCTTTACCTATGGAGAAAAAAGAAAATCTTAAAACACAAGGACTCAACCAAAATAATTTTGTTTTGTTTTGTTTTGTTTTGTTTTGTTTTGTTTTGTTTTGTTTAAGTGGGTCTTCTCTGTAAGGATTTTTTATTTATGTGTTTGTGTCTATGAGTGCTCATGCACGCACACTCATGTCTGTGTATGTGCAAGCGCTCATGGAATCCAAATGAGGGTATAGGATTCCCCGAAGCTCAAGCTACAGACAATTGTGAGCCTCCCAGGGTGGGTGCTGGGAACTAAACTCCATCTTCTGGAAGAGCAGCAAGCACACTTACCTGCTAAGCCATCTCTCCAGCCCATCTTAATGTTTCAAAACAGCCTTTCAATGTATCCCAAGCTGGCCTCAAACTTGTTGTGTGGCTGAGGATGACCTTAAACTCCTTATCCTCAGATCTCAACTTCATAAGTCCTGGGATTACAAGTGTGAGCCACTTTACCCAGCCTCTGTCACTGATGCTGGGACTGAACCTGGGCTACACACGGGAAAATGGCTTCCAGTTGACAAGATCTTCTTCCAGCTTGCCACCACAGTTACCCTAGGGATTTTGGTGATCCTCAGAAACAGCTGTAATTTACCTAAGACTCTTCTGAACTGTATCTTTCCCCCCCACAGGGGACCAGTTACCCAGATCTTTGGAAGGCTTTTTTATCTATGAAGAAGAAGGGCCTGGAGTCCCAGGTTCCGACAGGAGAGGGAATGACGCCATTGTAGTAGAACAGTGGACCGTCCTCGAGGTGAGCTGCAGTTTCCGACAGTCTGCTTTCCTGTGTGTGATCTCATGGAAGCTTATCGTTTCCAGGTCCGTGCACATCTTCAAACACAGATGGTTCACTCTCACCAGAAGGTCCTCAACAAAGAACTGACAGACTTCTTCCGTATTCTTTACCCATGTTTTCAAACATTTCAGTAAAATAGCAAAAATAACTGTCTGCACCTAAACAAAAGTAGGTTCCCCCAAATCTGAGATTCTTACCCTAGACAAAATCCCCTGGATCAGAAGTTCTCACTACAAAATGCCTTGGCAATTGACTGGAAATATTAATTCAGCCACTTATCTAGCCTTTTACCTCTGAGCAACCAGTATGACATGCCTTTTTTAAACTTATAAATTGATTTTTTTAAGTAAAAACATCCAAAGGTTTTCCTTACATACCAGGCCAGATGTGTGCACACAGCACTGTCATGATCAGAGGTGGCACTGCTGCTGGGGTTGTGCATTTATGAATTCAGATGTCATCAACCACTGCCCTTGAGGTAGACAAGTACCTTCGGATACCTCTGTTGAGCGTACGAGGTCCTCACAGACAGGGTCTTTCAAGGAAACATTTTGACTTTCTGGCCTTACAGAGACCATAAAGGACAGAACTCATTTTCAGAGAAATTGTAAACCCCACTGAGAGGGCTGGGGAAGGTGGGTCATAAGTAAAGCCGCAAGAGAAAACACACTCCAGTGAAGCAAGAACAGAGGCCACATGTCCAGCCTGTCAGCTTCCGGGCTGCCCGCCCGCCGCAGTCTCCCATCCTAGTCCCTCGACCAAGGCTGCCGAACCTACTTAGTAAGCTTTGTGGATCGGACGCCCTAGGGAGCTTTTAAAATGCAGATTTCCAGCTCAGCGCTTTAGAATCTGAGAGCCGTGGCTTTCCCAGGACCCAAGAAAGGCCTGAGTGGCCACCGTCCACTCGCCGTGGTTTTAAGAAGGCAGCAGTTGCAGAAGTTGACATTCTGGAGGCTGCATGGGCCCCATGACACTATTTCCACCGGACACAGAACCCGCCCCCCATCCAATAAACACTCATCCCCCATTCATCCTCGCTACTGTGTGGCCGGCTGTCTTTACCCTTAGAATGTAAGCTCTTATGCTTATTTACACAGGGCTGTGAAATCAAAACAGATTACGGCCCCCTGCTGCACACCCTGGCTGAATTTGGCTGGCTTCTGACAAGCGTGTTGCCGACACCTGTATTGAGATACGACAGGTAATGCCCACGTATTCTCGCCTACACATCTAATTCTACCTTCTGCTCATTTGTGAGTAAATTAAGCAATGCTGACATAAAGCCCACGAGAAATGCTTCTAGTGTGGTTTCATGGGATTTAGAGGTCAGCAGATCCAATCCCTTAGCTTAGAGGGTGAGTCCCTGTCGTTTGTGTTGTCCCAAGTGCCTCAAATATACAGACATTTGAGAAATCTGCAGGGGCTTCTAAAAAAAACAAAGGCGTTCCTCTGTCTGAGCCATGGATCTGCACACACCTCCTCAACAACCCGAGTGTCTGTGCCTTCTTCAACTTGTTTTCTGTTTGTTCTGCTTGCTTTTGAGTCAAGGTCTTTCTGTGTAGCTCTGGCTGTCCTGGAACTCACTCTGTAGACCAGGCTGGCCTTGAACTCACAGCTATCCAGCTTCCTCTGTGTCCTGAGTGTTGGGATTAAAAGTGTCTGCCACCACCATGTCTGTTTTCTCTGTCTCTTTTTGATGTTCTCTTAGGTGCCTTTGGCCTGATACAGTTAGAACTACAGCCCCTTCTGAAGTGTGGAAATCCTGAACCTTTCCTTCCTCTTCCCTGAAGGAAAAGTATAGTTATTTCTTGCCATTCATTGGGGATCCCAGCTGGGCTCACTTCTAAGTATTTCCCACAGTGCTCTGAATGAATGAGCAGGACATCTGGCAGCCAGCCCACCTTTGCTGAGCCCCAGTGGCATTTCCTGTATCCGGTCAGGATCAGTTTAGGAATGATAGGACTAAGCCTAAGTCTGGATCTAAAATATATTGCAATCCCAAGAAGACCTTGAAATAGGAGTAAGCTATGAAACATGAAGCCAGACTCAGCCATTTTGTGCTCAAACTGCATGAGGTCCTACCCTGCAACCCCGTGCTTTGGAGATGCCCTCCAAAGGCTGTATGGGGAGTAGCTGTGTGGGTGCTCTAGAACACAGGGAAGGTACCAAAACTTTACCATCATGCAGATTTCTCCTGTGCCCCAGATCCTCTAGGCACCATGGAACCGTGGAAGTGCCCTTACTGTCTACGAGGACTTTTCTTTATATGCTATCAGAATGGCAAGGAGGCTAATTCCTCACTAAATATGCAGTTATAGAATCATGTCTGTAATAATTGCTAAGGATTTGGGGGCTTGGAGGGATGGCTCAGTGGTTATGAGTCCTTCTACTCTTCCAGGGGTCCCTGGTTTGATTCCTAGCTTCCATGTGGTGGCTCCAGGTCAGAAGATCTGACGCCCTCTTCTGGCCTCCTCATGTACTGCATGTATGTGATGTATTTACAGACAAAAAACCGCCCATACACAAAAAATAATTTTTAAAACTTTAATTTGTTAAGGGATTTTAAAGGCAAGTTTTAGGACAGTATTAGAGCATAATCCAGAGTGTATAGGTTTCAAATGTGTCTAGCAACCCTTGGACCAGCTTCACGGTGGTTCTAAAATATATTCGGTTCTGGAGACTATCATAGGAAAAGGGGGAGGGGGCTTCTTTGCTTCTATTCAGTTTCTAATTATTTACTGTTTTATAATAAAATTATTATTATTTATAATAATAAATCATTCTCCAGAGATTTTTAAGTAAAATTAAAGAGAAAACGTCTATCTACTAGTGAAAAGCATCTATGGCATCTGGTCCTGAAGTCATTTACGAGAGAGTTGTGTTTACATCTCATGTAGTGCTAACACATAGCCAGGGGCACGCATTCTGGTTGGGGCCGGTCAAGCCATGAGTTCTATAATTTAATACAGTAATTAAGCAAGGAGTAATTAAGTAATTAATTAAGTGCTTTAGTCCATAGGTTGGTCCCAAGGAAGTATTAAAGAGAAGAGAGATTATGAATATAAAATAAAGCTTGATGCCCAAGTCCTGAGGAGATTAAAGGGCAGCTTCACAATTTAGTAAATCCTTTCTCAAGAGTCTGCTGCTGCTCCTGGGCAGGAGAGAGTAGAAAATGTACTTGAACAAAAGGCAAAGTGTATCCGCGTCCTACTTTATCCTCAGACGCCAGGAGCTTTGTATAGTTTGTTTATTTTGTTACCTGGGTCCTTCTGAGTACCCATTAGTCACTTCGTCACTGTGACAGGACGCCTAGGAAAGTGATTTAAAGGACAGACTTGCTCTGGTTCCTCGCTGCGCTGCTCTCACCGGCAAGCCACGCCCTCCTTCCTCCAACTATGCCCCACCTCCTAAGAGCCCATTCAGCCATGAACTTAAATGTTGAGGAAGTTAGCACCCATAAGACCCAGTCAGGCTCCACTGGACTGCCACCTGGGGAAGAAGCTTCGCATATGAGTCTTTTCCAGAGAGACTTCATATCCAAGACATAACAAATATAAAATGAAGATTAAGTGTGATGCTGTTTGCTGGTCATGAGGATTGTTGAGGAAAAGTCCTGAACACATTTGGCTAATAAATGAGGGGACTATTTGATATTCTAATGTATGTATTAGTATATAATTATAATAATATAAGAGCTATTATTTGGGGACCTAACCCTTTAGCAGAACCAAATTCCTAAGAGGTTGAAATCAGTTGTCCAAGCAGGATAGGATGGCCTGTGCCAAATCAGAATGTTCCAGAAGACATAAGGTATGCAGTCCACCATGCACAAGATCCGCACTGGGGATCTTGAGCAATAAGGCAACAGAAATAAGTAGTGTCATAAAGATGCATGTTTACACCCAGAAAGGGAAATGTCACACTCTTTCTTTAGACACCCTGTGCCTGAAAAATCCATCACTCAGCAAGCCACTGTCTGTGAACAGTCTCCTCCTTAGAGACAGTGTTTCAACTTTCTCTGCTCTTCTCTCTTCTGCTGTCTAAGCTGTACCTGAATGACTCACGGGGGCATTTCCCCTCCTGACATCACAGCGCATGCGCACACTAGGCGCTCTTTGGGTTGACGTTCCTGTTTCCTAGGCAGTGGTACACCACCGAGGTTTATGACAGCACCCTCATGGAAAGATCATGAGATCACGCACATGGTACAGCTCCAGGCTGTACGGCACCAAGCCTACACCCTTCCAAGGTTATTGTAGCCACCCTGGAAATCCTTCGTTATTGTTGGCATGACACTGTCGTGCAGGGAGCCTAATCCTATGCAGATCAGACTGTCCTTGAACTCACAGAGATCTGCCTGCCTCTACCTCTCCAGTGCTGAGGTTAATTAAGGCTTATGCCACTTTCACTGGAATATCAGAGCAAAGCTTTAGTGGCTCATTTTTGATATGGTATTTAAATGTCACAGGTCATGAATTTTCTTTGCCTCTCCTGGCACGCTAACATCGGGACATATAAGTTTAAGCATCTAATTGCCTTGGGGTGTGGGGTAGAAACTTGTTTTTATCTTCCTCATTATTCTCCATTACAATGTACTCTGCACATTATAAACTAAAATCAAATCGAAATGAGAATCCAGACGTTTTCAAAACAGATGAACTTATTATAAAGCGTTAGGGTCAAAAAGCCTCTCACTTCTGTAGCCAGAGCCTCGCTGGAGTCATTCGGCCTTGGCCAGAAGGGTTCAGTACTGGTTCTCTTGTGTTTTATCCACAACATTGCCCAGAGATCTTTCTTCTTTCTCCTATGGACTCTCTCCCATGAATTTTCTCTCTAAAAGATATTCTTGATTGATATTTTTCCTTTTTATAAAAATTATTTTATACTCCACCCTACATTGCACTAAGTGGATAGAAAATTGAGTATGTCTTTATCTTTCTTTTTATCTATTTATTCATGCTATGTATGTGAATACTTTACCTGCATATCTGTCTGTGCATCAGAACTGCAAATCCTCCACAGAAGCAAGAAGAGATTGTGAGCCACCTTGTGGGCTCTGAGAATTGAACCCAGGCCCTCTGAAAGAACAGCAAGCACTCTTAAGCACTAAGCTACCGCTCCAACCCCAAGTTACACACTTGTATTTCTTCTAGTGGCTGCACAGGACAAGACTCTGTCTTATCCTCCCCGGGTCTTTAAATAGTGGAGAACATAAAGACCATGCTTTCAACACTGTGACAGGGCTTGGATTTGAACCCAGGAACTGTGTGGTTCATGTCTTTTTCCAGTGTAGCCTGTGACTCCCAAACACTGACCCAGTCTAGTCTCCATGCTAATCCCTTCCACAGTTCCCCACAATTTATCCTCAGTAACTACACCATCTAAAGCATTTTGTTCTGACAGAAGATATGCTCAAACTGAAATGAAACTGGACTATAAGAAGTCTTTTAAAAATAAAATTGTGGAACTGGAGAGATGGCTCAGTGGTTAAGAGCACTGACTGCTCTTCCAGAGGTCCTGAGTTCAATTCCCAGCAACCACATGGTGGCTCACAACCATCTGTAATGATATCTGTTGCCCTCTTCTGATGTGTCTGAAGAGAGCTACAGTGTACTCATAAACATAAATAAATAAATCTTTAAAAAATAAAATAAAATTGTAGCCATCTCCTTCTAGCACCCTGGGGGAAGATTTCTAATTTTCCCAAACTCATGGCAGCCATACATTTGGAATGCTCTGCTAAATGTCCCGTTGACTGCATGCTGTAAGGCTAAAGCTTCACTCTGGTTCACTGGTTCAGCTTCCGAGACAAAGCCAGCTTCAACTGCAGTAAGGGTTTGTCGGGCTTCTTTGCATAATAAAAGTTGTTGCCGAGCAACTTTAGCTGCGCTCCTCCCCACAGACGCTAGGGGACAGGGAAGCCCTTAGAGGAGCGCCACCCGAGATGACAGCTAAATAAGGGGGATGGATGCTGAGTGGCCACTTACAAAGCACATCCGAAGTGAATGGAACTGGCTGTGGCTGAACCCTCTCAGTGAAAAATACAAGAAAATTCCCCACATGTGGCTCCCCAAATTGCTCCCTGATTTGACAGTGCACACCAAGAGGCTTAAATCATACTTTTTTGACCTAATAATTTCATTCCTGATAATTCATCTCAAGGAAATAATCCATAAGAGGAAGAATATATATGTGTGCATGTGTGTGCACATGTGTGTGTGTGCACATACTCTTATATAGAAACAGATAATATATGTGTGTGCGTGTGTGTGCACATGTGTGTGTGCACATACTCATATAGAAACAGATAATAATATATATATGTGTGCATGTGTGTGCACACGCATGTGTGTGTACATACTCATATAGAAACAGATAATAATATATATGTATATGTATATATTTTAACAGCATGGTTTAGAACTAGCAAGAAATGTATTCTCTAAAACATAACAGAGAACAGTATATTCTGGTGTCTTCAATCTTTAAAGATCCTAGACATCCATTCAAACCGCCATCACACACACAAGGAAATATAAATACACAGTGGTCACAGGTGTGGAAAAGGCAGGCAGATGCTGAGAAGAACCAGAGAAGGAGCAAAATATAAAGATAATTTTCTAAAACTGGTTTCACAAAATTACATTGATATATTTTGAGATTGGGCAGGGGGAGGTTCTGGGGGTTATAGTAACTATATTGTTTTAAAAGAGTTTTGAATTACTTTAAAAATATTTTTATTTATGTGTACATATATGTCTGTGTGAATGAATGCCACATGTGTGCAAGTGCCCATGGAGGAGAGAAGACACCAGATCCCTTCAGGCTGGAGGAACAGGTGATTTTTAGCCACCTGATACGGGTGCTGAGAGATGAACTCAGGTCCTCCGCAAGACGACCTCCCCGTTTTAAAAAGTCTCTCAGACGTATTGTAAGGTGTGTGAGTGTTTCCCCTGCGTTTATGTGTATCATGTACGTGCATGCCCTCAGAGGCCAGAAGAGGGCATCGGACCCTCTAGAACTGAAGTTACAGGCAGTTGTAAGATGTCATGTCCAGGTTGGGAATTGAACCGGATCCTCTGGAAAAGCAGCCAGTGCTTCTAACTGCTCCGCCCCTCTCCGCCGGCAGCAGAATCCGCCCTTAGTCACTGAGTCAATCCTCCAACTTCTTATTTAGTTAATTTTTATGTGTCTGGTTGTTTATCCTGCATATTTGTCTGTGACCATGATGCCAATGGGAACCAAAAGATGGCATTGGATTCCCTGGAACTGAAGTTACAGCCACAGTGAGCCACCATGTGGGTGTTGAGAATCGAACTCAGATCCTCTGGAAGAGCCACAGTGCTCTAAACCACTGAGTGATCTCTCCGACGCCCCTCCTCCACATCAATTAATTTTTTAATAGGCTTTTTTCTTTTTGTTTTTCCAGTGCAATTTATAGAGCCGTATTTCATAATTATTTTGGGATCAGACGGTTACCCCATAAAGGATATATGTGGGCCAACCTAGTAAATATGGAAAAATTATGAATTCACTAGAACAAAGTATAAAGACACATGAATATGAAAATGCTGTAATGAAATCCATTTGTTGGTCTCCTAACTTTAGAAAGTAATTAAAATTTCTGCAGGGTTAAAAGAAAATTTCTAATCCACAAATACTAACGTTACTATTTTAACTTTCAGTGAAGGGAATTTGGCTACCAAGCAGGTCGTATTTCTCCAAAGGCCAGTTACGTGGAATTCAGCTGCTCAGACCCCAGAAGTGAGTAAAAAATCACCAATGTTGACATTATGAATAAGACATGATAGCAAAGCATCTAACCCTCAAGCTCGCTCTATTGTTCTAAAAATGAATACAGGATAGGACACACAGACTCACCGTGGAAACAGTCTCCTAAAGAAGAATGCAAAAAAGAACTTGACTGGTTTCCCCAAAACCCATTGTAGAAAGAGGAAACTGACCCCCAAATTGTCCTCTGGCCCACACACATGCCATTGACCTGCGTGAGCCTGCACTCTCATATACACATACTACATATATCAATTTGTAATCGTTTTTAAATAGAAAGGATGACTCAGTCCCAAAGACTATTAAAATATTAAAATATGCTGTCCCAATACACGGCGCATGGACATAAGGATCATTTTGAGCTGCAGGGAACTAAGAAAGCAGACCCAGGAAGTTTCTTGGTCTGCCCTTTTTTTCTGCCATAAAATGGCCTATATGCCACCTTATAGAGGTAGCAGGTTCCCAGTCTACATATACATCTGCTCTCCCTGGCGGAAAGAAGAGACTGACAATTGGATACGATTCTCTCTGATTTGAATCTGTGAAAATGAAATAATCTGCTCCCTCATTATCCCCTGGAGGCTTTGCTTTGCTTGCTGGTCACTTGCTCCCAGTTTACCCTCTCAAAAAGCTGTGCTGAGCTCAGTCTTCTGCACCAAGCCATCTCCTAGACTTCTTTTCTTTTCTACAAAGTCCCTGTGTACGTACAAAATAAACCCATGCTGCTAACCTGTTCTTTGCCACTGTAGTTCCCAGCCTCAGCTACCAATCCTACAGCAGAGAGAAAGGGGGGTTCCTCCATTGTTTTTCTAAGGTTTGTGAATCCAAAGTGCCTGAGTTTGCAAAAATATGCACAGTTTTGCTTGACCTCTGACAACATGTAGCACATCTGTATTGTCTCAATATAGTCTCAAGCTGACATTGCCCAGCCTTTTTTTTTTTTAAATGGGGAAGGAGGTTAGGCAGGGTCTTTCTGTGTAGCTCTGTCCTGGGAC
Organism: Rhabdomys pumilio; assembly: GCA_030674055.1. Taxonomy (NCBI): domain Eukaryota; kingdom Metazoa; phylum Chordata; class Mammalia; order Rodentia; family Muridae; genus Rhabdomys; species Rhabdomys pumilio. The sequence continues at coordinate 137,315,757 of JANHMN010000001.1, read as the reverse complement.
TCACTTTGTAGACCGTGCTGGACTTGACTTCAGAGAGACTGACCTGCTCTGCTTCCTGAGTTCTGGGATTAAAGGCATGCACCCCCATGCCTGGCTGTCCTGCTTTTTACTGAGGTGGGATATTGAGCATGGGGTTCCTTACTCTTGTGGTTTTGAAGCTAGAACAATGTTCTTTGACTGGAGGAAAACTGTATTGATAATGCCCGACTTATGATAGGACCCTCATACAGCCATAGTGTACGCAATTTAGCCATGCTGTGTTAACTTTGGAGCTGACTGCCTGTGTACATAAGTAGGTTGAGAGGTAGGAAAGTGGACTGGAAGGTGGAGGCAGAAGAGGAGAGTCCTCTGGAGGACTCACTTGTGAGCAGTGTGCCCCTCACACAGGATGTGTCATCACAGGATGACCCTGGCTCATAAGCTCATTATGGAGTATTCTGTCTAGAATTTTAACATCCTCCAAATGGTCCTCAAGTTTTTAGGAAGGGTCATGCTCGTTCACTCCTCACAGCCCCCGTGGGATTGGATCAATGGAGAGCCACGTGGTTGTATCTGAGCCCAAGTCTGCCACCTCACAGTCTTTCTACTTAGAACTGACAGCAGTTTCTTAGACTACGGCTTCAAGTTGAAATTCTAGAGCTGAGGATAGATCTCAGTGGTAGGGCATTCACCTAGAGTGCATGAGGCTCTAGATTCAATCCCAAATGCTAAAGAGAAAAAATGAAAATGAAAACAAGGCTTCTGGGTAATAATGGGGGATATGAAGCTGCATCTATGCGATGCAGTAAAGGAAAGGAGTCAGGACAAGACTGCACTCCGGAGAGATGGAGAGGAGCGTGCCTGGGGTTCGTGAAGGCAGTGAGGACAACTGGAGAGTGTGGGAGGAGGAGGGTGGTCCAGAGAAAAGAAAGGAGCCAGAGTGAGAATTACAAAGTCCTCCCCAGGAAGAAGCCCTGAGCAGAGCGCGGCTACCACCTGGTGAGCCACAGCCCCATCACCAGGACTCAGTTCTCCAGAGATTAGTGTCCCCTGGCCCCAGTTGTTGCTAGAACCAAGAGCCAGAGAAAGTGAGCAGGCTGCTCATGGCCAGGAGCACAGTGGGTGGACAAGAGCCGGCCAGTGAGGCACTCGCTGCTGAAGTGCAGAGAAAGTGTGACATGGAGGCCCAGGCGGAGGCTCACCAGGGTCAGAGTGATGTGGCTATAAAAGATAAAGATAAAGAGAGGAGGAATATGTTTTGGTGGGTGTGTGGTGAGGTGTGGGGAAGGGAGGGTGCCTCCGCGGACCCGTGCTAAGGCATCCGCGGTATAGTATAAAATAGAGTATTCAGGGCATGGCGAGGGGAGTCGAGAGGGTAGTATAGACAGAGAAAGGCAGTAGAGGCCAGGGTAGTATAGACAGAGAAAGGCAGTAGAGGCCGGCCATGAGCACGTGGAGAGACAGGGGAGGGGAAAGGGACTGGAGAGAGAAGGGGGAAGGAGTGAGGGGACAGAGCAGGAGCAAAAAGGCAAGAGCAAGAGAGAGCAGAGGGGACAAACACCTCCTTTTATAGAGAGTCAGGCACACCTGGCTGTTGCTAGGTAACTGTGGTGTGCAGCTTAGACAAAATGCTAACACAGAGTAGGAGCGTCTCACCATCCAGAATGGCCAAGCCATCGGTCTCAAACCTTGAAATGCTCACCCTCCTGTCCCTCCCACAGGAGTGCTGGGAGCACCTGCCGCTTCACACACACATCTGTGAATTGACCTGCACCCCGTTTCTTTAAGGCATCAGAAATGATTTATATTAGTAAAACTAGAAGGTGTTTAGAATAGACATTGGGGGGGCCTGTCCATGAAGTTAGGCTAGATCTCAGATCGAACCCTGACTTATCAGAAGTTGATAAATTAGCCAGTCAGTGGTGGTGCACATCTTTAATCCCAACACTCAGAAGCTAGCAGCAAGCCGACCTCTGTAAGTCTGAGGACAGCTTGATCTACAGAGAGTGAGTTCCAGGACAGCCAGAGCTACAAAGAAGAACCCTGTCTCGGAAAAAAACAGAGTTGATAAACTAGATCTCATCAAAATTAAAAGCCTGTGCCATGTGACTTACACCACTAAAAGAATAAAAAGATAAGCCACAGACCACAAAAACCTTAGGTATCACATCAGTAACAATGGGCTGTATCGAGAATACATCAAGAATCTCAAACATCAGCAGTAAGAGAGCAGCACAGTTGTCAGTGAGGGTATGTACACAGGAAGTAAATACACAAAAGATGCTTCAATCATTAGTCATGAGAGTGCAGACGCAGCTCATGACAAGATGCCACCATGCACATATTACAAAAGCTAAACTTTGAAATCAGGCAGTAACCAAGAGCTGGCAAGACTAACGGGCAAGCGAAGCTGTCATCACTGGGCGGGGATGCAAGCAACCCAGCAGTCTAGAGGTTGATCAGGCCACTTGTGACTTTAAATGCACACGAATGGCTCAGCAATCCCCTCCTGGGTATTTATGTTAAAGAAACACACACATGTGTGCACAAATATGTGTGTGTACAGAGTATACACAAATATATATCGTTATCCTAGTCATAAGTGCCCAAAGCAGGAGAAGGCCTATGTCTTCAATAAACAATGATAGTACAGTCTTGTAATTAAGTACTACTCAGAAATAAGAGATGAGCTACAGATGCGAACAGTAACTTGGATGGATTCTCGGGTGTTAGGCTGAGTGAAAGGAGCCAGTGTCCAAAGGTTACACTGTATCATTCCATTCACATCACAGCCTGGATTAGGTGAACCGTGCAACAGGAGGATATACAGGAAAGACGGGGAGACGATGGAACTGCTGTAGTGTGTGTTAAATCTGGGTTTCTTAAAGTCCATAAAAATGTATACCAGATGTCAGTTTTACAGTTCAGGCACTTTACAAATACAATCCCAGTAATACAATTTACAAATACAAGGCCCGGTGAAGTGGTGTAGCAACTAAAGGTGCTTGCTTCTAAGCCTGACAGACCAGAACACACATGGTCTGAGAAGAGAACTGTCTCCCAAGAGCTGTCTTCTGACCTTTACTCAACTGCTGTGGCATATACACAAGGGTACATGCCTATACATGTGCATACACACACACATGAATAAAATAAAAGTCCACACTGGGCATTGTGGCACGGGCCTGTAGTCCTAGTGTCCTGCTTTGCTTTCCGTTTCTGTGGGGAAAACTACTAACCAAAACCAACTCAGAGGAAGAAAGTGTTTATGTGGCTTACACGTAAGTGACACAGCCCATCACCAGGAGAAGTTCTTGCAGGAGCTCAAAGAGGAACCCAGAAGTAGGGTCTGAAGTAGAGACCATGGACAAACACTGGCTGGCTCCCTCTGGCTTGCTCAAGCGGCCTTCCTCATATGATACAGGTCTACATGCCCAGTGATGGCACCTCCCACATGGACTAGCCATCTCACATCAATTAACAATTAAGGAAATTCCCTCACAGACCACCCACAGGCCAGTCCCATGAAGGCAAGTCCTCAGTCCCTCTTCCCAGTTGTCTCAAGTTGACAACTGAAGCTACCCATGACACCCTACTCCTTGTCAATTTTGACACACAAACATGTCACTTTAAACCATAACCATTCTCTTCTTGTTTGTCCTCCAGATCATATTAATAGTAATATCACAATATAAAATACAACACAACTTTGAAAATCCCACAGTATAAGAAAATCCCACCATATAGCCAGGTGTAATGGCATGCATACACTTTTAATCCCAGCATTCTGGAGGCAGGCAGGTAAGTCTCTGAGCTTGAGGCCAGCCTGGGCTACAAAGTGAGTTCTAGGACAGTCAAGGATACATAGTGAGACCTTGTCTCAAAACAAACAAACAAACAAACAAACATTTGTAACTCCAGTACCAGGGAATCTGATTCTCTCTTCTGCCTCCTCAGGCCTTAGGTCTGCAGATGATACATAGACATACAAAACATCTACACACATAATGTTTAAGTTCCCTCTCTCTCTCTCTCTCTCTCTCTCTCTCTCTCTCTGTCTTATATAGAGTCTTGCTACATAGCACTGGCTGTCCAGGGACACACTATGTAGACCAGGCTGGCCTCAAACTCAAAGACCCACTGCCTCTGCTTCCTGAGTGCTGGGACTAAAGGCCTACAACACACATCAAGCCTCACTCTGTCTTTAAAATATCCAGTCTCCTGACTTGAACTCTAGTAACATAAAACTGAGTTAAATACTTTTTAGTCCAAAAGGAAAGAACCAGGGCACAGTTACTATCAGATCAAAGCAAAAACAAAACCCAACATATAAGGAGCCAAGTCTTCACCATCTCCCAGCTACTTCAAAAGACAGAGACAGTGGAGTCATTTGAGCTGGGAGCTTGAGACTAGTTTAAGAAACTGAGTGAGATTCCATCTTTAATAAATAAAAGAGGGGCTAGAGAGATGGTTCAGAGGGTAAAAGTGCTAGCTGCTCTTAGAGAGGACTTGGGTTAAATTCCAATTTCCAGCACCCACGTGGCAGCTCACATCCATCTGTAACTCCAGTCCCAGGGGAATATGACGCCCTCTTCTGGACTCCCTGGGTACTGCACACACAAGGTAAACAGACATACGTGAAGGCAAAACACACATACATATAAGTTTAAAAAAATTAAGTAAAAGAAAGAAAATTTCAGTAGACTGTTTGCTTTATATATTACATAGATTACATTTTCCATGCTATATTCCTCATAAAGCCTTTCCTTGGGGCATAGGATTCTTGGGAAGCAAGGTGCAGTGGTTAGCCCCTTTTCCTGCATGGGGTTCCATTATTCAGTTCGTCTTTCTGTTTTCAACCCTATTTTTATTGTCGTATTTTGGACAGATGCCTCCAAATAGATTCCAGGAAATGATAGCTCTGCTGGAGGGGGTGAAGGACTCTGAGCAAAAGCTGGAGTGCAGACCTATAATCCCAGACCTGAGGGATGGAGGCAGGAGGATCGGGAGTTCAAGGCTACTCTGGCCTGCATCAAACCCTGGCTCAAAAACAAAACAAAGTAAAACAAACAAACAAAAAGGATTTTTTGACCTCCATCAGCTAAATTTTACTTTAACGTTTTTCTTCTAAGATTTTTCTTGTTAAATTTTTGTTTCTTTTGAAAAGCTAAGTAAGACTCATAGATTTTTTTTTTTAATTATCGTAAAATGACTATTTCAGTTTTTAAAAACTTCTGCCCATATCATTGATAAGACACAAAGGGCCATTTAAAGTATTTGGTTTCTGGGCCTGAGGCGATGCCTTGATGGTTGAGAGCACTGGCTGCTCTTCCAGGACTCAAGCTCGGTCTCCAGCACTCCTCTGGACAGCTCACAACCACCTGTAAATTCTAGCTATGGAATCTGACCTCTTCTGGACTCTGCAAACACCTGGACACATATGCACAGAAACATAATTTAAAATTTTTTTTTAATCTTTAAAAGCATTTTGTTTCCACAAGCTCAGAATAGGAGTCCCCATTTATAGAAGACTCAGGAGCTGACAGCAAACTGAAAAGAACTCTGAGGGCTTGAGGTAGGAGAAACACAGACAGTGCCTGTGGTTCCTCCAGGTATCCATTCCTTTATAAAATACGAACAATATTAGCACAGACCACAGAGCTCTCACTTTGAGAACATATCCAGATGTGTCTGGCGCCATGACTGGCAGTATGAGAGGTTGCAGTCACTTTCACGGGAGGGCTTTTCCTTCAACAACAGATCATTAAATTCTGCTAATGATAAAGAGACAGGAGAGAAATCCAGGGACACCAAGTGGTCCTGGATTTTTCTCCAACTAAAATGGCCATTAGCTGTAATACAGAAATGTGGTTTACCAGTCAGTTTTGATGTTTCAAAACTTACACACACCTAGGAAGAAACAATTATTTAATTAAGTGTGGGCATTGGGAATCTTTTCTCTTTTAAATTTTCTACGTGTTTGGAACTTTTCATAATCATAAAGTTGGGGAAATTAAGTGAAAGCATTAATTATCAGGAACACTTTTCATGTTGACTGATAATTAGTAAGTAACTACTTACTAAGCTGTGCCAACAACAGACAATTTAGACAGCTTAGGGGTCAAAGCGTCTGCTGCCAAATCTGACAGCTTGAGTTCTGTCCCTGAAATCCAAAAAGTCAAGGGAGAGAACCAAGCCTACATGTCTTCTGCACAGACACCATGGCACACACAACATAAATGAACAAACTATATCCGTAAGCAGCGAACTCCACATAGGAGATGAGTCCTGTAATACCTAAAGGTGGGCAGGCACTCAGGATGGGTGGGGGTGGGGCTTCATGGCCTGGATCAGCCTTGCGGCCATGAGAATTGGTCTCTCCCCTGTAGACTCTATGCTCCTCAGCCAGTTGGTACAATGCTCAGCCACTGGGATAGAGGAAGTTGGAATTCCAGGTTTGTGCCTTGGGCAATGACTTTCTCAAACAGTGATGTCTTCTCATGTTGCTTTGATCTGAACTGCTCTGTCTGTCCACATTCACTTCCAAAGGAGGCTGGAAATGTGGTCTGTGTTAATACCACATGCTCCAACACTGAGGGGGGTTGGTGGAGAAAGTTCTGTTGTTTAAGAGAAAAACAGAGAGACTGGCCCCTGGAAGACAGACCGTGTTTCTGTCTGGTTTGGTTTTTGCAGTATTATATTTTATTTAAATTAATTTTTAAGTGGTACATCAATTTTTAAAAGACTCATTTATTTCTTTTATGTGTATGAGTGTTTTGCTTGCACGTATGTGTATGTGCATGCCTGGTGCCAGGAAAGCCAGAAGAGGGCATCCTTGGAACTAGAGTTACAGACAGTTGTGAGCCACCACATGGGACCAACCACATAGGAACCAAACCCTGGTCCTCTGCAAGAGCATCAAGTGCTCTTACCTGCTGAGTCATCTCTCCAGTGTCTGGTACATAAAAATTTTAAAGTGTGTTTGTGTGTGTGTGTGTGTGTGTGTGTGTGTGTACAATTTGATGTTTCAATGCACATATACACTGTACAATTTTTAAATCAAGTTAGCATGCCTACTTTTTCAAATATTTATCACTTGTTTATGGTGAAAACATTGAAATCCATTTTGAAATCTAGTGTACACAGTCACTCAGCAGGGCCACAGCAGACCAGAACTTCCTACCCTGTAGCTTGTGTCCATTGGTTAACCTTCCCCCATCCTTTCCCCACCCCACCCCTACTCTCTCAAGCTTCTGGTAGACACCAGTCTTCTTGTACTTTTTATGAGAGGAACTCCCCACAGTCTGTGTGTCTCAGAGTGTGGTTCCTGTCATTCTGAGCCTGATTTGTTTCCCTGAGCACCAGTGGCAAGTGGAAGAGTATCATCTCCTTTATCCACTCACAGGTGATATGCGGTCAGGATGTTTCCACTCACGGGTCTTGTGAAAAGCAGGGCAGTGAGCAGGGAGAGCAGATGTTCATTGACATTCTGACATCATTTCTCTAGCCTTACCCAGGAGTGGGATGGCTGGATCACAAGGTAGCTGTCTTTCAGCATTCCATATTATGGCCACACTAGCTGTTGTGATTTGAATAAGAATGTGCAACCCCACCCCACCCCCCCATAGACTCATGTTGAATGCTTTATGGAGTAGCACTAGGAGGTGTGGCCTTATTGGAGTGGTTGTGGCCTTGTTGGAGGAAGTGTGTCATTGAGGGTGGGCTTTGGAGTTTGAATTGCTCAAGCCAGGCCCAGTGTTTGTCTCTGCTGCCCGTCAATCTGGATACAGAACTCTCAGCTACCCCTCCAGCATCATGTCTGCCTGAATGCCCCCACCTTTCCTACCATGAGGATAATAGACTAAACCTCTGAACTGTAAGCCAGCCCCAAGTAAATGTTGTCCTTTTTTAAGAGTTATTGTGATCATGGTGTCTCTTCACAGCAATGGAAACCCTGACTAAGACACTAACCTGCATTCCTAACCTAATTCTTTTGTTTGCATTAAAACACTGGCAGTGGAAAGGGACAGTGCTGAGATATCCTAAAGTCAACAGGCCTGTCACTTGACCTGCATATGTATCTTAATGGGTGCAGCATGATTTAGCATTATTTAGGAGGCCATCTTCCAGGCATGCCTGTGAGGAATTATCTAGACTAGGTTACCTAGCACTTGTAGGAGGTGGGGCCTTGGAGTCGGTGTGGTCTTGTTGGAGGAAGTGTGTCATGTGGAGGTAGGCTTTGAGGTCATCTATGCTCAAGCTATGCCCAGTGTGGACACAGTCTCCCTCTGCTGCTTGTGGATCAAGATGTAGAACACTTGGCTTCTCTAGCACCTGCAAGCTGTCAAGTTTCCTACCATAATGGATTGAACCTCTGAAATTGTAAGCCAGCCCCAGTTTAATGTTTTCTTTTATATGAGTTGCCATAATCATGGTGCCTCTTCATAGCAATGAAATGAAATCCTAAGGCACAGACCCACCCTGAAAATGGGTCCTTCCCTCCTTGGGCTGAATCCTGAACTAAAAAAAAAAAGGCAGAAAGTGAGCTGATCCCCAGCATTCACTATTCTGTTTCCCAACTGTGGACTCAGTGGGCTTTTCCTCACCATGACAAACTGTACCCTCAAACGTGAGACAAAAGCAACCAGTCCTGAACTTGCTTTTTGTCTGGTATTTTGACACCACATCAAGAAAGACACTAATAGAATGGGTCAGTTCTTTTTCTTTTAAACAAGAGTGACACATTAGTTGTTTGTTAGGGTGGCATTGGATCTGCATGCATTCAAATCACCTTGTAGAGAAAATGTCAGAAAAAAGTGGGAAAGAAAGAAGCAGGAAAGGAAGAAGCAGGAAAGGCCATGAGCGAGCCTGGAAAGTAACAGGGACCTGCAGTGCAGTGCTCCTTAGGAGATGAGCACACAGTCTGTGCTGTGCTTATGAACCACTTATATGCAAAATGAGAAAAGGATGAAGGAAGAGAGGGAGGGAGGGAGGGAGGGAGGAAGAGAGGGAGGGAGGGAAGGAGGGAGGAAGAGAGGGA
>JANHMN010000001.1:137257597-137306728 GCA_030674055.1 Rhabdomys pumilio | reverse complement strand
GAAGAGAGGGAGGGAGGGAAGGAGGGAGGAAGAGAGGGAGGGAGGGAGGGAGGGAGGGAGGGAGAAAAGGCATAACAAAACATGTTAAGGTTCTAACAATAGCAGTTTTTTGGAGGTAGGATGAGCTTTCCTCTTTTCTTCTACCAGGTTCTCTAGAGTGTGTGTGCATGTGTGTGTGCACATGTCCATGTGCGTGTGTATGTATGTGTGTGTGCATGTGTATGTATGTGTGTATGTATGCATACATGTGTGTATGTGCGCATGTTTGTATGTATGCATGCATGTATATGTATGCATGTGTGTGTATGTATGTGTGCATGTGTGTATGTATGTGTGCATGTGTGTGTGTATGTGTGCATGTGTGTATGTGCGTGTGCATGTATGTGTGTATGTGTGCATGTGTGTGTGTATGTGCGCATGTGTATGTGCGCATGTGTATATGTATGCATGCGTGTATATGTATGCATGCGTGTGTATGTATGTGTGCATGTGTGTATGTGTGTGTGCATGTGTGTGTGTATGTTCATGTGTGTGTGTATATGTGTGTACTATTCTGTAACAGAAAGAGTTTTATCTAGGGAGCACAAGCCTTCTATCACTGATCTACTCGTTTTTTTAAACACAGTGAACGTACTGTGACAAGCACAAGCACTGGCTTCAGTGCCCGTGGGGCAGGACACTCCATGGCCTCACCCCTTCACGGGGACCTGAAGAATGGGGAGACTGAAGTGAATGATCTCCTGTGATTGGATGGACTCCAGACTCTAACGTTTTGAGTTATTAGGAAATCACAAATTGGCTGATTGTAAAAAACATTTCACGTGGGGTGAGGTTGTGTGAGAGGCAATATCATTGCGAAAGACATATTGATCAAACCCCTAGTCTTCTGACGAGCTAAGGTGTGTGTTCTGAAGTGTTCTAGGATACAGTGCTATTTTGTCAGGTAGCATTTCAACTTTACAACTGATGGCCGTTTACTTGTTAATAGTTATCTAAAAGTAAACTACTATGAATAGCATATGCTAAAGAATATTCCATTTTTATTAAGGAAATTCTCACTGCAATGAGAACCGGCCTCTCTTATCTGACATACAATAATGTATTGCAAAAGTCACCTTTGTCCCTGTAACAGCCGAGGGCTCCAGGGCTCCCTGTGAGTCAGACTGGAAGGACAAGCCCAGGGGATCTTGTGTCTGTGGGAAAGGCCCCCACTAGCCAGCTGTGAGGAAGCCTACCCAGCAGCATTGTTCAGCCCTGGCACTGACCAGGGCATCGCTCTCAAGCCTGGCACCTATCTGAGAGGACCTCTCAGGCCCCACTGCGAGAACTCAGCTCAACACATTTTGAGCAGAAATAAAGGACGAGGTTCACAGATCCAGTGTTTACGTTTGGTGAAGGCAGGAGTGCGCCAAGAGGAGACACTTTTGTTTGCAAGGGCAGCGTTCTAAGAGTTTCATGACTTCAGCTTTTTCACACAGTAAAGTGTAGTCTTAGTTCCCGACTAACACCCAGGTGAATGTGGGTCATTTGAAAGAATCCTGTGACTATTAGGTTGGTTGTTTGAATCCTTGCTCAGCCTTACAGAGCTGAGGTTCTGTGATGGGGTCCAGTGACACTGGCAGTGAGAGTTAAGTAATCTTGCAGCAGTCTGGACGCCACATGCTGAGCTCTCCTGGAGAATCCAGCCCCTTCTGTGGATTAGAGACCTTCAGACCTAAGTTGACACGGCAGGGACTTCATCAGGAACTGTATTGTCTTAGTCACTGTTCCATTGCTGTGAAGAGACACTGTGTAAGAGAGGACATTAAGTCTGGGCTTGCTCACAGTTTCAGAACCTTAGTCTATTATCATCTTGGGGAACAGAGAGAAAGGGAGGGGGAGGGAGACATAGAGGGAGGGGGAGAGGGAGAGACAGAGGGAAGTGGGGGAGGGGGAAAAAGGGAGAGAGACTCTGGGCCTGGCATGGGCTTGTGAAACCTCAAAGCCCACCCACAGTGACACACTTTCTCCATCATCTCTAATCCTTCTAATCTTTTCAAAGAGTTCTACTACTTAATGACAAAGAATCTAAATATACGAGCCTATAGGGGCCATTCTTACTCAAAAACCACATGAACCCAGGACATTGCCAGCCTTTAACTTTATCAGCAAAATACCCACAGCTTGTTGTAGCCCAGTTGTGAACGAGCTGGGTCAGGCTGCAGAATAATCCTGTTTGTAGCAGCACAAGGAAGCGGGTCTGTTGTCACCATTCAATACAGTTCCTCTGCTGTGATTCCCAACCATACAATTATTTTTATTGCTACTTCATAGCTATAATTTGGCTACTGTTATAAATGCAAATGGAAGTATCTGTGTTTTCTGATGGTCTTGGGTGACCCCTGTGAAAGGGTCATTCGACCCTTGAGAAATGCTGTTCTAAAGAAACACTTAGAATGTACTTTATCCAGGACACACTGGTGCCTCATGACATAGACAAGACACCCACTAAAGTGTATGGTGTACAGTTTAGTCACCGTTACCACCTCCAAAACAAAATGCACTCGTCTGTTTCTTGCTTACTTGATTTCCCAAGTACAATTTAACTCACTTCTCTCCTGAGAACTGTCCACACAACCCTCCTACCACTGAGAAGGACAAGCCAAGAGCAGATTTGCCAGACAGGCAGATGAGCAAGACCCGGGTGCTGAGGATGGAGCCAGGGCCACATAGGCAGGGCTCCAGCTCTGAGCTACACCCCAGCTCCTGTAGTAAGGAGTGGGAAAGAGTTTCAAGTAGAGAAGCGGTGGGCAGAGCAGAGGCGCGCATGCTCCAAGCCCTGCTTGACAATCTCTGTGTTTCAGAGGAAAGGCAGCCGGCTGCTGAGGGGTGAAGACAGAAACAAGGTTGGCAGCAGGAGCATAGGCCTGGACACAAGCGCATGTCAAGCCTCTCAAGCCGCAGGAGGCCGAGCCCCTCTTGAGGAGGGTCCCCCCTCTCCCTCCAGAGAGTGCTGGACCAAGGAAGAGCGGCCCGCACAGAGCGACAGCTTCTCCGGCTTCAGCAGCAGCGACAGTGTCCTCCGGGAATTGGATGATGGACAGTTTGACCAGGAAGAGGGCGTGACACAGGTCACTTGCATGTGAGTTGCCAGGTGACCCCACAGAAGGCCTTGTAAATAGTTACTAAAGTGACTGCTGTCTGACTTTATTTTGCTTCTACATCTTCATTTATGTAATTGTTTTTTAATTTCCAGGCTCGGCCTTCCCCTAACCTATGTAAACTTTGGCTCAACCTCTAAGACAAGGAAGAATAAGCAACTATTTATCAATTTAAAAGCTTGCTTACATTTCTCTCAACTAAAACATCTGTGTAAACAGATGTCTCATCTGGTCATTAAGCAACGACCTGGTTCACTTCCCCACAAGTGGACAAAAATCATTATTTCTCATCAGGCCTATTACAAAGGCTGACTATTCAAATCATGTCAACCAATTAGGGCTTTCTCAGGAGGCTACAGATCCAGTTAAACTGAAAAATATTCTTTCCTCCCAAAATATCCACTCCCTGCCTATAGCACTTAATCTAATTTTTGTCTCTTACTGTTGTGTGTCCATACAAAGCAAGCCTCGTTTGTCAAAAGTCTTTAAAAAAATTTCTTTCCTGTGTCTTTCCTTTCAAAGAGCCACCATGTGGCCAGTCCTTCAGTGAACCATTAACTTTGGCATTGTTGTTAGCCTACCAGTGGCATTAAACAGAATTTCTCAAGTCAGTTAAGGCTGACGGGACGGCTCAGTCATAAAGGTGCTTGCCACGCAGAACTCGTGACCTGAGTTCAGTCTCCGGAACCCACAGAAATGTAGGAAGAGAGAACCAAGTCCACAAAGTTGTGCTCTGACCTCCACAAGCTAACACTTGTTCCTCTATGCTCTTGTGCACACACACTCATTTTTTAAAAAGTCACTGAAGAGGGCACACTGTGGAGGGCACTGCATGGCTGAGGACAACCGCCTGCCCCACTCCGACCTAGGAGGAATCCAACTGGCTGAACCTCCCTACCCTGACTGAAAACTAGTATCCAATAAAAGGTGATTGACTGGTTTGTGTAAAAAAAAAAAAAAGTCATTTAAAGGAGAACCCACAGCCTCAATGTGTACATCTCATCTCTGCCCAGCATGGTAGCACACCTCTTTTTTTTTTTTTTTTTTTCTTCTGGTTTTTTCGAGACAGGGTTTCTCTGTGTAGCCTCGGCTGTCCTGGAACTCACTCTGTAGACCAGGCTGGCCTCGAACTCAGAAATCTGCCTGCCTCTGCCTCCCAAGTGCTGGGATTAAAGGCGTGCACCACCACCTCTAATCTCAGTATTTGGCAGGCAGAGGTGGGTAGATCTCTGTGGGTTCTAGGACAGTCAAGGCTACACAGTGAGACCATGTCTCAAACAACAACCAACAAAATTTAACTATCTTTCTTTAAATTTTCAAACACCATTGAAGAAAACAAATATCAATCTCAAATGGAGTGTGGTTGCTACAACTGTTAGGTTCAAATCCTGTTTTTATCTTGACATGTTAAACCTGGAGAAATGTTGCGACCCAGAATTCTCAGTCCGGCAGGAGTGGGGGTGCTCACAGCCATGTGATGTCTGTGACACTAACCCATTCCATGGCCACCTTCCTCCTGCTGCGAGGGAGGCTTTCATCTTGCCCAGTCTCTACTGGTAAAGACTCATCTTCTACAGAGCAGGGGCCTTTCATTTACGTGTGAATGAATTACAGTTGACTGTGCCATTAAGTAACTCACATATCATATATTTTTATTGGCTTGATGTTGAGATTGTGAGTCATGTGAATAATAAACTCTCGTTTGTTGTTAGGCTACTGTCTAACTGAACACAAATATGCCTATATTTTGTTTTCTATACCTGGTTTTGTTGTTTCTTTTTCTTTTTTTGTTTTATTTGTTTGTTTGTTTGTTTTTTGGGAGGTGTTGATTGGTTGATTGGTTGGTTTTTTGAAACAGAGTTTCCTTGTGTAGCCCTGTCTGCCCTGAATCTCCCATGGTAGACTTGGCTGGCCTCAAACTCAGAGATTTGCCTGCCTCTACCTCCCTTCCTGTTCCCAAGTGCTGAGTGTGCCACCGACACCTGGCCCTCATTTTGTTTTTTGAGACAAGTTCTTGCTATATATAGCTTTGAAACTCATAGCAATCCTCCTGCCTCAGTTTCCAGAGTGCTGGGATTATAGGTGTTATGCTACCATCTAGCTTTGATATGTTCTATATGTATTATGTGTTATCAAATACTTAAATGTATCCAAACTAAACCACTTTCCATGAGTTTCCGGTAAATTCACAAAAAAAGCCTGCTATGGCGAAGCCTCACTGTACATGGCATGCTGCTCAGACTTCTCTGTAGACTTCTCTGTCGGTGCTGGTGGGCAGGAGAGCGGGGGTTGCCTTGGGTTTTAGAAGAACATGGGTTATAAATTCAAGTAGGTAGGTAAGGCATAGTGGTGCACCCCTGCGACCCCAAGACTCAGGAAGCTGACACAGCACAAAGTCTGAGGCTAGCCTATGCTATAATAAACAATTTTTGGACTTCTGATGAAAACAGAAAATTACTTTAAAACTCTGCACATGTCCTGAAGCTCTGAAAAAAAACCTGGAGACATGCTCAGAAAATGGGGCAGTTCCCCTGACAGGGATGACAAGGTGAGGAAAGAGGAGAGGCTTTTACACTGCTGTTGTTGCACAGGGAGAATCTGAAACATTAGGAACAGTGTGTGGAGGGAGCAGGGCGAGCCAGAAGGATGGGGTGGGAAGGGGGGAGGCCAAAACGACAGACAGACAGACAGACAGACACAGAGAGAGACAGAGACACGGAAAGACGGATGGATGGATGATGGATGGATGGATGGATGATGGATGATGGATGATGGGGGATGGAGAGATGGCTCACCAGTTAAGAGCAAGCTCTGCTTTTGCAAAGACCAGCATCCTATTGCAGCACCCACATCAGGCGGCTCCCAAGCACTTGTAATTCAGGAAGGGAGTCAGGCACCTCTGACTCTGCACATGCACACACCCAACACAGACACATCCTAAGAAGGTTTTATAACTTTAAGTACAGAGGTAAGGACTGGGGATGTGGCCCAGTTGGCAGAGGGCTTGTCTAGCGTGCATAAAGATCTGGATTCAATCCCCAGCACCACGTAGAAGTAGGAATTTCCCAGCCCCAGGGAAGTAAAGACAGCAGAATCCTAGGTTTAAGGCCATCCTTGGCTACATAGCAAGTTAGACAACAGCCTAAGATACATGGGACCCTGTCTAAAAACAAAGAAAAAAAGAGAAAAAGACAGGAGGCCCAGATGTGGTGGTACATGCCCATAATTCCAGCTCTCCAGAGGCAGAAACAGGAGAGTCAAGAGTCCACAGTTATCTTTAATGAGTTATCTTTTACTAAATTTGAGGTTGGCCAGCCTGTGCTATATGAGGTCTTGTCTTTAAAAATAATATATGAGGGACTGGAGAGATGGCTCAGAGGTTAAGAGTGCTCTTCCAGAAGTCCTGAGTTCAATTCCCAGCAACCAACCACATGGTGGCTCACAACCATCAGTAATGGGATCCGATACCCTCTTCTGGTGTGTCTGAAGACAGCTACATTGTTACTCATGTACATTAAATAAATAAATATTTTTTAAACCCTGTCTCAAAAGACAAAGAAGAAAAAACAAAAACCCAAAACAACAACAAAAAAAAATTCAATCAGCAAGACTCTTTTTAAAAAAAGGAGGGAAAGAAGAAAGAAAGAGAGAAAGAGAGAAAGAGAGAGAGAGAGAGAAACAGTGAGTGAAAGTAGTCGGAGCCAATGAGATGACTCAGTAAGTAAGGCACCAAGCCCGATGGCCTGGCTTCAATTCCCAGGACCCACATGGTAGAAGGAAAGAATCTTCTTGCAAGTTAACCTCTGACCCCCACATGTGCCCACAGCATGTGTATGCCCTCCCTCCACACACAATAAACAAATACATATTCTTCTTGGAGTTTTTATATGATTTATTTTTTAATTATCTGTACATGATGGGTAGGTAGAGTATGTGCACAGGTCCCCAAAGAGTCCAGGAGAGGGCACCAGACCCCTGGAGCTGGGGTTGTGGGTGGCTGCAAGCCATCTAACGTGGTTCTGGGAATCTTCCTCCGGAAGAGAGCAGACATTCTCAACATCTCTGACCCATTTCTCTAGTCCCCTCCTTCGTGTTTTTTAAATAATTCTATGCCAGGCATGGTGGTGCACATCTTTAATCCCAGCACTCGGGAGCAGAGAACTTGAACACCTCTGCCTTTGTTCTCAAATGCTAGGATAGCAGGCATTCACCATCAGACCTGACCCCTACTTTACCCTTTTGAAGCCACAAAGGTCATATTCTATGTCATCCCCATAAGTCAACGTTGTAGCCTCAATCATTGGCATAGTTGTTATCCGAAACATTTTCAGATTTGCTTCTGAAATCAAACATCATCTTTAAGATGCTTGCTTGGCCCACTCACCTATCCTGATGGATATTTCTGACCAAGGGAAAAGCTTCTGCCCTGGGGAATCATTCATAGAACACAGTGCTCCCACACTGAATTTACAATGGTTTGATTCACTCGCTCGCTCGCTGGATCTGGACTATGACAGACTGGATTTCTGCTGGGCAGTGAGCTAAGGTTTCATCTTCATATTAAATCACTCAAGGCACAAACAGAAAGCCAAGGCCAAGCGAGGAACGGCTTCCATGCCAACTGTGACTCACAGAGGCTCATTTGGGTCCAACACCGAATTAGTGCTTGCCTGTGTAGGAAGGTTGGAGAAGAATGGCTACATTGTGAGGTTTCTGGCACACTTAGAAACTAGCCAGTGTGAGCTAAAGGCAGATGGGACTACAGCCAGTTAACGACTGGCCTATTTTTAATTTAGAATTGTAAGCAAGAGAAAGGGGCTGTTTATAATCACAGTCTGATTCAGATCAGACCGGGAAGTCAGGGCTCTGGAAGTCCCGGATACCCCAGCACACTTCACTCTGCCGGACAGACCACTGCCAAACTCTAACCTACTCCTGACTCAGAGACTGAATGTTACACTTTGGCCTCCAGAAACAAGTGGGATTCAAACGAAGATCATGTCGTTTCCTGTTGGGATTGCAGCCTCTTGCAAAAATGCAACTTACCTGGGGCTGTTTAAAATTGGAGATCACTTCTGCTTCACCTCTGTGCGACAGAAGAGGGGGTTGGGCACTGCCTTCTCAGGCCCAATGTGAAACCTCATGTTCTTGTTCATGCCTTTCAGGGGTCTGCAGATCCAGCTCTGCTGCTCGTACAGGATAAGTTAGTCTACATGGTGAGTTCCAGGACAGCCAGGGCTACACTGAGAGACCCTGTCTCTAATAATAAATGGTTTTGATGGAGATAAGAAGAGGCGGGGCTAAAGGGGCTGAGGACATAGCCCAGTTCCCACGTGCTCCCCTAACAGGCACAAAGCCCTGGGTTGAATCCCAGCACCATGTAAACTGGGAAGTTAGAGTCATCTCAGCATTTAGGAAGTGGAAGCAGGAGGATCAGAAGTTCAAAGTCACCTTCATCTAGGCCAGCCTAGGCTATCTGAGACACTATCTCAAAAAAATAAAATAAAATAAAAAAGCTCACTCAACACACACATACACACAGAGTATGTCTCTCCTCCCCCCCCTCTCTGAAAGGGTTAAAATTTTTCAAAAACTCCTAACAGGCTGAGCAGAACCAAGAATTCAGGTCAGCTTGGTTGTGAGCTCTGTGTTTCAGAAACTTGGCTGACCACAAGATAGATGGTTGAATACAAATAGGCTCTTTGAGAATAGCCTATGCACAATGTTCCCCATGACTGTTCCTTGGACCCTGTCACAAACTGAATAACGGACTGGGACTTTCCACAGGTAATTTCCAATAAACCCCTTCACTCCCCCTGGGTTGTGGTTTCCCCCCTGGGTTGTGGTTTCCCTCCTGGGTTGTAGTTTTTTCCTTGTGGGTTTTTGCCTTTATATTCCCTCAATCTCCAAAGCCCGGGGTCAGACCCCACTGCCCCTGCATGGGTTATGGGTCTTGACCTCAGCATGCTGACTGAAATACACCTCTTGCTGACTGCATTGAGTTCCGGTGTCTTGTGAGTTACTGGGTGGCTGTGAATTCCCAGGGTTTGAGTGGGGGGAGTTCCTCCCTTTCGTGAGGACTTTACACTCCTTCTTAGCTTTCACTTAGGGTTTCTGAATACCAGCAGAACTAAGTCCTTTTATCTACTCTAAAAGTTACCAATGTACAAGTGAATGCCTAGTTTCTTGGTTTTTTTTTGGAACAATGTTAGGTCTCTGCACACTGCTAACACTAGTCTCAGACTCCCAGGTTCAGCTGATTGATGATCCTGTCTCAGCCACCCAAGTAGCTAGACTTCAGACATGAGCCACCACTCTCAGTACTAACTACTGTTTCAGGTTCAATTCTTCCCAAAAAAAAAAAAGGCAAATCTGGGCTAGTGAGAGATTCAGTGGGTAATGGTGCTTGCTGCCAAGTCTGGTGACCTGAGTTCCATCCCTGGGACCCTTACAGTAGGAAACAGCCCACTCCCAAAAGTTGTTTCTGAGCTGCACACATGCATGCATCCAATTTGCACACATAAACTAGTATGTTCCATGGATCCATTCGCACACATGAGCTAGTATGTTTTTGTTTAAAGATTTATTTCATGTATATGTGTGTTTGGTTGGCATGTAGGTCTGTGAACCATGTGTATGCTTGGTACATACAGAGGCCAGAAGATGGTGTTAAGCCTAAAGTTATGGATAGTTGTGAGCCACCATGTGGGTGCTGGGCATTGAACCCAGGTACTCTGGAAGAGCAGCTAAATCTCTGTGCCCGTTCTCTAGACCCACAAAGGTTTGGGGATTTTTGTTTGTTTGTTTTCTGTTTTTTAAAAAAAAAGCTTCTGGACAGCCATGGAGTATAAGAAGACAATCTACAGAATGGCAAAAAAATATTTGCAACCCCACATCTGATAAGAAGTTACTCTCCAAAACAGATAAGTAGCCCAATGCAGTGGCACAAGGGAAACAAACAAACAATCCCAGTTTAAACATGAGCTAAGGAGTGTAACAGACATTTATCCAAGAACAACACAGAAACAACCACGAGATGTGTGAGAAAGTGTCCAGTGTCATCAGGGAAGTGGGGCTCACGGCTGCAGGGATGGCTACTGTCCACAAAATGGAGATAATGTAGAGAAAACGGAGCCTTTGCCCAGCTGGTAAGGATGCAAATTACTGCAGCAGCTATGAAAATAGTGTAGAGATTCCTTGAGAATTAAAAACAGAAGCGCCACAAGATTCAACATTCCCACGTCTGACATTTTAAAGACAACTGAAATGAGGATCTTGATGAGAAGGGCAGAAGATGGCTCAGCAGGTAAGGGAACTGGTTGCTTTCCCAGAGGACTGGGCTGGCTTCACCCATCCACAGAGCTTCCAACAACTATCAGTAACCCCAGGTCAGAGGGACCCGATGCCCTCTTTTGGGCTTTGCATTCACATGGTGCACAGACACATGCACACAGAACACGGACACACATAAAGGGAAAGGAGGCAGGGGATCCTCACTATACAGTAACATGGATGGGCTTGAAAGATGCAATGCTTGCTGACAGAAGCTAGCCCCAAATGCTGCATAATTTCACTCAGTGAGACACCCGACTCTGGTATGAGGTTTCTAAAATTATATAGAATCAGAGTAGAATGGCAACCAAGAGCTGGAGAAGGGGAGCTGTGTAGTTATGCATCACTTGACAATGTTCCAGACACGGGAGATGAATAAGCTCTGGAGGTCTGTTACCCTACAATGCATCACAATCACTGTTATACACATCAAAGTGTTCCTTTTCCCCACTGAACTGGGAACACCCAAACCATTCTGACTCAGGGTCAGTTCAGATTCCACAATGCCCACCAGTCCACAGCATTTCTTATGGAAACAGTTAGTCCTCTAGACAGACAGCAAGAAAAAATGGATTCTCCACTGAGGCCTATCTACAGTAGGAGAGCCAAGTTCCTCTGACAGTTTGAGGGATGTAGCCAATTCTTTCACCATTTTGGGAGATAACTTAAATGTTGCTATTAGTGTCTGCAAATGCCCAAGGCCCTTTGAGCTCAAATCTACATCTGCCTGGGTTACAATGTAGTCCAAGCATGCTGAGTTTGGGTCAGAATACAAAGTGGGAGCAACTGGAGAACCTGAAAGACAATACATGTTTAAAAACAAAATAAGGGCTAGCAAGATGGTTCAACAGGTAAAGGCATTTGCTACCAAGTCCAAGGACCCGAGTTCAATCCCTGGAACCTACTCCACAACTGACTTCAATAAATGTTCCTCTAGCATGCACACACACATACACATCCTTCATGTGTGTACAAACAGTGTATATATGGTATGTATGTGGTGTCAGTGTGCATACATACACACGTGGCATGAGTACCTGCCCATATGTGTATCTGTTTGGAGATTGAGACAGGATCTCACTATGTATCCCATATTGTCCTGAAAGTCTCTATGTAGACCAGGCTAGCCTTGAACTCAGAGATCTACCTGCCTCTGCCTCTGTCTCCTGAGTGCTGGGATTAAAGGCCTGTGCCACCACGCCTGGTCTCCACCTCATTTTTTGAAACAGGGTCTCTGAGCCTGCATCTTGGCACCTGAGCTACAGTGAGCTGTCTCCAGGGCTCTACTACCTTTGCCTCCCAGTGCCAGGATCATGTGACACTAAAGCGAGCTCTTAAGTGAGTACTAGGGACCTGAATTCATGGCCTCATGCTTGCACTGAGGATCTCTGAGCCCCAGCTTCCTGTGTCTCTTGTTTTGGAGAACATCCTGCTTGCCAAACAGCCCCAGCTGGCCTAGAATTCTCAATCTTCCTGCTTTGCCCTCTGGAGTGCTAGGCATGTGCCATCATATCCTAGCTTATTAAAAGAAAGCGTAACCATGGGGTTGGGGGGTCTCAGTTCTACTGCAAAATGATTTGACCGCAGTCAATGGATGTCTATAATCCAGTATTACACAATACAATCATGGTTTTCTACTTATTTTAGATATTAAAATATCAAGTCATTAAGAATTTAACTGAGGCAAAAAAAAAAAAAAAAATGAAGCCTGGTGGTGGTGGTGCACGCCTTTAATCCCAGCACTTAGGAGGCAGAGGCAGGCAGATTTCTGAGTTCGAGGCCAGCCTGGTCTACTAAGTGAGTTCCAGGATAGCCAGGGCTACACAAAGAAACCCTGTCTCGAAAAACCAAAAAAAAAAAAAAAAAAAAAAAAAAAGAATTTAACTGAGGGGCTAGACAGATGGCTCCGCAGTTAAAAGCATCCTTCATGTGTGTACAAATAGTGTATATATATATGGTATATAGGTGGTGTCAGTGTGCATACATGCACACGTGGCATGAGTACCTGCCTGGCTGTTCTTCCAAAGGACCTACCTGGGTTCAATTCCCAGCACCCACATGGCAGTTTACAACTGTCTGTAACTCCAGTTCTGGAGGATCCTACCCTAGAACAGACATGCAGGCAGAATAATGCATGCATTAATTAATAATTAATTAATTTTTTAACTGAGAAGGCTGGTAATGGTGGTGCATGGCCCTCATCCCAGCACTCAGTGGCAGAGGCAGGCAGACCTTTCTAAGTTCAAAGCAAGGGTGGTCTAAATAGCAAGCTCCAGGACTGCCGGGCTACAAAGAGACCATGTCTCAAAAAAAAAAAAAAAAAAAAAAAAAAAAAAAAAAAAAAAAAAAAAAAGAAAGAAAGAAAGAAAGAAAGGAAGGAAGGAAGGAAGGAAGAGAGAAAAGTACTGAGAATGGGACAAAAGATGGGAGGAGAGAGGAGAGATATGAATTGCCAAACACAGTGGTGCCATACATACAAGTCCGGCACTTGGGAGGCAGAGGCAAGATGATTAAGAGAACTCAAGGCCAGCCTGTGCGACATGAAACCTAAACTCACTCTCCACTCCCCCCAACCCAAGAATTTAAGCAAAAAACTGCTCTAGAAATAAAAATTTAACATTTGAAGCCAGTTAAAACAAAACTGATACCCCCATTTGTTACATGGGAACATAAATGGTTAATAAGTCAGAGGAGAAAGGGTGAGTTGTCAGTTGTTTTTTTTTTTTAACTTTTTTTAAGATTTATATATTAGTACAGTTACTCTCTTCAGACACACCAGAAGAGGGCATCAGATCTCATTACAGATGGTTGTGAGCCACCATGTGGTTGCTGGGAATTGAACTCAGGACCTCCGGTAGAGCAGCCAGTGCTCTTAACCGCTGAGCCATCTCTCCAGCCCTGTCAGTGTTTTCTTATGCTTCACTTGACTGTTTTGCCTGCATAGATGTTGCATACTGCTGCCATCGGAGATTGGGAGAGAGAGGTCATCTCTCTTGGAACTGGAATTCTGGGTGGTTTTGAGCCACAGTGTAGTGCTGGAATCAAACTTGGGTTCTCTGCAAGGGCAATTAAGCACATTTAATTGTGTGCTTAACTGTTGAGCCATTTCTCCAGCCCCATCAACATGGCCTGTGTGAAAAATATATAACACTTTTATTTTTGAGATAGTCTCACTCCGTAAGCCAGGCTAGCCTGGAACAACATACATAGCTAAAGTTGAACTTGAATTTTGAGCTTTCTGCTTCAGCTTCTCAAGTTCTGAGATTTCAAACACTCAGCCATCATATCCAGCAGGAGAATCTAACCTTAACTTCTGAACCTCTTTACAGGCTCATTAATACACATCAAGCCTGTTGTGTGTATTAAGTCATCTTTGCACTTCTCGTAGGACACGTATTCTGTAGGATCATTTGCCAGAGCCAGGCTTGACAGCCTTCTGTGTGCAAGGTCAGAGGGCATCTCTGTAATGTCCCTCAGTAGCACTTCCCTCAGCTGTCTCTATGTGTCGCTGTGGCTTTTGTTTTTTGGTCAGTGATTATTACTGGCCTGAAACTTACCAAGTAGCTAGGATGTCTAGCAAGCAAGCCCATCCACCTGCCTCAGATCTGCCTCCTCCACCACAGATTACAAGCATGCTACGATGGGAGCTGTGGATCCAACTTAGGTCCTCATGTTTACAAAGCAAGTACTTTACCAACTGAGCCATCTCTTCAGCTCTTTAATAATCTTTTCAGAAGTTTACGTTTTCATTTATGTGGGGGCTAGCACATGCCAAAGTATGTGTGGGAGTTAGAGGACAACCTGCAGAAGTCAGTTTTTCCTATACCACATAGGATCTCAATCCAGGACATGAGGCCTAGCAGAAGTAGCTTTGCCCACTGAGCCATCTTGCCAGCCAATCTCTGCAGTCCTACTTTTCCTCACTGACATTTAGCCTCATTTATCATCTTTTAATTTTTAAAAAACTTGGATTTTGTGTGGATAGATACACAGAGGCCATGGACAACTCGCAGGAGTTGCATCTCTCCATGTAAGGTTCTCTTCATGTAGGTTCCGAGGATGAAACTGAAGTCATCAGGCTTGTTAGCAATCACTTTTACCTACTGAGCTATCCTGCTGGCCCCGTATCTTTGAGACAGGAACTCATGTAGTCCAGGCTGGCCTTATGCTCAGAGACTTACTTGCCTCTGCCTCTCTCTGGTGGATTAACAGTGTGTCCCACCACTCTGGCTCCAGCCACTTTTTAAACTACTAGTCATGTATATATGCATTTTAAAAATTATGTAAATGGTATTAAAACACACTGTTTCACTGAGATCTTACCTAGAAGAGTTAGTGAGGTGTCAGTATGAATACAAAAGCAAGAATACAAACTGATGCTTTTGCAGATTTATGGTCAATTTCAAACATACTACAGGGAGGGTGGAGTAAGTATAAAAAGAAAACCATACTTTATTTTCCTGTTAACACTAACACAAGGTGTTCCAATTACTCAGTCAGATCTACAACCCAATCACTACCTTAACTGGTCACTGAGAAGTAATCAAATGACAGAAATCCACTGCGAGACTCCAACTAGAGAACAGCAACACTGCTATGCTATGTATAATTTACGAACTTAGTCTAGGTTAGTCTCTCGGATATTTACCAAGTTTATTTAAAAATTACTAACCCCAATGATTTATGATGACAGTGATATAAACACCTAATTTCAGTCAATGTTCTATTCAGTGAGAACATAAACTTCTTAGAAGATAATTGTGGGCTCAGGTACAGTGATGACTGTGACCACTGGCACAGCACAGGCTCAGACAGGCATCAACTATACACACACTCTCAGTATGCTATCAATTTTTCTGTGTATACTTGTCTTATAATACAATACAAATCATTTCTTCAAATAACTAGAAAAACAAACAAGATGAATCCATTTTTCAATTTCATTTGCAAATAGCTCTTAAATAAAAAAGAAGTTTCTTATGTTTGTTAAATTGGTAAAGATGGCTTCAACTGTCCCAACAGTACAGGTCTCTGTTGCTCCTTAGTGCCTTGTTACAATGTGGCATAGGGACTCAGCAGTTAAAGAGAAACGCCTCCAATCATGTTATAGAAGTCTGTACTTAAATTCTTAAAGACACTGAAATAAGAAATCAAAGTATGACCACTCTCAATACCACTTAACCTGTGAATTATTGTAAATAGTCTTACATGTGCATATAATTCAAACAATAAGCTTTTAAGGAGGGAGAATAAAATAAATACACTATCTTTTTCATATCTCTTTAATGCTGCCTAGGGTTAGGTGAAAAGATTAATATTACTAACAGGAAAAGTCAAACTATATAAGGACTATTTTCTAAGTAGCTGCAACAATTTCCAAACACAAAGGCAGGCAGTCCAGCTTTCCCGTACAGTAGGCTCCTGTAGTGTGACATCACTGCTAGTGTGAGGTATGCTCTGTAAGCAATTAGTACAACATAAATAGGGAGGAGCCACCACAAACCATAGCTTGGTAAATGAATCTCATGACTAGTGTACTTGCCAGAGGACCAAGGGAAGCAAGAAGGGGCAGGTGTCCAGGGGACACCATGTATGTGCCTTGTCATCACCACACACTTAATAATCCACTGTCACAAAACAGGTAATGTTTCCAAGTACATCGACCTAGAGGATACTTCATGTAGAAGAGAGAGATTATTTAAGTATTACTTATGCCTCCTCGTATTTCTCTGAACAAATACATAATCAGTTATGAATATCAAAAGCTATAAACAGAACTTTTAAACACTTTTATCTCATTTTGGAAAAGTTAACAGTACAGATGGAATACTACTGACTTTTCTAAAATATTAAAACTTAGGGGTGAAAACAAATAAAATATTATCTCTTTAGTAACTGTAAGTACTTGTGTGAAACACAAGCTCATTCTTTTATAGATTTGAAAGGATTGTGATCCAATGATTGTTTAGCAGCAATTTTACCAAACTGTAAATTCTTTTATTAACAGGCATTATAAACAGATAATACTAAACTTATTTAAAAACCATGAGTGCCACACCAGTGAATATACAGCTCATGAATAACTTAAAATGTATTTCCCATTTAAAAAGGCAACATATAGCATACAAAAACCTATACTAAACAAATAAGCTATAATATGGATACATGATTGATGTGTCTAGAATGATATATATACACAGTACATAATTGTTAATTATGTGATCAGTACATTGTTCTACATGATTCTTTCATGCTTCACTTTCCCCAGAAACCGAATTCTGAACTTCCTCTTCTAAAATTGGTACAATCAGGTTATCCTTCGACATCAAATTATATTTCATCACAAATTTGGTAAACCGATGACATAAAAATGTTTCATTCTGTAGAAAGGAAAAAAAGTCATTTACTATCCAAAATCAAAAGGCTAGAAGTCACATCAAAACACTTCTCTGCCACCCTGACAAGAATGTATTACAATACTTGTGACATACTGTGCTGGTTAGTGTTCTGCTGACTTGACACAAGCTAGGCCATCTTGGAAAGGGAACCACAACTGAGAAGATGCCCCACAAGATTGGCCTGTAGGCAAAGCTTATGTGGGCATATATTCTTGACTGATGTACACAGTGCTATCCCTGGGCAGATGTTATTGGGATGTACAAGACAGCAGGCTGAACCTTTAATCCCAGCACTTAGGAGGCTCAATCAGGGGGATTTCTAAGAATTCAAGGCCAATCTGGTCTACATATCGAGTTCCATGTCGGTCAAGATGATATGAGATCTTGTCTAAAAAACCAAAGCAAAACAACAAAAAAGCAAGCAGACTGAGCAGCCAGGAGAAGCACGACAAGCAATAGTAGTCCTCCATGGCCTCTGCGCCAGTCTCTGTCTCCTGCTCTGGCTTCCCCAGTAATGGACTGTGACCTAGGAGTTGTAAGCAGCAATAAACCCTTTCCTCTTCAAGCTGTTTTTGGTCATGGTCTTTATCACAGCAATACAGAGCAAGGTACGACATATACTTACTTCATATTCATCAAATATCTGCCGGTGATGAAAATAGGCATGTGAAAATATTCTATAAATCCTACGGCACACTGATCCTAGTTTTGCTACAGATGATTCTTTTATGCTAACCCTAAAAAAAAAGAAGAAGAAGAAGAGAAACCAAAAGATTCACAGGTTGGACAAAACGTTAGAAAGATATAATTCAATCTTCTTGCTTCCCAAGTATGGTGCTGACTATCCTCAGGGCAGAGAAGCATCTATGGTTACAGTGCTGTATGTGTGAAGGGTCGGCTGACTGTTGGTGAAGGTGTTCTCTACTCAACCACAGCACCGCAGACGACTGAAACTTTGTCAAAGTACAATGCAGTTAAAATGAATCCCTGATACCTCAAAACTTACTAAAAAACAAAACAAAGAAACCAAATACTTTAAAAAATATTTTACACTATTGATATTTTGTCTATTGATAATAAAAATTAATAATTATCAGATAACTAAAACTGCTGAGAGGATTCACTATTTTATCCTGTAAAATCTGCTTTTGCTTTCTTTGTATTTTTGAAAATCAAAATATGCATATTTCTGGTTCTCTTTTAGAATATAAAATACTAAGAGAAAAATTAGATATTTTCTGGTTTTTATCCCCACAAATTTTAGATGATGTATGAATCTAATTATATTTTAGGGGAAAAAAAAATACTATAAGCCAGGTGTAGTATAGATATTTGTAGTCTCATTGCTTACAAGGACTGGCATTTTCTTACAAGGATGATCACCCAAGATCAAGAACAGCTTGGTAAGATTCAAGGCTAGCATGGATATATAGCTAGCATATACACAAGACCTTGTCTCAAAATACCAGTTATGCTGGGTGTGGCTGTACATGTCATTAGTCCCAGGGTGAAGAGGTAGGTGGATCTGTGAGTTCAAGGTCAGCCTGATCTACACAGTGATTTCAAGGCTACCCAAGGCTATATAGTGGGACTCCATCTCAAAAACAATAAGCAAGTAAATTTTTTTTAAGAAGTAATAAAACTGCTGGGCAGTGGTAGCACACGCCTTTAGTCCCAGCACTTGGGAGGCAGAGGCAGGTGGATCTCTGTGAGTTTGAGGCCAGCCTGGTCTACAGAGTGACTTCCAGGACAGCCCGGGCTACACAAAGAAAAACCCTGTTTAGGGGGGAAATGGGGAAGGGGGGAGAAAACTCATAAACTGCAGGGATAATACAATACATGCAGTTTTTCCCCACATCTTAAAAAACTACAAACAAGACATGATATGATATGCCTGTCAAGTTGCCTTCTAAATAACTGTTTACACTGCCAAGCCTGTTTTGCAGGAGTCAAGAGTAACTGTCGAGATTCAGCAGGTTAAAATATTAAAAATAAATGACTACTGAGTGTTCAGCTATACACGGGAAATCAATATCAGCCCCCTTCAAAGCTCCGGGAATACTGAGGAATGAGAAATAGTAATTTAGAGTTAGAGGAAGAGGAGGTGCAGAACGCTAACTTCTGGGTGTGACATGGGAGATACACTCTTGAACTCACAGCAGCTATGATCATCTATCTGTACAGGAGTAGGCGCCTCAGCCTGTCATGAAATATATCCAGTTAACCATTGATGGGGAGGAAAACACACTAAAGTGCACGTGCTTTTGTAAACAACTTTTATCCATATATCTAAACAACCCTAATGAAACTTACTGGGGCAAAAGGTGGGGTGGGCTGCAGAGAAAGGGAGGGAGGGAGGAAGGAAGAGGGAAAGATAGGAGAAAGGAAGAGGAAGAAAGCAAGAAAACCAGAAGGGGGCCTGTTGGGAAGAGTTTTGAAAGGGATGAGTGAGATAAGAGGGTAGTGAACAGTACCAAAACACACTATGTATAAGTGCATGATATACACACATGTCATAACGATGCCATTATTATGTATAATTAGATACATGCTAATGTTCTGCTTAGAAGAGCTACAGGAAAAAATAAAGAAAAACAAGCAGTCTCCCTTAAGTTCCTTAAGCTGTTTTATCAGGGGAAGCAGATTCCAATGCCTGGTGAAAAGCGGCCTGGGAAAGGAGCAGCACAGGGCAGCAGGGACTACAGTGACTAAACTAGTCTATGAGCTGAGGGAGACAAGTTCTGATGTTTAACCTTAATTTCAAATTCAATCTGAACAAGTCAACTATATATTTACAAAAAAAATTATAACCAAAACCCTAACTTTAATTTTCAAACAGCAATCTTTTAAATGAAACCTAAAAAGCTGAATACATGTTTAAAGATCTTGTTTACCTGCTGGGAAAATATTTATTGCTATTCAGAAGACATGCAGCACCATCCAGTGTGTGTCTTGTATAATCTATGGCAGGACACTAGAAAAGAGAAAAATTAAATGCATTAACAAAAAGGCCTCTCTTTTCTTAGGTAATATTTACTAGCTTTTCTTACCACAGTAACCAAATGCTTGAGAGAAGTGACGTAACGGAGGAAGGCTTCTTTTCAGAGGTTTTAGTCTAGCATGGTAAGACTGTGGAGGGAGGGATCATCACCTCACAGACAGGAAGCACGACAGGAAGGGGTAGAATAAGAAATCACCCTTCAGAGACCAATCTCCAGCGTCCTGGTTCTAACCAAATGCCGCCTCTCCGTTTCCTCCATCTCTCAACATGTTCAAACTGTATATCCATGAAGGTACTAAACCATTTATCATGTCAGGGCTCTCATCTGTAAATGCCCTCTGATATACCTGACACTTGCTCTCAATCCAGTCAAGAATATAATTAACCATGTCAGGTATCTTATTCTAAAGACAAAAACATATTCTAAGAAAAAGTGCCTTCCGATTTCATAATGACTACGAAATACATCCCATCAATAAATAATAGCTGTTATTGTTGTGAGTTACAATATCAGACTTCTAGAAGATACATTAATTAATTTCCCAATTTTATTCCAACACTAAACCTAAGAAGACAATGTTTAGAAACAGGAAGAGCACTGGATTATCTACTCTAGCCTTCAGTAGAACTGGAGAAACAGAATTTTTGAATAATTAATGACTTACACAAGGTTGTAGGTGCTATGCATAAGTCTGATCTCCAAACATTTTGTGCCACAGTAGGCACACGCATGCACGCAGGCATAACACACACACACTTTTAGATTACATTCAGTAGTTTTGGAGGTCTGGGGAGATGATCAGTGGCTAACTGTAATCATGAGGACCTAAGTTCAAATCCCATACACACACACACACACACACA
The DNA here is from genome assembly GCA_030674055.1 of Rhabdomys pumilio. NCBI lineage: Eukaryota > Metazoa > Chordata > Mammalia > Rodentia > Muridae > Rhabdomys > Rhabdomys pumilio. Next base: position 137,285,993 of record JANHMN010000001.1, on the reverse strand, counting down.
CACACACACACACACACAGTTTGGGTGGCGGGGGAGGAGAAAGGGGATCTCTAGGGCTACCAGCCTGGTTCCAGGTTCGATGAAAGACTGGCCTCATGGGGTATAGGGTTATGGCCTCCCTGGTCTCCACAGGTGCATGCACACACCTGCACACATGACTGCACATACATCACATCTGCATATATTAAACAAATTGAGCAGTGTTTAGTATATTTATAACATTATACAATCACACCCACTACATTCCACAATATTTCTGTTCGTATATGGATATGAAATGTTCCCCAAGGGCTTATCTGCTGAAGATGTGGTTCCCAGCTGGCCAGTCTCTCAGGGGAGTGGTAGAAACTTTGGGAGATGAGGCCTAGTTGGAGGAAGCAAGTCATGGAGCAGTGTCCTTGAAGAGGGTACTGGGACCCTGACTCTTCACTCTGTTTCTGGGATGCCATGTAAGCAGACTTGCTTCCCCCAAACGCTCCCTTCTGAGATGTTTGGCCTCACTTCAGGCCTAGAGTAATGGTGCCCAATGACCAGGTACTAAAACCTCTCAATTCTCACCTCTTTTGGAGTTTTATGAGCTGCACAAAGAAAAATCCATTGTTCGGTTGCTGTCATCTGAGTACAGGTATCTGGATGGCATTCACTCTGTTAAAAGTAATACTTTTTTAATACGTAGAATGATAATGAAAAAAATGTATCATTTGAATTACATTTCTTTATAAAATATAAAAATAAAATAATAAGAAACATAAATCTAAGCATACAAAATTATTTTTAAAAATCAGAACTTTGAATTACAGCTTTAACATAAAGAAAATACTACCTGAAGTTTGACAGCAAGTCCATTTAGTTCAAGGCAGAACTGCCTAAAAATGCAAAAAGCACACTTATTATCCAGGATTTGTGTATTTTCTTCTTTTATTTTGTAAGGTTGCCAAGCTGGTTACCTTGGTTATACAATAAAAATTTGTTTAATTTTTCTGGACAGTAACTTAGAAATTTCACCAAGACTCTAGGAAAACATGTACTTTTTGACTGGGTCAGTCCTCTGAGAATCTATTATAATGCAGTTGTCAGAACTCTATACTGTTATATTACAAAAGTGTTTACATTAACTATGTATATGTGATAAAACTTCTGATTATATCAACTGAAGGATAGGAAGTTGTTGATATGTATGATTAAACATGAAAGATGTTTCAGTTATATAAAATATATATATGTGTGTGTGTATGTGTGTGTCAGTTATATAAAATATATATATGTGTGTGTGTATGTGTATATGTGTATATATATATATATATATATATAGAGAGAGAGAGAGAGAGAGAGAGAGAGAGAGAGAGAGAGTTATACACACAAAAAATTTTTTATAGATTAGAATTTTCATACTTAGCCAGACATGGTAGTGCATGCCTTTAATCCCAACACTCATGAGGCAGAGGCAGGTGGATTTCTTGAGGCTAACTACACAGACAAATCCTGTCTGGAAACAAAAACAAAAACCTACAACAAACAAACACTAAATCATGCCAGGTGGGGTGGGTGGTGACAGGAGACAGATGTCTCTCTGTGGGTTCAAGGCCAATCTGTTCTACATAATGAGTTCCCAAACAGCCAGGGTTACATAGAGAAAGATCCTGTCCCTAATCCATCCCGCAAAAATAAATAAATAAATAAATAAATAAATAAATAAATAAATAAATCAGAACTAAGTACGCCAGGTGGGCATGGTGGCCCTTGTGAAATTCTAACACTTAAAAGGTAGAGAAGAAGGATCCCTTGAGCAAGCTGGTTCAATTGATAGACTATGTCTTAACAAATAAGGTAGAGAGAAATAAATCAAAGAAGACTCTTGACATTAACTTCAGGTCTCCACATGAATATGAACATCCAAACTCATATCCACATAAACATGCAAACAGGCATACACACATGAATACACAACACACATGCAAAAAAAGGTAGCAAATAATAGATGGTTCCTTGTACACATATCCATGAGGGAACACACACACACACACACACACACACACACATACACACACGCGCACGCACACACACAACCCACCACCACCACCATCATCACAAAATAAACAGGAGCAACAACCACGAAGTCTAAGCTGAGACCATGACTCAGTGGCAGAGCACTGGTGAACCTAGTATGTATGTACAAGGTCCGAGGTTCATTTCCTGCACATCAAAAATATAAAGAACAGAAAAGTTTCAAAAGCTATCCTACATAAAATGTACAAAATTTAAATCCTTCATTTCACTACTGTTTGCATGCATAGATTAAAACATATCAGAATGTATGTAATACAAACATCTTGAATGTATGAATGTAACTTTCTGATTTTTGTTAGAATTTGGTGTTTTCATGATATTCTTTTTTTCTAAAACTAAAAATTGTAAAGCCTATGAAATGTCTAAAATCCATTTCCTACTCTTTAAAAACAATGTTTTCTAAGATAGTCTCATATAGCCCTTAAACGTGATATGTAGCTGAGGCTGACCTTAGCTCCTGTCTTCACTTCCCGAATTCTAAGATCAATGACTGTGCCAGCCATGCCCAGTTCTCAATTTTTCTTTTTTTTTTTTTTGGTTTTTGGTTTTTCAAGACAGGGTTTCTCTGTGTAGCCCTGGCTGTCCTGGAACTCACTCTGTAGACCAGGCTGGCCTCGAACTCAGAAATCAGCCTGCCTCTGCCTCCCAAGTGCTAGGATTAAAGGCATGCACCACCACCGCCCGGCGTCTCAATATTTTTAACATACTAAAAATAAAGGAAATTATAATGAATGCCAGACAATTTTAGGTAGACATTTGACATAAGACAATCCTCTATAATAAAAATAAATGTATTTTATAGTTGTCACACTACTGAATGAGTTCACACTAAAAACCCTACCTATGATATGTATTTCACTCTATCAAGGTAGAGTCACAATTGTTTCTTCATCAAACAAAAACACTTTGGTTCCCCAAAACTGCAATATTAAAGCCTACATTTAGAAGATGAAATAGGTTGCCAGAAAGAAAAAAAAGACATATATGAAACTAATTAAATAAAATCATTATTTATTTAAACATACTTTTATTTATTGCTTTTTTTTCTGATATAGGTTCCCACTATGCAGTACCTGCTGGCAGGTTGGCCTTAAACTCACAGAAATCTGGCTTTGTCATCATGCCCAGCCTATTTAAGTATATTTTAATGGAAGAAATCAAAAAGCAAAAGATATATTTTCATTTTTTTATGATTATACTTCCTTTCCTAGGTAATTCTGTGCTTAAGACTATAAAAATAACACCATGACAGGAAGGTAGATCATGCTAATTGATACTATTTTTGAACCACCTACTACTACCTACTACTTCTTATCATGACGTAAACTGTGTTTTATGTGGGTCTGAGTTATTGTTTACTAAGAAGTAATAAAGACTGGCAATGAGAAGCACAGGCTTACAGAGTCCACCTAACTCATTTGGCAGTGTTGCAGGTATAAAACTGACAGCTTTAAATCAATCTACTACAGAGCTAACACAATGAAAAGACAATGCAGAGCTAAAACCCACACATCCTACCATGATTACAAGCCTTTCAAAGGGGCACATTTTCCTAATCACAGAGGTTCAATATGAGCTATTAGGAGATTTGAATCAAGTTATAACTCAGTTGGAACTAACAATAATCATTTCCATGCTTGTAATTCTAATTCTAGTACTCAGGAGGCTGAAGTAGGAGGTAACTGTGATAACCAGCTGTGATAGCTTCAATCCCAGCAGCTGTAGGAGGTGGACAAGTAGATTGAGTGGATCAAGGCCTGGGCTACCACAGGAGACTTTGTCTCAAAATAACCGAAAGACACACAATGAAACTGTTCTGATTTACACAGATTTTACTTGAGTCATAATTAGGAGATACTTATTAGTGTATTCTTACTAGAACTGTTAGTACTACCCTGAGATTTCATAAAGACCTACCTTAAATGTTCATACTTCCATACACCTTCATCTTGGCCTTCAGGTGGTTCAAGAATTTTATCAATATTGGAGCAGTCTGCCCTTATGTTCTGTTGAATATACTATAAAGAAAGAAGTTCTTATGATTAATTAAATTATATTAGATGTTAAATTTCAAGCTAAGTATGTTTAGTATTTTGGGGGTTTTGAGACTATGTAGCTCTGGGGGTCCTGGAATTTGCTATGTGCAGGGAACTATGGAGTTGGCTTAACTTAGCTGCCTTGAGAGGCATGTCATAGGGTTTTCAGGTTAGGTCCTGGGGCACAATGTGCCTTGCAGTTCCTGAGAGACAAATGCATTCCCTCCGGTAGTAAAGTGCTCAGGCCACTTTGTTTCTCTCTGTATGTTCTCTTAGAAGTTATGGCAGCACAGAAGCTTGACAGGACAATTGGTCTTTAGACATTAATCTTGTTTACCCTGTAAAGTTTGCAAACATGATTGTATCCCGGCAACTACAGCTGTACAGATCCTGGCAACTGCCACCATATTCTCTTTCTAATAAAGGTACTAAAAAGTCTGTCAGGCAGTGGTGACACATGCCTTTAATCCCAGCACTTGGGAGGTAGAGGCAGGCAGATTTCTGAGTTTGAGGCCAGCCTAGTCTACAGAATGAGTTCCAGGACAGCCAGGACTTCACAGAGAAACTCTGTCTCGAAAAACCAAAAAAAAAAAAAAAAAAGTCTGACTGCTCTCAGTAAAATTGCCACAGCTTAAGTCTTGCTCTGGACTCTAACCAGCCTCATTCCTAATGGCCATATTAGGTGACCTTGGCCTGCAAGTAAGATCTGGCACTTACAGCTATATAGACCAGGCTGGCAACTCTTGGCCTTCTTAGTAATAAAATTACAGGCATGTACTAATACACAGGATTTGAGTTCCTATGTAAACCCCTTGCACTGTGGGGATTTGGGGGAGGGAATGAGTTCTTACTATACTGCCCAGAGTGACCTAGCACTCAAGTCATCAGCCTCCCACGAGACTCTAAAATGGGCACATGATGCCCAGAATTTTCTCAGATTTTTTTTTTCACCTCATCCTAATGATCTTAAATTTTGATGCTCTTAAGTATATGCAATTAATCCTGAAACACCTCAAATTCCACACAATAATTCTTTCTAAATCTCTTCTCCTCCAATATACACATAACTTATTTTTTAAGATTATTTCTTTTACCTTTTGATATTATAATAAAATTACATCATTTGCCCCATACCTTTCCTCCCTCCAAATCCTTCCATATGCCCCTCCTTGCTCTCTTTCAATCTCATGGCTGCTTTTTTCATTGTTATATACATTTATGTATACTCAGATATGTTCTTAAATACATACATACAACCTGCTCGGTGTGTTCATAACTCGTGTTTATTGCACTTTACATCGTTACACTTTTCAGTCCTTCGAGTCTGTCAGTGCTACTGGTTTAACAAATAAATGTGGCCACCCGCAGTGTATTGGCATCCTTTCTCAAACATGTACACACTTCACATCTCACCCTTGCATCCAGCTTTCAGAGTCTCATATTTCAAACTTTTTTTGTTACTATTATCTGTTATGCTAACCTGGGGTTAATGATCTTTTGGAGTTACTATTTTAATTTAAATGATGATAAAATTCATAAATGTTTTCTATTCTGAATATTTAATTGATCAGCCATTTTCTTATTTCTCTTTCTCCTCAGACCCCTAAAACATAACAATATTGGAAATGGGCCAATTAATAATGGTCTCTGACTATTCAAGTAAAAGGGGAGTCATTGTCCATCACAAAGAGAACTATACAAAGAATCAACAAAACTAGGAGCTGGTTCTTTGAGAAAATCAACAAGATAAACCCTTAGCCAAACTAACTGGAGGGCACAGAGACAGTATCTAAATGAACAAAATAAAAAATGAAAAGGGAGACATAACAACAGAAACTGAGGAAATTCAAAAAAATCATCAGATCCTACTACAAAAGCCTATATTCAACAAAAATAAAAAGCTCAGGGCCGATGGTTTAGTGCAGAATTCCATCAGACCTTCCAGGAAGACCTAGTACCAATGCTTCTCAAACTATTCCACAGAATAGAAACAGAAGGAGCAGTACTGAATTTGTTCTATGAAGCCACAGTTATGCTGATAACTAAACCACACAAAGACCCAAGAAAGAAAGAGAACTTCAGACCAATTTCCTTTATAAATATCAATGCAAAAATACTCAATTAAAATTCTCGAAAACTGAATGCAAGAACATACCAAAACGATCATTCACCATGATCAAATAAATAGGCTTCATCCCAGAGATGCAGGGATGGTTCAATATACAGAAAGCCATAAATGTAATCCACTATATAAACAAACTCAAGAAAAAAACTTCATGATCATCTCATTAGATGCTGAAAAAGCCTTTGACAAAATACAACACCCTTTCATGTTAAAAGTCTTGGCAAGATCAAGAATTCAAAGTTCATACCTATGCATAATAAAAGCAATATATAGCAATCCAATAACCAACATCAAACTAAATGGAGAGAAACTTTGAAACAATCCCACTAAAATCAGGGACAAGGCTGCCCACTCTCCCCCTAATAAAATAAACTCTTTCCTTCCCAAGTTTCAAGTTGGACATTGAAAAAGTAACCCCACTTTGGACACAGTGTCAGGGTCCCTGGAACTAGGGTTACACGCCACCTAATGTGGGTCCTAGGAACTGCACTCTGATCATCAACAATAACAGCAACCTTAAACATCTGCGCCATCTCTCCAACCCTAGGACTTAATACTCATTAAATATGCTACCAAAACTTAGGTTTTACTTGGTAAGCTGTAAAGTCATTTGTTACTAATTCCTAAAGTTTATTACATTAATACTATATAATAATATAATATAAGCAAATGATTTACAATCAATAAAACCACTATTTTTAGTTTCAAAACAAGCATAATATCCATTACACCCAGGCATAGTGATGTATACCAGTAATTCTAGTACTTGGGAGGTAGAGTCAGAAGGATTAGAAGCTCAGCTATCTGCCAAGTTTGAGGCTAGCCTGGGTTACAGTAAGACCTTGTCTCAAAAAAAGAAGGTAAGTAAGACCTGAAGATGTGACTGGACTGCTACAGTATCAGGATAAAAATGATGAGTTTTGCTTCTTACGAATGAGTAAAGAAAACTGTTTGTTGTGGGTCTTTAAGTTTTCTTCCATTTACTAATGTGCCATACTAATGTATGAAGAGGTGAGAGGACACTCTGGTAGTCAGTTCTTTCCTTCCACCATCACCAAGCAGGGTTGTTGCAAGTGCCTTTACTGCCTGAGCCATCTCACCAGCCCTATTATTCTTCTTTGAGACAGTTTCCCCTGCCTCTGCCTCCTGAATAGATGCCTAAGGAGAGGACTGCATCCAATACCATGGAACTAGAATTAAAGATAATTGTGAGCTGCCATGTGGGTGATGGAAAACTGAACCCAGATCCTCTGTTAGAGCAGCAAGTGGTCTTAACCACTGAGCCATCTCTCCAGTCTCCACAGCTCTTTAAATTATGTAAGGGGTGGGGAGGGACAGATGGTTCAGCAGTTAAGAGCACTTCTTCTCCAAAAATGGAAACCATAAAATAATTTTGCATGCAGTTATACTATATATAACTATTATATATAATACTTGTATCCAGAAGTCCTGAGTTCAATTCCCAGCAACCATATCTGTCATGGGATCTGATGTCCTCTCCTGGTGTGTCTGGAGACAGCTACAGTGTACTCACATGCATAAAATAAATAAGTCAATCTTAAAAAAAAAAAAAAAAAAAAAAATGAGGGTCATTAAAAAAATAGAGAAGGGGGGGGGGGGGGGGGGGGGGGGTGGGATATGGCTCAGCAGTTAAAAGCAATGGCTACTCTTCCAAAGGACCTGGGTTCAATTCCCAGCATCTACATGGCAGCTCACAACTGTAACTCCAGTTCCAGGGGAGCCACGACTCTCACAGATATATATTCAGCAAAACACCAACGCACATTAAAAAAAAAAAAAAAAATGTAGTGGGAAAAAAGCTAAGACTAGTTGCTCTAGACTCTATTGGTATGCAATAGCATTGTGCCTAAAAACTGTAACTACTCAAATTAAAAAACACTCTATTGTGGTAGACATAATGGCACACAACTTTAATCCCAGCACTCAAGAAGCAGAGAAAGGGGCTGGAGAGATGTCTCAGCGGTTAAAGTACTGACTGCTCTTCCAGAGGTCCTGAGTTCAATTCCCAGCAACCACATGGAGGCTTACAACCATCTGAGATGGGATCTGATGCCCTCTGCTGGGTGTCTGAAGACAGCTACAGTGTACTCACACACATAATTTAAAAAAAAACAAAAAACAAAAAAAAAAAGTCTTCTTTAAAAAAAAAAAAAAAGCAGAGAAAAGCAGATGTCTGTGAATTTGAGGTCAGCTAATGCTACGTAGTAAGATCATGCCCATTTAAAAAACAACAGGCAAAGCATCATTCTTTTTGTTATATTAACCCTGGAGTTTTAATTATAATGACCTAATACTATTTTCTAAGGCAGTTTTTAGAAATAATATGAGTTCATGCGATACAAGTATTATATGTAATAGTTATACTATATAGAAGATAACTGTATACAAAACTATTTTATGATTTCCAATTTCAGAGAAGATGAAATGAATACACACCAACCTTTCTTTCCCAGTAAATGAAAGCATAACCTGGACTGACTGCACCTGGCTGTGCTAGCTAATGTAGTGAGAATTTTGGTTTCTTTAAAAACCCAGTTACATGATATGAACATGCGTTTGTTTTCATCCCAGGTGAGGATGAGAGGCTGCTTCACAGCAGCAATTACAGTCTGCCTTGTGCACTAGGAGGGGCAGCATCTTTGCCAGCTGCAGGTAGTGAATTCTAGGGACCCTGGAGAGGGGATAAATGCTAGGACCCTGAGTAGAGTCAGAGGTGCTCAGAAGAGTAAGACGAAGGAAGAAGTGGCTGCTGTTGTTGTGGTTTAACCAAAAGAAGTTGGAAATATCTGACCCCAAGAAATTCAACACCCCTAATCAGAAGGAAGTAGCCTATAGATGTCTAATCTCCTCTCCCCTCTAACCTTCTTCCTTTCCTACCTAGTGTTAGGGGCTTAGAAGGGATTAGGGTGGAATAAGGCTTGGAAGGGAAGTAGAGGTATAAGAATATATAATAAAATAGCCAAAAAAAACCCCAACCAACCAACCAAACAAACAAACAAAAAAAAAAACAGCACCAAAAATCTGAGGTCTCAGAAACAAAGAGTAGAAGGAACAGATGTCACTGAACTGGCAGTGTTTGCTTACTGCTCTCTCCAGTAACTCCTTCCCCCAAACTGACAAAGGTTGAAACTCAAAAATGAATACTATGATACTGAAATCATCTCTAACAGTGGCTCTCAACCTATAACAAGGTCACAACCCCTTTGAGGGCTCTTCAGCACTTTCACAGGGGTCACCTAAGACCACTGGAAAACACAGATATTTACATTATGATCCATAACAGTAACAAAGTTACAGTTATAAAGTAGCAATAAAATAATTTCATGGTTGGGAGGTCACCACAACATGAGAAACTGTGTTAAAGGGTTACAGCATTAGCAAGGTTAAGAACCACTGGTCTAAGAGAATCTTTCCAGTTCTGGCTCAGGAGTGAAAGAAGCACACCTTAGATGTGAGGCTGAGTTCTCTTCAGGTTTGATTAGAAACAGTATCCCTAAGAACCTGAGTGTAGTGATCACAGTTGTCATCTAACTCCTTCTGTGAGACACAGAGCACTAGGGTCATCAAATCTCACACAAAAACCTCCAGAAACCCTGGGTTTGGGCATTACACACCTTTGATCCCAGCACTCAGGAGGCAGAGGCAAGTGGGTCTCTGTGAGTTCGAGACCAATATGGTCTACAGAACAAGTTGCAGGACAGTCAGGGCTACAGAGAGAAACCCTGTCTCAAGAAAAAATAAATAAATAAAATAAAACAAGACCTCCAGAACCATGCCTTGAGACAGGTTATCTGTCTAAACTCTAAAGTATTTCATTGTAGTGATGCTGACTAATAGAAAGACTAAAGGAAAAAAGACAAATGACTATGGAAGTCAACAAGCCACTTCTTTCTCATCAAAAAACATGGAAGAGGGACAAAAAGATGGCTCAAGCAGCTAACAACTTTAAGTTGACCTCTGAGATCAACAAGTTGGAAGGAAAGAACCAATCACTTTCCAGCTACCCTCTGTCCCCCATACATGTACCCACATATCTCCCCAGTAAGTGTGATTTTTAAAAATGAAAGAAGTACTAAAAGAACTGTCAACCAGAATCTCCACCTTCCAAAATATCCTTAATAAATGAAGATATTTTCAAATTAAAGAAAACTAAAGGCAGAGACCCTGGTGTCTGCTAGTATTACAAGGTTCTGGACTCACACTAGCACCAAAAAGAAAACAAGCAAGCAAAAGAAAAGAGAATTTCTAGACAGCAAACCATGCTAAAACAAAAACTGCTAAAAAGTTCTTTCTTTCTAGGAAAGAAAACTAGAAGGAAATATAAAACATTAGAAGTACAGAAATTACAAGGCAGGGTGGTGCAAATCTTTAACCCCAGAACTTGGAAGGCAGAGACAGGATGAGCTCTATTAGTTTGAGGCCAGCCTAGTCTATACAGTGAGGGCCAGACCAGCAAGAGCTACATAGTGGGACCATGTCTCAGTAAGATAAAATAAAAGTAACTATGAAGTTGGGTATGACTCCCTATGCCCCTAGTTCCAGCTCTTGGGAGGTCAAAGACTGTCATGACTTGAAGGATAGACCAAGCTAGAGAGTGAAACTCTGTTTCTACAAGCCAAAATAAAAGAAACACTGTATCAGTGAGAAGGCTCATTAAGAAAAGGTGCTTGCTTCATAAATCCAATACCCTGAGTTCAATCCCTGAAACCAAAATAAAGGTAGAAAGGAAAGAACTATGTCCTCTGACCTCCATACAAGCACCATGGCCAACACGTACCTTCATCTTCATATACAGGATAACATATAAAGACAGTAAAATAATAAAGTTTGTCAAAAAAAGAAACATTAGGCTACGAATACATAGTTCAAATGGTAGAGAGATTGCCTAGTACCTAAGAAGTGCTTAAATTCACTCTTTAGTCCTACCAAAGAAAATATCACTGGCTGGCTGGGTTTCAATGAATGTCTACAGACAGATACACAAGGCAATAAGGAGTAAGTAAAAACAGTGAGGAAAGGGGCCCATGTAAAGGTAATAATAACTGTAATAAAAAATACTGATTCTACATAAGTAGACTATGTAATGTAAGACTTTGGAATCTATGCCATCACCAAACAAAACAAACAAAAAAAATACAGGTATACTCAAAATCACAATTAAAACAATGTTAAAAAGTTCAAATAACCTGTCAAAAGGGGGAAAGGTGATTTACAAGAAGAAAAAAACAAATGGAGCAACCCGAGGGCTAGGGATATAACTAGTTGATAAACTACCTGCCTAGCATGCATGAAGCCTTGGCCCAAGTTCAAAACCTAGCACCACATAAACCAGATAAAGTGTTGCATACCTCTAAGGCCAACACTAGGAAAGTGGAGGGTTGGGAGGATTGGGGAATTAGTCATCCATGGCTACTACTTCGAGTTTGAGGCCAGCCTGGCAAATAGGAGGGTTCATCTCAAAAAGGTTTCCCCATCCCCTGCTACCTCCCTACTGGAGAGTAGGCTTAGTGGCTAAGAGATGTGCTCTTCTTGTAGAGGACTGGGTTTAGTTCCCAGCACCCACATGGTGGCTGACAAGTGCCTTTAACTCCATTTCCAGGGGCTCCAATGTCCTCTTTTGACAGCCACAGGCTCCTACACCAGGTACCTAGTGCACAGGCATACACTCAAGCATTGAAATACTACATACAAAATAAATTACAAATTTTAAAAATGAGAGGACTGGGCTAGAGTGATGGCTCAGCAGTTAAGAGCACTGACTCTTCTTCCTGAGGTCCTGAGTTCAACTCCCAGCACCCACATGGTGGCTCACAACCATCTGTAATGGAACCCAATGCCCTCTTCTGGTGTATCCAAGAGAGTGACAGTGACTAATATACATAAAAAATGAGAGGACTGAAAACAATAAAAGTTAACCTAGGGGCTGGCAAGATGACTCAGCACTTAAGAGCACTGAAACCAGAAACCACATGGTAGTTCACAACCATCAGTAATGGGGTCTGCTGCACTCTTCTGATGTGTGTCTGAAGATAGCTACAGTATACCCATATAAATAAAAGTAAGTCTTTAAAAGAAAAAAAAGTTAGCCTAAGTCTAAACATATCTGTAAATAACTATAAATTTTAAATAATATAGAAATTAATAGACAAAGACTAATAAAATGAACAAAACACACAGTTGTATGTTGGTTATAGGAGATGTAGTTCAAATATGATGATATAAGTGGGTCAGCTGTAAATCGGAAATAGCTCAGTGGTAGAGTATTTGCTTATCATGTGTGGTTTCATTCCCAGCTCCCTGACCTCCTCACTCCCCTAAAAAATAATAAAAATGTTAACCCATATCTAATCTAATCTATTTCATACCAATTTCTTTGAGTTTTGCTGTTTTGGCTTTTGTTATTAGTTTTGTGGCTTTAAAGACATATTTTTTTCTTTTTTAAATATTATCTTCTTTCTACTACAGTGCTGGGGAATCAAACTTAGCTCCTCAGGCATACTACACAAGTGCTCTACCACTGCCCCTGTACATCCTATTTTCTGCCATTCTTTTATTTTTTCTTATAAACTAAGAACTTTTTATGTTTTAATTTTATTTACCCCAACTCTTCCCCTTAACTCCTCCCAGGTCCAACCCACCTCCCTATACCCTCAACTTCATGTCCTCTTTTATTTAATAATCCATCAACTTCAATTTGTGCTGTCCATATACTTGTGGGTGTGGGACCATCTACTGTGTCACGGAGACCTACCAGGAACATTATCCTTAAAGAAAACAACTCTTTTCCCTAGAAGCCATCAGTTATCAGTAACACTTCAGTTAGATGTCTGATGCTCATGAACTGCCTCCCACTCCAAGCTAGAATACTGACTGACCTGATCCTGTGGCCGGCAACCGCAATTAACTCCTTAATTTGAACTTTAACAATTAGCCATGAAAATTATTTTTTTTTCACCAAACCCTTGATTCTATTCAATTTGAAAGAACTACCATTTTTACCCTTGGTGGGGGCTTCAGGGAGAGAGCTAAAACCTAACATAGTATAGAATGTGATTCTCAACAAGAATGTCTAGAAATCTCTCAAGGTACTACTGAAACAAAACATGCTACGGAAGCCCTCCTTGGGAACCAATGCTCTAGTGAGTCATGAGACAGTAGTAATGAGCTAAAGGAAAACATCTCTGTTTTCACATACACTGGAGGGTGTAAAATGAACTACAATCATAAAAAAGATACAAATCTCAAAAATACGTTATCAAAGGTATAGTCACTAAATTAGTAGTTTATTTCTATTTAGTTTTTTAATTTGTCAATCATGTTTAATTCTTTATACATTCAAATTTCATAAAATATTTAATAAAATGAAGTTTAATTACATTGTTTAATGGCCATTCCATTAACCAATGGAATCTTGTTTGTGCCCCCTCACACACAAAATGAGAATATTCACTATGCCAAAGATATAAAATGTTTGTTATGAGAGTTATAAAAGAAAATTTTATTACCTGCTGGACAGCAAGTGTACTGTCCATTTCATCAAATGATTCATCTGGCCAATTATAGAAATCCTATAAAAGTAAACCCATGGTTAAAACACATACTAGGAAATATGAAGATACAGTAATGCTGCTATAAACATCCATTCTTAGTAAAGATCCAAACCTCACACCACAGTAGAAGAAACACCTTTACAATGTGATTAGCAATGAATCAAACAGTCTTAGCCAATGCTCTTAAATGGACATCAGTGAACTATACATTGTAAATTTTTGCAGCCACAATCCCTCACATACACTTCTCATTAATCTTTCATGGACTGTTTAACTGGAAAGAAAAGTTCATCACTTTTTGTTTACAATTGTTAGACAATATCCATAAAAGTTGCACTGAAAAAAAACTCCAAACATCAAAAACAAAAACCTAAATCAGAGTTTTATTTTTTACTTTTTTTAAAGATTTATTTATTTATTTTATGTATGTGAGTACACTTCAGACACACCAGAAGAGGGCATCGGATCCCATTACAGATGGCTGTGAGCCACCATGTGGTTGCTGGAAATTGAACTCAGGACCTCTGGAAAAACAGTCAGTGTTCTTAACTGCTGAGCCATCTCTCCAGCCCCTAAGTCAGAGTTTTAAAGAGCTAGCATTATTGGTGAGCAATTTATAAATTGCTACTCTAGTTACAAATACAATTTTAAATTTTTAAATAGAAATATGACTCCCATCAAAAAGTATTTATTTATGTAGGGGCTGAGGAGAAGGCTTAGATGTTAAGATCAATGGCTGCTCTTCCAGTGGAACCAGGTTCTATTCCCAGCACCCACATGGCAGCTCACCACTGACTGTAACTCCAGACCCAGGGGACCCAATTCCCTCTTTTGGTCTCCGTGAGCACTACAAGTCCATGGTGCAGACACACATACAGGTAACTGCTCAAACACAACTGTAACTCTGCCTGTCTCTGCCTCCTGAGTGCTAGTAAAGACATGCACTACCACTACCCAGCTCCAGTTTTTTTAAAGGGGATATTTTTGTGGCACACCTTGCATTGATCTGAACCCCTGTCTATTTGAGTTTTCAGCAATACTTATGTATCTCACATCTTCCTTCTTTTTTGTTTTTCAATACTGGAGATTGAACCTGGGGTCTTATATATGTTAGGGAAATGTTGTGGATGAGCCTGATGTTGTTTGTATTTTTGATGTTCATTCTGCTCTAGTGGGAGAGGCTGCAGACAAGGAGTGAGTCACATGCTCAGGTGACTTCTTGTGAACCAATCCCCTAATGAATAAAGGAGCCAATCACTGGGCTAGCAGGAGGGGCTTCCGGGTTGGATAAAGGAAGAGGAGGGGGAGGGTTCCCCTTTTGGACAGGGACAGTGTGAGGAGAAGATGTAGCAACTAGTGTCTCCTGGTTTCTATGGCAGATCCACCAGAAATCTCCACTGGAGGATTTAGATTTAATACAGATACAAGATTAGGATTCTAGTTATTGCACCCAGAGTTGAGTTACCACTGTTTCTGAACTAAGTTTGTGTAGTCTTTTCCTTCTCACGTTCTCACGTCGGTTCTACTGGGCTCCAAAGAGAAAGGTATGGCAGCAAAGGATGAGTCTGCCAAATGTGCATTACAAAGGCCATGGGGGTTTTGAAGTATGGGTCGCCAGTGGGAACTTAGCCAACTGGGGGGAGAGATTTAGGGAGTGGTAGGCTAGAGAGTCTGCTGAGATGAGAACACCCTGCTGGCCCGCCGTGCTGGGCATAGTCCAGGAGCTTACCATTCTTTTTAAATATTTCCTGCAACAGGGAAATGCTCTACTGTTGAGCTCTATTTCCAGCCTGGTTTTTTTGTTTGTTTGTTTTTGTTTTGTTTGTTTTGTTGTTGTTTTTTTTTCCGGGTTTTTTGAGACAGGGTTTCTCTGTATAGCTCTGGCTGTCCTGGAACTCACTCTGTAGACCAGGCTGGCCTGGAACTCAGAAATCCACCTGCCTCTGCCTCCCAAGTGCTGGGATTAAAGGCGTGCACCACTACTGCCTGGCTTTCTAGCTTGTTTTATAGCTTTCATTTTCACTAAATTTTACAGACTGGCCTTGAACTTGCAATCTTCCTACCTCAGACTCCTTCATAGCTAGGATTACAGGCCTGTGTCCAGGCATGCATGGCTCCTATGTATCTTTAAAAAGCAGCACAAATACTGCACAGACCTGGTCTTCAACAAATGTCTCTAAGCTAAAATGAGCTCAGGGAAGCTCATTATTAAACCAATGACCTATAAACCTTTATTAACCAACAAAAGTTAATTGAGGTTAGAGGAAAAAACTCTTAAAAATGCAGTGTATAATACCTCATGATTAAAGTTTAAGAAAATGAAAAGTATCAGGGTAGCTCATGTCCAGAACAGAGTAGGAAAATCACTGTTCAAGTTCAAGGCCAGCCTGAGCTACAAAGTGAATTCCAGGCTAGGCAGGGCTAGTACAGTGTGAAACTCTTCCTCCCCACCAAAAACAAAAACAAAAAACAAAAAAGAGAAGAAGAAGAAGAAGAAAGGAAGATTAGCTCAGTGGTTAAACTGCTCTTTCAGAGGACCCAGGTAAATTTCCCATCACACACAATGTAGCTCACTCTTGGCTGTAATTTCAATTCCAGGGCATCTGATGCCAGCCTGCTCAGGCCAATGCAGGCATATGATTCACAGGCAAAACACTCATACATAGAAAATAATTGATTTTTTTTTTAATTAAGGACAGGCTGTGTTGTGGTGGTACATGCCTTTAATCCTTTAATTTTAGTACTTGGGAGGTAGAGGCAGGTGGATCTAGGAAAGCCAAGGCTACAGGAAGGAAAGAAGCATATTTATGGATATAATGTATATATTAAGTCATGTGTGGTAGTGCAAACCTATAATCCCCATACAAGAGGGGCTGAGACAAAATCAGCCTCAAGTTGGAAATCAGCTTGATCTACAAATCAAGTACCAGGCCAGCCAGAGCTAGAAAGCAAGACCCAATCTCAAAAACAACAGATAAATAATTCCAGCACTTGGGAAGTGGAGGGAAGATGATTAGGAGTTCAAAATAATCTTCAGCTATACAGACAGTTCAAGGCCTGTCTAAACCATGTAAAACTGTCTCAAAAATGGATGGGAAATAGGGAAGCATGCATGGTAAAAATATCTAGAAAAAAAAGAGGATCAATTGCAATAGGCAGTGGTAATGGCAGAGACCCATAAGTGATGAGAATAAAGTAAATGCTCAGCCATAAATGGACATCTGTATCACCCCCGTTACTGAGAAATCATGGAAAAGGGAACAGAAAGAATCTAACAACTGGCAGGGCAGTAATGGCGGTGCATGCCTTTAGTCCCAACACTTGGGAGGCAGAGGCAGGTTGGTCTCTGAGTTCTAGGATAGCCAGGCTAGACAGAGAAACCCTGTCTTGAAGGAGAGAAGAAAAGAAAAATCTAATAACTGAAGGAAGCAGGAGACTGTTGTGGGACATTGTCCTGGGCATGACATGGCCACTGCTCTCTTAAACTCAAAGCATACTATGTCTGTCAGAGGAAAGGCTCACAAGATTCTTTGGCAACCAAGTACCAAGTATCTATAAGCTGTTGTTAAGGATGACAAACATCTTAAGATAATTTATTTAGGAATGTTAACATGAGGGGCTAGAGAGATAGATGCCTCAGTGGTTAAGAGCACTGACTGCTCTTCCAGAGGTCCTGAGTTCAATTCCCAGCAACCACACGGTGACTCACAACCATCTGTAATGGGATCTCATGCCCTCTTCTCCTGTGTCCAATGATAGCTACAGTATATTCATATATATCAGATAAATACATCTTTTTTTAAAAAGGATGTTGACATGATTTAAAGCAAATAAAAATCATTTTCTAAAAATTTAAAGATTACAGGTGTTAGAGAGAGCCCTCAGTAGCTGGTTAAAAGCACTTCCTGCTCTTACAGGTAATCTGTTTTCAGATCCCAGCAGGTGGCTCACATGACTTACAACTACAGTTCCAATTGATCAAACATCCTCTTCTGGCTTTCATGGGTACCTACATTCATTTGGTACACAAAACTCAACACAGGCAATGCACATACATGCACATACACATAAATAAAAACTTTAAAAAGATTATAGACTATTCTGCTTTTAAAATATTAGTGAGGGGCTGGGGAGATGACTCCTTGGGTAAGAACATTTGTTGCACAAACATGAAGACCTGAGTTCAAATCTCCAGCACCCACACTTAAAAAAAAAAAGAAAAAGAAAAGCCAGGCATGATAATGCTAGAAAAAAGCAGACAGACATCTGAGTTCAAGGCCAGTCTGAGCTGCATAGCAAGTTCTGAATAAGTCAAGACTACATAGAAAGACCCCATCTTAAAAACACAAAACAGCAGGCAGAGGAAGACAGATCTCTAGGAGTTCAAGGCCAGTCTGGACTAGATAGTGACCCTGTCAAAGGAGACTAAGAGGCAGAAAGAAAGTGCCAAGTGCAGGGGCTAGCTGTCAAGCAAGCCAGCCAGTCAGTCAGCCACACATGCCTCTAATCTCAGCATGGGCAAAGGTGGGCAGTTCCAAGAGCTCCCTAGCTAGCTAGTCAGCCTGGCTGATGAAGCCTTAAATGTTGAGTTCAATGAGAGACCCTGTCAAAAGCAATAAGACAGAGAATGAGAGATATCTTTCTCTGGTCTCCATGCACACCTACAGACACCCACACATGCACACACAACTTTTAAGGATTAAAATTATTAGCGAAAAGTGAAAAGAATTAGCAAACCAGTTAGTGATGATACACGCATGAAGTCCCTTCATGTGGAATCTAAGGTAGGATTATCAAGAGGTCAAGGCTTACAAAACCTACACAGTGGGTACAAGGACAACCAGGCTTATATGTAAGACACTGCCTCAAAAAAAAGTCAACAGTGTTGGCCTATAAAGGAAGGAGAAAGAGGAATTCAGGTCATCCTTGACTACACAATAAGTTTCAGGCCAGCCTGGACTACACGAGACTCTTTATAAACAAACAAATGAGCAATCATGCACAGTGTAGAAGACACATAAATACAGATGTAGACAGATGTGTGAGGAAGCTGTGGCAAGGGAACCAAGAATACAAGGCCAATCCAGGCTCCACAAAACGTTTTACATCAGCCCAAGATAAAAAGCAAAAGTGTCTCAAAGAAAAAAAGAAAAAGTTAACACATTATTAAATGTTTTGCCATGTAACTGTGATATTCATTAGACACGAGAAAAATAAAATCTAGCCTAATAAATGCTCTCACTCACCAGGTGGTGATGACACATGCCAATAATCACAGCACCTGGGAGGCAGAAGCAGGTGGATCTCTGTGAGTTACAGGTCACATTTATAAATAAAGAAACAAATAAATGTGCTCATTTAATTCAGTCAATAGATGTTAAAAACCAACCAAATACTGTATGTTCTAGTCTAACTTTTAAATGCCACTCTAGCACTCAGGAAATGGAGGCAGGATGAGAAGTCATTCTCAGTCACTTACCTCTCTCTCTGTTTAAGGCCAGCCAGCCTGGGATACATGAGACCATGTGTGCCCTCCCCAAGCAGGAATATGTGCCACATACTACTCATATGTAATATAATATACATCATTTTGGAACAGGCCTATTTTAGTGAAGAAAAGTCATGTGATAATCAGGAAAGGTTGCTTAAAAAGCAGTTTTTTTTCTTTTAATCCTTTTTCCCTATTACATTTTACTTAACCTTGTAATAAAGTGGGAAAATGAACAATTCTGCACATAATTTACTCATAACAACATAGCAAAAGGACATGTTGCAGTGTTTAGTCCAAACAATTTTCAAAATTAAAAATTTTCATCTAAGGATACAGGTGAGACACGAGTGCTTGCTTAATTTGTGCACTCTTAACTTACCACAGGAAAAGTCCTGGATTTAATTCCAAGAATTTTTTTTAAAGGAAGTGAGCACTTAAAAATTAGAAAAAATGTTGCCTATGCATAATAATAGTTACCTGAAAACAAGAACCCTTAGAAAGAAGAGTTGTTAAATAGTAAAAAGTATACAAAGTATACAAATTTCCAACAGATTCAAGACAAACCGACAACTCATGACTCAATGGTTTTCAGCGCAATTCTCTAGGGCTAGGGATGGAGCACGACTGATAACGAATTGTTCCAAACACTATATAAGCCCTGAATGGTGGTATGTACTGTAATTCTAGCCCCCACAGTGGAAAACAGGAGGACCTAAGAGTCCAAGGTCACCTTCAACGATATAGTATAATTCGAGGGTAGCCTGACTTTGAGAACCTTCTCAAAATCAACAACAAATAGCAACTCTCTAAATTGACTGCAGTGGTGGGAGGCAGAGGCAGGTGGATCTCTGAGTTCGAGGCCAACCTAGTGTACAGAGCTACTTCCAGGAAAGTCAAGGCTACACAGGGAAACCCTGCCTCAAAATGAAAAGGAAGAAAGGAAGAAGGAAGGAGGAAAAAGGGAGAAAGTAAGAAAAAGAAAAGAGTAACTCTCTAAAACTCAGTAGCATAAAAGTATTTTGATTTTCACTTACCCTAAAACTTAGATTTTTTTCAACAGAAAAAGTTTATTCAGTACACGGTAAGAGGCAGCAGGCTGAGCAGCAACAAGAACACAGCCTGCTAAAATTACATTTTTAAACATATCTCTTCTGATTTTAGAACATCTACTCAATGACAGGCCATTTCCGCCGGCCAATTAATCCTATCACGTTTGAATGTCAACTCTTTTTTTTTTTTTTTTTTTTTTTTTTTTACCGTGAAGCATTCCAGGTTTGCAAATTCTAAGAAGCACCAATATACTCCCCAATAGTGCCCTACTAAAGGGGCTATTAGAGTATTTTGGTGTATTATAATCAGTTCATTCTGACTATTGTCCACAGGCATTAACAAGGAATTTTGCAAGGAATGACATATAACAAGTCACAACCTGGTGGCGAAAACTTGCCGGACCAGAGAACAGCTGCAGGGAACCAGAAGGGAGTGGTGGCGAAGACAACAGGAGGATAGCTCAAACTATTGCCACCTGCATCCGGCTAGACAAACTGGATGGGGCCGATCGGCAGGTACGTCACCGGCCAAGCTTGTGCCCGGTGAGGTGGGCAGTGTTTACAGCCCTCGACGCCGGCGGTCCCGACGCGGGGACGGCCCCCGGGTCCCCAGCGGGCCCACCCCACACCCGGGTGCCGTCAGCTGCCACTCACAGCAGCCGCGACAGGCGTCAGCCCCGGGCCTCGGCGGACACACCAGGGTCCGGCGCCTACCAGGCCTCCAGGGCGGACAGCGCCGGCTCAGCTGCCTCAGGGGCCGCGGCTCCGGAAGCGCAGGCCAGCCACCAGGGCCACGGCCCCCACCCGCCGCCCTGGCCTCTCCTGGATAGAGTACCGCCAGCAGGCGAGGCGAGGCGAGGCCCCGCGAACTCCTTGACAGGAAAGCCATGGGGATGATACCTGCGCCTTGGTGCCTGGCCTGTTCCGCCTCAGCACTGCCGTCCCCTCCGCCATGACCATAGTGCCAGAGTCTGGGCGGCTGGCGTCGGTACCCGGATGTGGGGGCCGGCAGCTTGCGCGGGGGGCGGGGCACGGCGGTGCTCGGGGCGGGGCACGGCGGTGCTCTGGGCTGCGGCTGCGGGGAGGGGCGACAGCCTGTGGAACAGCCGCCGCCTGCGCGGGGCATGATGGGAAGAGTGCCGAACGGGCAGCCCGGGCGGAGGGAGGAGCACACAAGGAACAGCCAGCGAAGCTCCGCCAAGGCTGAAAAGGAAGGTGCGACCGGAAGCTGGGCTTGAGAGCGACTTCCAAGGTCTGTGGTGACCAAAGCGTGCGTCACTTGTGGGTGTTTGTCCTTCGGCCATCTATAGACTGGAAGGGCAGTTTGCACAATAGTGACCATCTCAGTAAAGTGAAATGAGAACATAATTCTCCCAAACCACTCCAGATGTTAAGGTACAGAACATCCCAGATAACCTGGGAAATTTTTATAGAATCTTCATGGAATTACCCAATCTGGAATCAGATTGACTGGATCGGTTAAAGACCGGAGATACTGATAAACCTTGAGTCTATGGTCCTCTTACTTAAAAGCCAAGGACTCTTTCAATGACAAGTTGGTTTCTGTAGATAAAAGACTCAATGCTAAATTTTTTTTTTAAAAATGTCCATCATGAGAAAGTGCACATCTGTTATTATGCGTTAGAGTTAAAATAAGCTCTCATTTTTGCAAATTGGAAGCAGGAGGAAATGAATAGTCCTTGATGGCTTTTATAAATTCTATATCTTAAAATTCCAAGTTTCTCCTGCTTTTAAGTGTGGTTTTTTTGTTTGTTTGTTTTCTTTTGTTGTTGTTTTGGTTTGGTGTTTTCTTTTTTTTTTTTTTCTTTCTTTCTTTTTTTTTTTTTTTTGGAGACAGAGTCTCTCCCTGATGTTCCTTGAACTCAGAGATCTGTCTTGAGTGCTGAGATTAATGGAGAACACCAGCATGCCTGGCCTGGCTTAGAGGTTCATATTTGTAATCCAGTTTAGGAAGTTCCAGGTGATCCAACACCTTTTTCTGAACCCCTTGGGCACATGCAAGTAAAAAGCTTACACACATTAAATATATAAATAAACAAACAAACAAGAAAAAAGCTAATTGTTTAGAATTTAAAACCAGCATGGGCTACATAGAGAGTTGCAGGCCAGGCAGGGCTACAGAGCAAGACTTCAGTCTTCTCTCAATCTTTCCCAAAATAAGAAAAAAAAAAAAAAAAAAAAAAAACAAACAGCGTTTTTACCAGAATCTTTTTTTTTTTTTTTCCAAACAAGAAAGGTTTGTTGGGATACCTGGTGAGGAAATTGTGGACACTGGGTAGGTACCCTTTATAACTTCAAGAGCATGAGGTATGCAGCTCCTCATATCACGGCAGTAAAGAAGCAGAGGTCTTGAGCTGGAGGCAGAAGCTGGTGTCTGCATCAAGGCCCACCCAAAGTGACCCACCTCTCACAGCTGGGCCACAGTTAAAATTACACAACCCCCAAATAGCATCTCAAGCAGAAGACCAAGTGCTCAAACATAGGAGCTGGCTGGGCATAATGGCACCTTTAATCCCAATACTCAGGAGGCAGATACAGGCTGATCTTTGTGAGTTCAAAGTATGCCTGGCCTACAAAGAGAGTTCAAGGACAGCCAAGAGTATAAAGTGAGACCCAATTTTTTTTTACCCCGAGGCAGAGTATCTCTGTATAGATAGCCCTGGCTGTCCTGGAACTCACTCTGTAGACTAGGCTGGCCTCAAACTCAGAAATCCACCTGCCTCTGCATCCCAAGTGCTGGGATTAAAGGCCTGTGCCACCACTGCCCATCGAGACCCAATCTTTAAACAACAACAATAACAAAAGTCAACTGAGGAATTGCCTCATTCAGATTACCTTATGGGCATGTCTGTGCAGCACTGTCTTTATTAATGACTGATGTGGGAGGGCCCAGCCCACTGTGGGTAATACCATACCTGTGCGGCACTGTATGGGAAATTTAACAAACTGAGAAAACCCTGGGAAACAGGCCAGTGGCCAGTAAACACTGTTCATTCATGGCCTCTGCTTCCGTTCTTTCCTCCAGGTTCCCACCTTAAGTTCATGCCCTGCCCTTCCTCAGTGATGAATTGTTACCTAGAAGTGTAATATGAAATAAGCCTTTTCCTCTCCTAAGTTGGTGATGGTCATTGCTTTGTCATAGCAACAGACAAGCAAACTAGGACAGTGTGTCTAAATGTGTATGACATGTGTATGCATACAGCTGTCTGTGGACGCCAGTAAAGAGTGTCAGATCCTCTGGAGCTAGAGCTACAAGCAGTTGTAAGCTGCCTAATGTGACTGCTCAAACCAAACCAAGGTCCTCTAGAAGGACAGGATTTACAAACTCTTATCATTAGTGCTTACCCTAATGTGCTCTAGGCAAATAATACTTAAGTATTGTCTCTCTACCAGAGAGAGCGGAGGGGTCTGTAAGAGAGCCAAGGGCTAGGTATGATCTCCATCTTTAAGCAATTCCATTTCACTCTGAGGATTAACTTTAAATTTCTCAGATTGTGTGGTACTTCCCTGAATGTAGGGATGTCAGTTATCTATAGATGAAGAAGACTATCTTAATGTTCTCTTAATTCCAATTAAATCTTAATCTAAATGATTCTGGCCCATTTAGAGACAGAACGAGGAAAAGGAAATGTATATAGTGAATGTGAAGTTCTGGGGCATGTGCTATTTGGGAGGCATAGTCAGAGGCATCAGGAATGCAAGGCCACCCTGGGCTGCAGGACACTGTCTCAAGACAATAAATTCAACTCATCCCCTTTGAAAAGTCCAATAAATTTGCATGATGATGTCAACCCTGACCTTTCTCACAGAAAGAACCTTGCTCTTTAGAGCTGGCTGAGGCATTCCTACTTCATAACCTTCACATTTTCCTTCTAATCAGTCTACAGATGATGATCCCCAAACTGATGAGTTTGATAGCTGAGTAAGTTGAAAAAAGGAGGGGAGGAAATTATAAAAGGAATGAAGCCAAGGATGAAGGGTACAGCTTAGTGCTACCATCAGTGCTGGCCCAGAAAGCAAAACACCCATCCTCAGCAATAAAAGACAGAAACAAAGCTGGGGGAGAAGGAGGAGGAAAAGAGGAAAGGAGAGAAAGAGCAAGAATTAGCTTAATCATTCATCAGGCCAGAGAGAGCTCAGTAATTAAAAGTACTTACTTATAATAAGTAAGGTGACTTGTGAGCACAGGGTGGCTCACAAGTACCTGTAACTGCAGCTTCAGAGGATCTAATATTCTCTTCTGGCCTTTATGAGTTCCTCCACAGACATACCCACACACATACACACAGACGCCCCCACACCCAGACACACTGTCTTAGGGTCATTATTGCTGTGATAAAATCCAGTGAACAAAAAGGGAGGGAAGGGTTTAGTTGGCTTACATATCCTGAAGTGCAATCCAATGAGGGAAGCCAAAGCAGGAACTCAAACTGGGCAGGAACCTGAAGGCAGGAACTTATGCAGAGGCCAAGTAGGGGTGCTGCTTACTGGCTTGCTCATTATGATTTGCTCAGCCTGTTTTCTCATAGAACCCAGGAACACCTACCCACGGATAGTCCCACCCACAATGGGCAGGGCCCTCCCACATCAGTCACTACGTAAGAAAATACCCTACAGGTTTGCCTACCGCACATCAAAGAGAGGCATTTTTTTAACCAACTCAGGTTCCTTGCTCTCAAGTGATACTAGCTTATGTGAAGTTGGCATAAAAACTATCCAGAACACACACACACACACACACACACACACACACATTAGAATCTTTAAAAAAAAATCATAATTTTCATGCCTGCTGATTAATAAGATTTTGAACAAACTATTAAAACAAACTGTGCTCAGTAGTTCCTTTCCGTGTCTTATAGAGTATGAAAGCTACAATTAAACACTAATGGCAGTATAGACGTGTGTAGAACAGGCCATGCCTGCCAGAAAGCCAGGGAAGCTGCCTGCAAACCTTCTCTTCTATATTCCTCCAGATACAATCCCCCTCACAGCCTTCCCTGACCCCGAATCTCATCTTGTGGATCCCACAGATCTTCCCCTTCTAACCTTCCACTCTTCACTTGTTTCTTTGTCCCAGACCCCAACTAGAGCAGGCACCTTCTGCTTACCCAAGGGATGCTCCTCTCAGAGCAACAATAGACTGAAGGCGTCTTTCCTACTATTCCTGAGATCCAATCCCCCAAGTCTCATCGAGTGCTCTGTAGTAGGAACCTGCTGTGGTTTTCCTTTCCTCTCTGACCCCATTCCCTAGAAATCACAAAGACCTTCTCCCTAAACTCATCCCGGTATCCCAGCCTCCAACACCAGCAGGCATTCCCTGTGAACACACTAACTAAGCAGGTCAGAAAACAGGCAATATAGCCACCACATTCTCTGAAAGCCCAGAGAGAAAACAGAAACCAAGGAACAAAATATACCCCAAAAAGACAAATCTAGAAATCAACATCTAGATAGACCTATAATCATCCCAAACCCAGATGCCTAGACACCAGAATAAAAACACAAATCAATAACATCCAGGGCAATACGTCTCCACTAGAGCCCAGCTAGCCTACCCTCAACATGCCCTAAATATTCCAACATAACTGAAGCACAAGAAAAAGACCTTAAAGTCAACTACATGAAGATGATAGAGGTCCTTAAAGAGGAATTAAATAAATCTCTAAATGAAATTCAGGAGGAAAATGGAGAAAATTAATACATCCCTTAAAGAAAACCCAAAAAAAAAAAACCTCAAAAATAAACAGTTGAAGGAAATGAATAAAACTGTTCAAGACCTAAAGAATGAAAACAATCAATAAAGTAAACACAAATGGAGAGAATTATGGAAATGAAAATTTTAGGAATTCCAACAGGAACTGCAGAGGCAAGCTTTACCAACAGAATACAAGAGATGGGAGAGAAAATCTCAAGTGTTAAAGATACAATAGAAGAAATTAATAGATGGGTCAAAATGTTAAATCTGAAAAACTCCTAACTCAAAGCATCCAGGAAATGTGGGACGTTATAACCCAAGAATGATTGGAATGGAGGAAGGAGAAGAATTCCAGCTCAAAGACCCAGAAAATATTTTCAATAAAATCATAGAAGAAAAAAATTCTAATCTAAAGAAGGAGATGCCTATTAAGGTACAAGAAGCATACAGAATATCAAGTTGACATGATCAGAAAATAAGATTCACTTGCCACATAATAATCAAAACACTAAACGTTCAAAAAAGGAAGAATGATAACAGCTGCAAAGGAAAAAGGCCAAGTAACTTACTAAGGCAGACTTATTAGAATTATCTGACTTCTTAATGGAAACCCGAAAAGCCTGAAGGACCTGGACAGATGTGCTGCAGACTTCTTAAGACCACAGATGCCAGCACAGACTTCTAAACCCAACAAAACTCTCAAAGACCATGAATGGAGAAAAAATATATTTCATGATAAAGTTAAACAATATCTATCTACAAACTGACCTTACACAAGGTATATAAAGAAAACTCCAACCCAAGGAGGTTAACTACACTCATGGAATCACAGGAAATAAAAAATTACAGACCCAAAAAAATCAAAGGATACACACACACACACACACACACACACACACACACACACACACACACGGCATCACCACCACTACTGCCACCATCAACTACTACAACAGGAATCAACACTCAACACTCATTGGTCAATGATCTCAATTTCTCAATAAAAAGACACAGACTAACAGAATGGATGTGAAAACAGGATCAATCCTTCTGCTGCATTCAAGAAGCACCTTAACATCAATTATAGACATTATCTCATGGTAAGGAGTTGGAAAAAGATTTTCCAAGCAAATGGACCTAGGAAGCAAGCAGTTGTAACCATTTTAATATCTGAGAAAATAGACTTCAAACCAAAACTAATCAAAAGAAATAGGGAAGGAAACTACATATTCATCAAAGGAAAAAAAAAAAAAACACCAAGATGACATTTCTATTCTTAACATCTATGCCCCAAACATTAGGGCACCTAAATTTGTAAAAGAAATAGTTCTACAGCCTAAGTCATATAACAACCCTCACACACTGTCTTAGTTAGGGTTTCACTGTGGTGAAGAAACACCATGACCAAGGCAACTCTTATGAAGGAAAATACTTAATTGGAGCTGGCTTACATTTCAGAGATTCAGTCCATTATCATTATGATGGGAAGCATGGCAGTGTGCAGGCAGACATGGTGCTGAAGGAGCCAAGAGTTCTGCATCTTGACCTAAAGGCAGGCAGAAGGAGACTGTCTTCCACAGGCAGCTAGAAGGAGAGTCTCTCTTCCTCACTGGGCAGAGCTTGAACAAGGAGACCTCAAAGCCCACCTACACAGTGACATACTTTCTCCAACAAGATCACGCCTATTCCAACAAGGCCACATCTCCTAATAGTGCCACTTCCCATGGTCCAAGCATATTCAAACCACCTCCCTGGCCCCATAAACTTGTTCAAATACATGAGTCTACGGGGGACATACATAGCCATAGCATAATGCAAAACACACTTAGTTCTAATTTCAAAACTCCCCATAGTCTAACTGCTGGGGGCCAGCTCCAGCCTTTTGGGGTTCAGAGCCAAGGTGAAACACTGAGTTGGATGAAAGCTAAAAGACTGGTGATCTCTGGCCTTGTAACTCTCCCTTACTATACTGGGGGGCGGGAGGGGGTGCTAGAAGCTGATGGCTTCTGGAAACTTAATACTCTCTTGATCATCCAGTGGCTGAAAACCACTGGCTTCTTTTTTCTTTACTTTTTGTGCTTGAATAAGTGTTGGGGGAACTTAACTCTTTGTTGCTTAAATAAGTGCTAGAGAACTACAGAAATTATTTATTGCTAGTGCTTTTTTCTCTGGTGAGCCGGCCAGGATTTCCTTGCTGGCCAAGCTTGAGGCTCTGACTTGGTAACTCTTTTGAACCAGAGGGAAAAGAAAGGAAAGGAAAGGAAAGGAAAGGAAAGGAAAGGAAAGGAAAGGAAAGGAAAGGAAAGGAAAGGAAAGGAAAGGAAAGGAAAGGAAAGGA
>JANHMN010000001.1:137228205-137257587 GCA_030674055.1 Rhabdomys pumilio | reverse complement strand
GAAAGGAAAGGAAAGGAAAGGAAAGGAAAGGAAAGGAAAGGAAAGGAGTCACTCACACAAATAACACACTCCGGGTGAAGCAGAAAATGGCTATGCCACCTTTATTGCTACGAGCCTTTTAGGAGCTTTTCAAAACAAGTTTTCTATATAAGAAAGAATGGCCTCAAGATAAAATGTTACGTAAAAGCAAAGTTTCAGAAAGGTATCAATAACAAGTTCAAAGCAGTGTTTCATACTGCAAGCCGATTATAAGTTCAAAGCAACAGGTTTTACATGGCTTTGCCTTATCATAGTGCATATCTATGACTTCATTCTTGGACCTGCTCAAACCTCCAGTGTCCGTGAATTCCATCTGGATACAGTGAAGACCCAGCGTCAGAGGCTTATCAATTTACTCTTCCCCCCACCCCTCTTCTAATATCTCGACGCCCGTAATCAGCTTGAAGAAGTTAAAGAAGAGTCAGCGCCCCTATTCCCTGGGCTTGGGGACTAAGGTGGTTAATATTGGGCTGTCTTTCTGGGGGAAAGTAGTGGTTTTGTTGGAACAGGGAGGATTAGCTAGGATTTATGGCATAGCCATAACCTATTGGTAGAAATCTGTATAATTAGTATCAAGATGAAGTTGCAATTTCTTAAATGGTACAAAATTTACTTGGATTTCAAATTTAAGGTTTTCATTGGTATGAGCTTCTTATTGATATGAAAGTGAAATGAATATTGATACTCTTATGGGCATTGTGCCTGTATAACACATTTAGGAATACAAGGCTTAGACCTAGTCCTTCTTTAACTTTTTTAACTGATTTGGGATGGTTAGCCTGTGAGTTAAGGGACTATAGCAAATTCATTGTATTTCTTATTATGCAGCTTTTACTTACTATTTATGAAGAGTGGGCACACTCTAGTCTTGATTTATTCTAATTTATTGCACCTTTCTAGCAAAACAACTAAAACCATCTCTTAAAGCTTTTTTTTTCTAAGATTATGTGAATCAAATCAGGAATTCTATAAAATCATTAATTCATCCAAACATCATTAATTCATGAAAGTTCATCTTTATGTTAATCTACAGGAAGTCTGCTCAATAGGGTGAGCTGATGTCCAGGAATCCTTAGGGTATGTAATAGTGACAGGAAAGTGAAAGGAAGCTGCTAGAAGCAATTCTGGGACAAAGTTTCTTAGGGCCTTGCCTCTCAGAACTCACCCATTACAGACCATGCCAAAATGATGTATCACCTCCAGGAAGGCCACCTGTTGGGAGCCGACTTTAAGCAGAAAGCGGCTAGAAAGCAGCTATCAACTTTGCAGCCATCTGGAACCATAAACCCTGATGAGAGACTTGGTTTTCAATAGCCTACAACAGCTGAAGCACACTCTGATAAATATCTTGATTATCCCACATAGCTTGTTTTGCTGTTTAGTGCCCCCAGCTGCAAGGAGCACGTGGTATCCACGCCTACAAGGCATGTGGTGCACCTGCTATCCACGCCTGTAAGGCTTACATCATATCCACACCTGCAAGGCACGTGGTATCCACATGCCTACAAGGCATGTGCCAAAAGCGTATAAATACCCCAGATTTCCTTGTAATGTGAGGAATATGAGTCAAGAGAGAATATGAGTCAAGGGGAATTTGAGTCAGGAAGAGTACGGGTCACAACAGCCACCTGCCAGCCTTATCCTTTCCTAGATGTCTCCAGATACATCACAGTCTCAATAAAGTTTAAAAGTCCAAAGTTCAAAATCTCTTCTGAGATTCATACAACTGTAGTCCCCTATAAAATCAAAATCAAAAAGCAGACCACATACTTCCAATATCACAGAACATACATTACCATTCCAAAACACCATAGTGAGAAAATACTGGACAAAAACAAGACAGAAAATTAGCTGAGCACACTCTGAACTCTGCATCTCCATGTCTGGTGTCAAAGTGCTCTTCAGATGTTCAACGCCTTTCAGCTTTGATGCTTATAACACAATTCTTTCTCTTGGGATGCTTCCACTACCTTTTAGCAGCTTTCCCTAGTAGATATTCCACAGCTCTGGAATCATTAACATACTGGGTCTCCAAGGCAACTTCAACTTTACAGCTTCTTGTTCCAATGTCTGGGGTCCACACATTATCTTCCGGGCTTCTCTGCCCTCTCTAGTACTCTAGGCTCTGGCTTACTCTACTCCACTGCTGCTGCTGTTCTTGGTGATGACCCCATGGTACTGGCATCTCTAATATTCTGGGGTCTTCCACTACTGCTAGGCTTCACCAAAAGCCTCTCATAGTCTGTCTTCATGTTGTATGATAAAAACTGCAAGTCTTTGAAGAAATTAAAGAAGATATCAGAAGATGGAAAGATCTCCCATGTTCATGGATTGGCAGGATTAATTTAGTAAAAATAGCCATCTTGCCAAAAGCAATCTACAGATTCAATGCAATTCCCATCATAATTCCAAATCAATTCTTCATAGAGATAGAAAGAGCAATTTGCAAATTCATTTGGAATAATAAAAAACCCAGGATAGCAAGAACTATTCTCAACAATAAAAGAATTTCTGGGGGAATCACCATCCCTGCCCTCAAACTGTACTACAGAGCAATAGTGATAAAAACTGCATGGTATTGGTACAGAGACAAGCAGGAAGATCAATAGAATAGAACTGAAGACCGAGAAATGAGCCCACACACCTATGGTCACTTGATCTTTGACAAAGGAGCTAAAACCATTCAGTGGAAAAAGGACAGCATTTTCAACAAATGTGGTGCTGGTTCAACTTGAGGTGTGATTCCACCTCACACCAGTCAGAATGGCTAAGATCAAAAACTCAGGTGATAGTAGATGCTAGCAAGGATGTGGAGAAAGAGGAACACTCCTCCATTGTTGGTGGGATTGCAAGCTGGTACAACCACTCTGGAAATCAGTCTGGTGGTTCCTCAGAAAATTAAACATAGCATTACCTGAGGACCCAGCTAGACTACTCCTGGGCATATACCCAGAAGATGCTCCAACATATAACAAGGACATATGCTCCACTATGTTCATAGCAGCCTTATTTATAATAGTCAGAAGCTGGAAAAACCCAGATGTCCTTCAACAGAGAAATGGATACAAAAAATGTGGTACATTTACACAATGGAGTATTACTCAGCTATTAAAAACAATGAATTTGAGAAATTCTTAGGTAAATGGATGGAACTAGAAAATATCATCCTGAGTGAGGTAGCCCAATCACAAAAGAACACACATGGTATTCACTCACTGATAAGTGGATATTAGCCCAAAAGCTTGAAATAGCCAAGATTCAATTCATAGACTACATGAAGCTCGTGAATAAGGAAGACCAAGTGTGGGTGCTTCAGTCCTTCTTAGAAGGAGTAACAAAATACTCATGGGAGCAAATATGGAGACAAAGTGTGGGACAGAAACTGAAGGAGGGGCCATCTGGAGACCATTCCACCTGGGTATCCATCCCATGTGCAGTCACCAAAGGTAGATGCTGATGTGGATATCAGGAAGTGCATGCTGACAAGAGCCTAATATAGCTGTCTCCTTAGAGGTCTGCCAGAGTCTGACATTTTCAGAGGTGGATACTCACAGCTAACCATTGAACTGATCAAGGGGTTCCCAATGGAGGAGTTAGAGAGAAGACTGAAGGAGCTGAAAGAGTTTGTGGCCCCATGAGGAGAGCAACAATACCAATCAACCAGAGCTCCCCAGGGTCTAAACCACCAGCCTGGGAGCACATAGGGAGGGACCCATGACTCCAGCTGTATATGTAGGGGAGGATGGTCTTGTCGGGCATAGGTGGGAGAAGAGATCCTTGGTCCCATGAAGGCTGGACACCGATGGTGGGGGAATTTGAGGGTGGGGAGGGGAAAGGGGGGTTAGGTGGGGCACATTCTCATAGAAGCAGGAGGAGAGGGGAATGGGATGGGGGTTTCTGGGAGGGGGACGGGGGGAATGGGGTAAGGGATTAGAATCTGAAATGTAAATATAATATCCAATTTAAAAAAAAAAAAAAAGAGGAGCCTGGAGTCAAGCTGCCACTTTAGCCTAAAAAAAAAAAAAAAAAAAAAAAAAAAGTTAATGGTAAAAATAGCCTTCCTACCAAAAGCAATCCACACATTCAGTACAATTCCCATCAAAGGTCCAACGCAATTTTTTTTTACAGACCTTGAAAGGACAATTCTCAACTTTATTTGAAAAAAAAAATCCAGGGCACATGTGGTCCCCAGAGCACCATTGTCTAGCTCTGGCCTTCCTTCTCAGTCCAGAGAAGACCTGTGGGACTTCAAAAGCATCCTGTCTCTCCATGGAAACCTTCAGGGGCCTTAAAACTAGCCATCATGGAATTCTACTGGACCACCCATCCAAGTTGGATCAGACTGAACCCAGCAGGGCTGCCTGGGAGAGCCTGCAGAGGTGAGTGGCACACAGTCCCCCTGAGCACATAAATTTAATTTTAAAAATTTACACATATAAAAATTGAATTTGCCATAAAAATTTTGATGAAAGAATAAAACACACTATGACAAAATGGAAAGAAAAGAAAAGGAAAAAAACCCAGGATAGCTAAAATCCTGAACAATAAAGACTTGCTGGAGGGCTTACTATTTTCAATTTTAAGTTCTACTACTGAGGTATAGTAATAAAAACCTTATGGTATTGGCACAAAAACAGACACATTAGTCAATAGAATCAAATTGAAGACTTAGACACACCCTTATGGATACCAAATTTTTTGTAAAGAAGCCAGAAATACACACTGGGAAAAAGCATCATCAACAAATGGTGCTTGATCTAACTGGGTATCTACATGTAGAAGAATGCAAATAGATCCATATTTATCAACTTGTACAAAGCTCAAGTCCAAGTGAATCAAAGACCTCAACATAAAACCAGATACAATGAACCCGAGAGAAGAGAAAGTGGGGAATAGCCTTGAACACATTGGTACAGGAGGCGGCTAATATCCAAAATATATAAAGAACTTAAGAAACTAGATAACAAAAAACTGCATAGTGCAATTTAAAAATGAAGTACATTTCTGTGATGGTTTGTTTATGCTTGGCCCAGGGAGTGGCACTGTTGGGAGGTGTGGCCTTTTTGGAATAGGTGTGGTACCCTTGTCCTAGCTGCCTGACAATGAGTATTCTGCTAGCAGCCTTCAGATGAAGATGTAGAACTCTCAGCTCCTCCTGTACCATGCCTGTCTAGACACTGCCATGCTCCTGCTTTGATGATAATGGACTGAACCTGTAAACCAGCCCCAATTAAAGTCCTTTATAAGGCTTGCCTTGTTCATGGTGTCTGTTCACTTCAGTAAAACCCTAACTAAGACAATTTCTAAACAGGCAATTCTCAACGGAGGAGTCTCTAATGGCTAAGAAACACACTTAAAGAAATGTTCAGCATTCTTAGCCATCATGGAAATATAAGTTCAAAATGACTGAGATTCTATGTCACACCTTTCAGAAAGGCTAAGATCAAAAGCAAGGGACAGCTCATGCTGGAGAGGATGTGGATCAAGGGAAACACTCCCCCATTGCTGGCAGAAGTCCAAACTAGTACAGTCACTGTGAAAATCAAAATAGTTTCTCAAAAAGTTGTGAAATGATCTATCTCAAGATCCAGCTACACCACTTTTGGGGATACACCCAAAGGATGTTCCATCCTACCACAAGGACACCTGCTCAATCATGTTCATTTCAGCTTTATTCATAAAAGCCAGAAACTGGAAACAACCTAGATGTCCCTCAACAGAAGAATGAATAAAGAATATCTGGTACATTTACACAACGAACTATTCCTTAGCTGTTTAAAAACAATGACATCATGAAATTTGCAGGCAAATGGATGAAACTAGAGAAAACAATTATCCTGAGTGGAATAACCCAAAACCAGAAAGACAAGTATAATATGTACAAGTGGATATTAGCAGTTAAGAAACTAACAACCAAGTTATAATTCATAGATCCAGGGAAGTTAGGGAGAGAAGGGATCTAAGGGGAAACATGTGCATCTCCCTTAAAAGCGGAAAGAGGGCTGGGCAGTGGTGGCGCACGCCTTTAATCCCAGCACTTTGGAGGCAGAGGCAGGTGGATTTCTGAGTTCAAGGCCACTGGTCTACAGAGTGAGTTCCAGGACAGCCAGGGCTACACAGAGAAATCTTGTCTCGAACCATTCCCCCCCCCCAAAAAAAGAGGAAAGAAAATAGATTTTTATGACAAACTGGGGGTAGGTAATGATGAGAAGGGGGGTCATGTTCATGGTGAGATGGATAGAGGGACAGAGTTTGGGGAGAGATGGCTAGAATTGGGGGGACTTTGAGGGGTGGTGTGGAAACCTAGTGCAGTGTAAACTTCCTGGAATCTAGGAAGGTGATCCTAGTGAGTACTCCTAATGATGGGGAATATGGAGTCTCAACAGGCCATCTCCTGTAGCCAGACAACTCTTCCAATGGTGGGACTGGGGTTACATTCAATTGAGTTGTTGGTAAAGGGGGGTCCCATGGAAATCCCCAAACAACACAGACAAAGAGTTCCTCTTTGTAAACTGACAGCAAAAACTCCATTGTTGAAGACATTACCCATACAACTCACGGAACACAGAAAAGTCAAACTGGAGCCTATAAGGAGCATTCACCTCTATATTCTGTTTTTGGTTTTTTTTTGGTTTTTTTTGGTTTTTTTTTTTTTTTGGTGTTAGAAAGTTCTTCACAGGCTACTAAAAGAGAGGCATGGAAACCAAATCATCCACAAAGCTTTTGACCTACAATCTATTCGGCCTGCAAAATATACTAGGGCAATGGTGGCACAGAACTTGTAGGAGTAGCCAGGCCAGTGTCTGACCTGACTTAATGCCCACTATACAAGAAGGAATCCATACTGGACACTGCTTGGGTAACCAAGAACCAGAGACCTAGGGTAAAACCAAATACTACTGGCCTAAATAATGAAAAAAGTATCAATAAGATGACACCTAGTGCTACACTCATAGGTCAGTCGTTATCCAGTCATTATCAAAAAGCTTCCTCCTGCAGCATATGGGAACAGATGTAGAGACCCATAGACAAACATTATACAGAGAGAATCTAAATGGGATGTCCTCCCCCTCAGGGGTGATAAAAAAAAAAAAAAAACAAGGGAGAGGAGTCTGGAAGATTGTAAGAACCAGAGACAATGGAGGACACCAAGAGAACAAGGCCCCCTGAATCAACTAAGCAAGGTGCATATGAGCTCCCAGAGACTGGAGCATCAAGCACAGGGCCTGCATGGATCTGCAGCAGGTCCTCTGCATATGTATTATAGCAGTAGCTTGGTATTTTTATGGAACTCCTGACTGTGAGAACAAGTGGTCCCTGACAATTGTGTCTGCTCTTGGGACTCTTTTCCTCCAGTTGGTTACCATGTCCAACTTTAATTTGATAGTTTTTGCTACATACGATTTTCTATTTTGTCATGTTTGGTTGTTTGCTTTGATATAGAGGATTTTTAATCCAGCAATATGGCTGCTTTGGCAATGGTTAAGACCTTCTAGGTCTATGTGATCCAACTAGGATACAGACTCATCCTTAGTACACATCTTTACTCCCTAACAATGAAAGTAAGGTTAGTTTGTAGGAGGCAAACATGTTTGAAAGTAACTTTGCCCAACTTAGGTGCAGAGAAAGCGATGAATCAGAGAAAGATTTCACAGAATGAGTCAGAGATAGGATATGCCCAATCCTAACAAGAATGGAGAGAAAAGAGAGGTCACTTAAGAGAGCAGCATGGGGGGGTTGGGGAGCAGGTAGTTTTATCAGGACAGCTTTACAGAGACATTGCAGGTGAAGACAGAACAAACCAGAGAATGAGAAGGAGCCAGATGATTAGAACAGATTGCTAGAGTTTAGTTTGAGGCCAAGCAGAGCAATTCAGTCAGAGGCTCTGAGAGAAGCCAGATTGAAGTTCAGAAAAAACTGAAAAAAGGTGAGTCTATTCAGCAGTAAGCCTCCAAGACAACAATTACATCTGGAGAATAAAAGTTACTTTTACACTTGGAAGCTAATTCATTTCTAATAAGAGACAGAACGGTAATGGATCTGGAGAGATAGAATCAAGATTAAGATAGAAGTCACCTACCCCTCCCAGGAATTCCCCTAACGTGCTTTAAATCCAGCCTGTGAACTCACTGTAGGGTTTCTCTATCTTGGTAATTGGAGACCTGGCCTCAGATTTGCCGTGATCTTCCTGTCTAAGCCATATGAGTGCTAAAGCACACAAGACTTAAAGTGAACAGAAAGGCCAACATGTAGAGAATACTATACCACAGGGTGGGGTATGTAAGTATTGAAGCAGGCCTTCTGTTTCTCAATTTGATTTTAAGATTATATATATATATATATGTATATATATATATATATATATATATATATATATATATATGCATATACACACACACACATATATACTGATTTTTCAAGACAGTTTCTTTACACACAGTTTCTCTGTGTAGCCCTGGCTGTCCTGGAACTCACTCTGTAGACCAGGCTGGCCTCAAACTCAGAGATCCGCCTGCCTCTGCCTCCCAAGTGCTGGGATCAACAACGTGTGCCACCACTGGCCGGCAAGATATATTATATATACACATAGTGTGTGTGTGTGTGTGCGTGTGTGTGTGTGTGTGTGTGGTCTTCGAGGCCAGAGGTGTTGGATCCCCCACTAGAACTGGAGTTGCAAGCCAACTGATGGAAGAGCAGGGAACTTAACTCTGGTCCCCTACAAGACCTGTTTGTGCTTTTAGTAAACATCTTCTCTCTCCAGCCCCACTG
Source organism: Rhabdomys pumilio (assembly GCA_030674055.1). Taxonomy (NCBI): domain Eukaryota; kingdom Metazoa; phylum Chordata; class Mammalia; order Rodentia; family Muridae; genus Rhabdomys; species Rhabdomys pumilio. The sequence continues at coordinate 137,248,779 of JANHMN010000001.1, read as the reverse complement.
CAAATCCTTAGCTTGCTCAGGGGTCCATTTGTTCCAATATAAGCAGTATCTTAGTTACTTTTCTGTGATAAGACAGCATGACTGGGCCACTTATAGAAAACAGTTCATTTGGGGCTTATACTTTCAGAGTGTAGGCATACTTTTTGTCTACTTTATTGGGTTCTTATATCCCTACCTACCACTGTTCTCCATCCCAGTCCCTACCAGTCCCCTGATACCAGGTAGGACAGAAAGAAGGTCAGGGGGAAATGGGCTATAGCTCTCTTTAGACTACTTTAGACTACTTCCTGGGGAGTAGGGGCATTGAGTTCCTAGGGGCAAGTCCAATCTTCATTGCCAGGATATCTCCTACCAGCAACTAGAAACAACAATCCAGGTACAGCAACAACACACACACACACACACACACACACATACGGCAACAACAACAACAACAGCAACAACAGGGACAGTAGCAAGAAAACAGCTGCAGCCTCACCCGGGGCTCTGACATTTATATACCCTCCCCAGAGCCCCTAGAATTCCAAATGTAAACTATCTTCAGCACCAGAATCTTATCCCTGCCAAAGCCTGAGACAAATTATAGTTAGCTGCAGTGGACAGTCTGAAGCAGACCCGTATCTCACACCTGGGGTCAAAACAAAAATACAGTCACATAACTGAGTTTTTAAAGAAACCAAAATTCTCACTACACCAGAGGGTTAGACTGTGTCTCAGTCTGTGTTCTACTGCTGTGAAGTGACACCATGTCCATGGCAATTCTTATAAAACATTTAATGGGGCTGGCTTTCAGTTTTAGATGTTTAGTGCATTATCCTCATGATGGGGAACATGCAGCATGCAGGCAGACATGCTAGCTGAGAGTTGTACATTCAGATCCACAGGCAGGAGGAGGAGAGAGAGCCACTGCCCAGCTTGGACTTCTGAAAATTCAATGCCCACCCCTCTCCCCCCCACACTCCAACCCCTGCCCCAGTGACACATTTCCTCCAAGAAGACCACACCTCCTAATCTTTTGAAATAGCGCCATACCCTATGAGCCTATTAGTGTCATTTCCATTCAAACCATCCCAGAGCCTGTGACCTTCTTGTCAGGGAGAATTGTTGGAAAGCAGCCAAGAGAATGACACGTGGTGAACAGTGACTTAGGGAACTGTGATTGAGGCTTCAGAATAAAAGGCAGAGGACCTTTTACCTGAAGTGCATCTTGTTCCCTGGATTGTTCTTGTACATGATTTCATGGCTCCTGCGACAAATATTTGCATTCAATTTATGAGACATGTTTATTCTTGTTGGATGTTGGAACCCAATCTGATGAAAGGCTATGCTGAGTGCTGTCTTCAGGGTACCCTGGATCTGGATATGGCCTTCTGCCTTGATTTCATGCTTTCCCAGATATAATATATAGAATGTGCCAGGAAATTGTGTTTAAATTGATCTGTCCTGAGATAGTTCTGGGAAAGGGCTGCTCTGTTAATATTTAGTATATGTTTACTGGTGTTTGTTTACACGTTTTTCTGGTCATGTTTTTCTGAACTCAAACAATCTTCCTTGGATCATTACTGACTCTGTTACATTCATGTATAAAAGCACACTGAAACTGAAGTAAGTTGTCTGTAGTGTAGACTATACGCTGACACATTCTTTAAAGTCTTCAAATCCCACATGTTACAGAGAGATCTGCAGACGTTGTCAAAGGTTAACGAGGAGGGCAGCATGTTACTGCAATAGCTGGAAGCTCATTTTTTCCCTTTCTTTCCTTTTTCCTTCTTACTTTCCCTTCCTTCCTTCCTTCCTTTCTTCCTTCCTTCCTTCTTTCTTTTTATTTTCTGGTTTTTCAAGACAGGGTTTCTCTGTGTAGCCTTGGCTGTCCTGGAACTCACTCTGTAGCTTAGGCTGGCCTCGAACTCAGAGTCTGTCTGCTCTGCCTCCCAAGTGTTAAAGGTTTGAGTCATGATGTTTATCCTGAGAGGATAAGGAGATACCAAAAGAAGATGGTTTCATCTTGAGGTACAACCACAAGGCAGAGAAATAACTTGGAATGGCATGAGCTTGGGAACCTCAAAGCCCTCCCTCAAATGACAGTCCTCCTCCAACAAGGCCTCCTAACCCTTCCCAAACAGTTTTGCCAACTATGGACCAAATATTTAAATATATTAGCCTATGAAGGTCATTCTCATTTAAGCCCAAAACCAGGAAATCCATTTCTATAGCTAAGGTGTAAATCTCTACTAGCCTAAGCCAATGATTACTTGGGGGAGGTGTATGAGTTCTATACAACTAAAATATACATTAAAAGATCTCTTATCTGAACACTACCAAGATTTCCTGGAACTCACAGAGATTCAGATGGCCCTGCTGCCTGAGTGCTAGGGCTAAAGGTATATACCACCAACCACTTTCTTTCATTTCATTCTAAAACTTTTCTTTTCAGATTTATTTTTATTTTATGTGCATGGATGGTTTGTCTACACATGCATGTATGTACACCACATGATTGCCTGGTGTTCACAGAAGTCAGAAGTGTTGGATCACCTGGAACTGGTGCTACGAGTGTTTGTGACCCACCATGTCGGTACTGGTAACCAAACCTGATCTTATGTGAGAACGGCAGGTACTCTTTACACAGAACCATCTCTCCAGCCCCTGATAAGGGTTTTCTTACTCTGAATGGAGGTACCAAGGGCTGAAGAGATGGCTCAGCCATTAAGACCACTTACTATGCCTCCAGAGGATATGGGTTTGGTTCCTGGCACCCATATCAGGTAGCTCAAATTTGCCTGAAACTCCTGTTCCAGGGGATTTGATGTTCTCTGTCCTTTTTGGACACCTTTGTGCAAGTGGTACATAAAAATTAATAAATGAGGGGATGGCAAAACGGCTTAGTGGGAGAAGGTGCTTGCTGACAAGCCTGACCTGAGTTTGATCCCTGTAACTCAATGGTAGAAGGAAAGAACCCACAGACGCAAGTTGTCCTCTGACCTTCATAAATGCACCAATAAACACACATGCACAGATATACATCCAATTTAAAAAATAGTAGATGAATATTTAAAGGAGATACCAAAAGAAGATGGTTTCATTTTTCTGTAACTAGAGATTGCTATCTGGTACTGCAATAACCATCTTGGCTTGAAGATGGCCAGGTATTCCATTAACTTTTTTCCTGGGGAGAGGTGACTAAATGTCTTTCCCACAGAAAAGCATCAACAACAGGTCAAAGAAACGCTTCTACCTAACCTAGGTTTGGGTTACTTCCATGTACAGGTATGAGAGGTCGTCTGAAGGCGTATGGGCAGATGGCTATGCCTTCATAGAGTAGAGTCTCCCTCAACTGCTAACCAGGTAAATGTTTTTGAAGTGGAGCAGGACCTCGTGTGCCCTCAACCTCCACAAGATGTTCATGGGCCCAGTCTTGTGAAAGGGTTGTGCTGGTAATTTACAGCTGCTGTGACGGCAATGGCCATGTTACTCGTGGCTGACAGAGTTCCACACTCCGGGCTCAAGAGCAACGTAACCCCACTGTAAACAACACATGAAGCAGCTGGAACGTAGGAAACATCATTGCAGACTGAGCAAAGCTGAAGTGGAGGAAACATGGCAACGTATGCTCACAGTTGAATAAATTAACACCTAAATGTTTTTATGCATCTTCAGCAAGCATTTCCTTCTTATGGATCTTGTTGTAGACATAATTTTGCATTTACAGAATATGTAACTTTGGCCAAGTTGGCCCAGGTGATGCTCATTGTCTAGTATTTATGCCCTTCTGTTATTATTCTCCACACTGAATCAAACCAACAGGATAGTGTGGAAGTAACTGTGTCTTGGATTTGTTTTTATCAACACAAGGTCCTCACACATAGCCCAGGCTGCCCCCCAAAAAGAAAAAAGACAGAGGCTTTCTACCAAATATAACATCCCATCATTAAGAATACACCTTATTGTTTTCTCTGCAGTATAATATACACCTTTAATATAGGGAAGTAGATTCAAGGCTAGCCTACTCTACATAGTGAGTTCCAGGCCAGATACATAGTGAGACAATGTCTCCAAAAAAAAAAAAAAAAAAAGAGTTTTTGAAAATAATATTTTCCAATTCGGGTGAAACCCCTCTGATAATGGATTGAAGTGGAAACTTAAGGGTTCTTTGGAAAGTCAGTTGTGTTAGATGGTGTTTTGTTAAGGAACGTTTCATTGAAGAGGACACAGGTGAAAGACTAAGGCAGACTCGTGAAGGAATCTTTAGCTGAAGCAGACACAGGAGAGAGGATGTTCTGCTAATGCAAGCATGTGAAAGGAAACGTGATGAAGGATTCTTTGATAACGACAATCATATATCGGTCTGCCTTATATTGCATAGTTGAGCTCCATTTGTCGGGACTCCATAGAGAGAAACGTGCCCCCCCAAAAAACCCAAAAAACCCACTTCTGGTGGTGTGCTGCAGTTTCTTGCCACTCCTCGGACTCAGGTTGATTAACAGTGATGTCAGCTGAGACGGACACATGTGCTGAGGTAAAACACGTGGAGAACACATGATGTTTGGAGGAAGTATAAAAAGGACTTGACAGACAGTGATAGAGGGTGAACTAGGCTTGCTAGTAGAGCTACCTGCAACGCTTCTTGGTCACACGTCTTCCCTGATTGATGCACAGCTGAGAACTTCTGGCATCCCTCCTGGTCCCTCCTGCTGACTAGTGCTGAGCCTAAGGCCTGGCTGTCTCTGCTAGGCAATGCCACTACTGCTGATTTGTGTTTGCTGTCCCGAGTCTACCAAACTGGACTGTTTGCCAGTGGATCAAGCTGCAATTGCTAACCTGTGAACTAAACTGCTGATTTCCTGACAACACAGATGGGAGTTGCTCCAAAGAACCATTTCTAAACAGGTCCACTTTCCCATATTCTCTTTTCTACTACTTCTGGTGAGCGGTGGGCTAAAGGGAAGGTTAAAGCATTTAAGAATCATCATTAAAAATAGCCTTTAAAAACATTAAAGTTACAGTCGTTTCCTTAGAAGTCTCCAAATTATGACTATCCAGGCAAATTGCTACTAACTTCTGACATAGATTTTTAAAATTTTTGTGCTGGATAGTTTTATGTCAACTTGGACACAGCTGAAGTCATCTGAGAAGAGGGAATCTCAATTAAGAAAATGTCTCCATTAGACTAGACTTCAGGTGAGCCTGTAAGGTATTTTCTTAGTGATTTACATGGTGAAGTGCAGCCCAATGTGGGTGTGGTGCCATCCCTGGGCCAGTAGTACTGGGTTCTACAAGAAAGCAGGCTGAGCAAGCCTCGGGAAGCAAGCCAGTAAGCAATACTCCTCTGTAGTGGTTTGAGTAGAAATGGCCCCCATAGACTCATATGTTTGAATGCTTGGCCATAGGGCATGGCACTATTAGGAGGTGTGGCCTTATTGGAGTAGGTATGTTCTTGTTAGAGCAAGTGTATCACTGTAGGGACACACTTTGAGATCTCTGATGCTCAAACTACATTCAGTGTGGCACACAGTCTCCTGCAGCCTGACGATGAAGATGTAGAACTCCATCTACGGTGATTTAAAGTTTTGCTGTGTATAGTAGTCTGAACTGACATCTGTGTTCTCTTAGGGTCTGCAAGACATCTGTCTGCCCAGATTCTTCCGGCTTTTAGAGTCTCTGTTGAGAAGTCAGGTATAATTCTGATAGGTCTGCCTTCATATGTTACTTGGCATTCTTGCTGCTTTTAACATTCTTTCTTCGTTCTGTACAGTTAATGTTTTGATTGTTATGTGGCAGGAGAGTTTTCTGATTCAATCTATTTGCTTTTCTCTAAGCTTCTTGTACATTTTGTGTGTGTGTGTGTGTGTGTGTGTGTGAGAGAGAGAGAGAGAGAGAGAGAGAGAGAGAGAGAGAGAGAGAGAGACTCTTGTCACTACTTTTTTTTCCCCTTCTCTTCTCCCTCCTGCTCTGGCCCCGCTCGATCCACCCCTCCCCTCACTCCGGCCTACTTTTTTGTTTTTTTGTTTTTGTTTTTTCAAGACAGGGTTTCTCTGTGTAGCCCTGGCTATCCTGGAACTCACTCTGTAGACCAGGCTGGCCTCAAACTCAGAAATCCACCTGCCTCTGCCTCCCAAGTGCTGGGATTAGAGGCCTGTGCCACCACTGCCCAGCTGTGCCTGCTTCTTGTAGGCATCTCTTTCTTTAGGAAATGATCTTTGATAATTTTGCTGAAGATGTTGTCTGGGCTTTTGAACTGGGAATTTTCTTGTTCTTAGGTTTGGTCTTTTCATAGTGTCTCAAATTTCCTGGATGTTTTATGTTAGAAACTTTTAGATTTAGCATTTTTTGACTGACATATCAATTTCTTCTATTATATCTTCTACACCTGAGATCCCACCTCTTGTATTCTATTGCTGATGCTTGCAGCTGTAGTTCCCGATCTCTTCTCTAGGTTTTCCAACTCCAGGATTCAGCCTGTATTTTCTTTATTGCTTCTATTTCCATTTTCAGTTCTAGAACAGTTTTGTTCATTTCTTTCACCTGTTTGGTTGTATTTCCTGTATTTCTTTATATTTATTTGTTTTCTCTTTAAAGGCCTCTACCTATTTGTTGAAAATACAATATTTAATTGCATTTTTCTGTGTTTCTTTAAGGAATGTATTTGTTTCTCTGTAAAGGCTTCCATCATCTTTATAAGATTAGATTTAAAGTCATTTTCTTGAGCTTCGAGTGTGTTAGGATATCCAGGGCTTGCTGAGGGTGTTTATCTGTTGTAGGAGTTCTCTGGTAGTTTTGGGTTTACTTATCTTACTATTATATCTGCAAATAGTGATACTTTGTCTTCTTCCTTTCCAATTTATAAGTCCTTGATCTCCTTCAGTTGTCTTATTGCTCTAGGTAGAACTTCAAGTATTATATTGAAGAAACATGGGAAGAGTAGACAGCATCGTCTTGTGTACTTTTAGTGGAATTGCTTTAAGTTTCTCTCCATTTAATTTGATATTGGCTATTGGCTTGCCGTATATTGTTTTTATTGTGTTTAGTTATATGCCTTGTATTCCTGATCTCTCCAAGACTTTTAACATAAAGGGGTGTAGGATCTTGTCAAAGGCTTTTTCAGCATCTAATAAGATGATCACGTGGATGAGATTTCCATGCCCAATTCCCTGCCCACTAGGTCTTCCCCAACCCCCACCCCAGTGAGCCTAGCAACCATGAGCTCTTCCTCATCCTCTCTGTGCTCTATCTTCTAGTCCACAACTCTACCTGCAATTCCGGAGACCTGCAACCATCAGGGACAACCAGGTGAGACTCCTACCCCAATTTCCTGCCTGCCTGTGGGCCCCCTGGAAAAAACAGCAATGGCAAGGGCAAGTTTCACCCTGTCCCCTCTGCATTCCACTATCTGGCAACAGCTCTACCTGCATCCCTGGAGTCCTGCTGCCACCTGGAACAACCAGATGAGATCCCACACTCCAATCTCCTACCTTGTGGGTCTCCCAGCAAGCCCAACAGCCATGAGGTCTGACCCATTCTCTCTGTTCCATCTTCTGGTCTATACCTCTACCTGTAATCACAGAGGTCTGCAACTATCAGGGACCACCAGCTCTGCCTTCATCCCAGGAAGCCTGCTGCCATGGGTGACTAATTGTCCTGCCAACACCAGGGACAACCAGATGGTTAAAGGCCAGGGCAACCCTAAAATATATGTATATGTGCAGCTTGGTCTTTTTGAGGATCATCGGGCAACTGGAATGGGGCTGTCCCTGACTATGTTGCTCGCCTGTGGATCCTGTTCTCTGCTGGGCTGCCTTGCCTGGCCTCAGTGGGAGAGGATATGCTTAGTCCTGCAATGACTTGATGCGCCAGGGTGGGTTGGTACTAGGGGTGGGGAGTGGTGTTCCTTTATCAGATGAGAAGGAGAGGAGATGGGGGGAGAATATGTTTGGGGACTGGGATGAAGGGGTCTTGGATCAGGATGTAAAGTGAATAAATAATGAAAGAAAAAGATATAGAACTCTCAGCTCCTCCAGCACATCTGCCTGCACACTGCCACACTCCCCACCATGATGGTAATGGACTGAACCTCTGAAAGTGTAAGCCAGCCCCAATTAAATGTTTGTTTTATAAGAGTTGTCTTGGTCATAGTGTCTCTTCACAGTAATAAAACCCTAAGCCACCCTTCATGGCCTCTGCAGCAGCTCCTGCCGTTTGAGTTCCTTTCCTGACTTCCTGTGATGATGAACAATGATATGGAAGTGTAAGCCAAATAAACCCTTTTCTCTCCAACTTGCTTTTTGGTTATGGCGTTCTGTTGCAGTAATAGAAACCCTAAGACAATTTTTAAAGTTTTCCATTTAATGTCTGTATGCGTGTAGGCATGTATGTGCCATGTTGCACCTGTGGAGGTCAGAGGACAATTTGAGAGAGTTCTCTCTTTTCTCCATGTGGATCCTCAGGTGACCAGGCTTGGAGGTAAGCTACCTGACCTTGTATTTTGTGTGAAATGTTTGTTGCTGTTTTGAGGCTCAAGACAGGGTCGTCTTGTATAGCCCATACTGGCCTCAAACTCCTGATCCTTTTGCCTCAGCCCCCAAAGAACTGGGATTGCAGGCCTACACTATTATACCTGGGCTCACTTTCCTTTCCTCCAGAAAGCTGGAGATGTAGCTCTGTGGTAAAGGTCCAGGTTCAATCCCTTGCACCAGGAAAGGATACAATTCCTCTATCTTTTTTCAGCTGAATCTAAATTTAAATGTCACAAAGAATTAAGTTTAGCTGGGCATGGTAGAACTTGGGAGGTGGCAGTAGGAGGATCAGGTTTCAAGGACAGGCACCGCTGCTTAGTTTGAGAACCAATCTGTGCTACGTTCTTCAACAAAACAACACATGCATGGGCGCACGCGGGGACACATACACACACATGTACACATGCACCAAATTTTTAAAAAAGCAACTTTTTTAAATAAAAAAAAATAATATTTTTACTTTTATTTAACTTTAAGATATGATTTGGAAGCCGGGCATAAAGGCCGTTGCCTGTAAAGAAAGCCAGCACTTCGGAGGTAGAGGGAGGAGGATCAGCCAAGCTCGTGTCTAGGTAGAAAGGCCAGGGCTACAAAACCACGTTACTCAAAAAGGAGGAAGAGCTGGAGCGATGGCTGAGTGGTTAAGAGCACTTGCTGCTCTTGTAGAGGACCAAAGTTCAGTTCCCCTACTAACAACCATCTGTTACTCCAGTTCTCAGTAGAGAAAGTTCTCTTCTGACCTCTGTGGGCAACAGGCATGCCGGCAAAACACTTGTGCATATAAAAGTTAAGAATTTTTTAAAAAGATTTATTTATTTTATGTATGTGAGTACACTGTCCCTGTCTTCAGACACACCAGAAGAGGGCATCCAATCCCATGACAGATGGTTGGGAGCCATGATGTGGTTGCTGGGAATCGAACTCAGGACCTCTGGAAGAATAGTCAGTGTTCTTAACCACTGAGCCATCTCTCCAGCCCAGAAACTTTTTTTTTAAAGCCCTAGAAAAACATCAGTAAGTATTACTTGGTGAGCTGGAGAGATGGCATAGTGATTAAGAGCACTGGCTACTTTTCCAAAGGACCCATATTTGATTTCCAGCACCCATGTGGTAGCTTATAATTATAACTCCAGTTTCAGGGGATCTGATTCCCTCTTCTGGTCTTCTAGGGCACCAGGCACATGTGCTGTAGACATACATGTTGGCAAGACACATATATCACTAAAAATACATAAATTTTAATGAACTTGAAGCTGAGACATACTCTTTCCTGTCCAAGTAGCTTTTAGTGAGCTTTTTATCACAGCAATAGAATGTAATCTAAAACAGTACCTAAGTATAAGTCCCCATGGCTTTAATTACTCATCTATGTAATAATGCCAAATTCATCCTGAAAGTTCACTTACCTAGAAAATCCTTGTTTCTCAGAACTCTTAACTCTGCAGGTTATTTGGAGAAAACCACCTTAAATTACCAAAGACTGTCCACTCATTTACACTTTATTTGGAAATGCTTGTAACAGTACAGTGAAACTAAATTTCAGAGACAATGGCTGTCAGTTTAGGCATCATCCGTTTATTATAAAAGGGAGGCATGGAAATTATTTACATGATGAAATAGTTCAGAACTTCAGTGGAATGGGCAGCTTCATGTGACACCATTTCAACAGTGATTTCAGTCGACATACTTTCCAAGAATGTCACCATCTCTAAATAAGAAATAATCCTGTGAAAAAAGAGACCATTGGTTAAGAAAGTAATAGCAAATATAAAACTTATTTTTAAATTATTAGCTTTACTTACCTTGTCATCTAGAACTACTTTGGTGCCTCCATATTCTGGGAGAAGAACTTTATCTCCAACTTTCACACTGACAGGCTGAATCTCTCCACCCTGATGAAAAACAGTCACTTGTTAGCAAGACGTCTGTCTGCTTTGTTCACTAACACACAGTAAAGTTTTTGTTTCAGTATGTACACCAGGAGCCTTCTACCTCAGGTTTGTGTTAATTATAGGCATTAATCAATCACATTCAACTCTGTAACTTTTAAATCACTAAATTAATGAAAGTGCTCAAACCAGTATGTTGTGAGGAGCCTTATTAGAGGTTAAGCAATATAACCTACATTAAATATAGATTAAATAAGCATTGCTGCAGTTACAATATCAAAGAGACACTTTCACTATACCTGCATTTCAGTGGACGGCTAAGGTTGGCTAACTTTTTACTGTTAAATATTAACACACCCTGTAGACCAAATGAAATAAAAGCTCGTAACAGTAAATGGTCATGTATGACTTCTTTCAACAAACAAAAACTTGGCATTACTTTTCTCCATTTAATATACATTTATTGACTCAATGCCCTGTTGTCAAGACACGGACTTGATCAGAAAATGAAGCAGAATGTCCATTCCCTCTAATACTCTAGTGGTTTAGTTAAGTGAGGAACACCCAGAGTAGTTCCTCCTCCCTTCTCAAGTATGCCAACTAAAACTCAATGGTGTAAGATTAAAACTATTTCAGTGTCTGGGCTAAGCCAACGGCCAGGCTCCCAACTCCTGTCACTTCACCCTTTCTTTTTGAGGAAGGGAGAGGAGAGACAAGGTCTATATAAAAACTGACTGGCCATTAATTCTGGACCCTCCTGCCTCAGCACTGTACCTTCCCCCAGCTTATGCTAGAATTAGTTTGTGCCTTATTAAGTACCGCCTTCAATTCTGAAAAGGCCCCAGGGTTTATCTACTTGCGCGATCTTTTGTCTATTTAAAATCTGAAGAGTAGGCTACAAAATAGCTAGAGGTTTTCATTTTGTGAGGTTCTGTTTTACTTTTTTGAGATACGCTCTCATTCTGTACCTCCTGCTGGCCTAGAAGGCTCTACAATCTACCTGCCTTGGCCTCTAAAGAACCTGGCCCACAGGCATGAGCCACCATCAAGGCAGGCACTTTTTAATCTCTAGAGTGTGGGGCACTGCAGAGTTAGCTCAGTGGGTAAATAGGTAAAATAGCCTTGCTATGAAAGTATGGGAACCCAAATTGAGATCCCAACACTCCAGTAAAAAGGCTGTAACCTCCAAAATGCTGAGGGCCAGAAACCAGACTAGTTCAACGAGATTTTACCCGAAGGAGTAAGGTGGAAATGCCCCTGCTACACAGCATACAGACATGTGCAAATACAGTCATACGCTCAAATATCTTTTGCTTTTTTACAGTCTCTTGCCATTCCTTAGATATATAAATCAACTCTACAATTATTTTTCCTGAATTCAAGGTTCTTTGTGAATTGAAATTTGACTTCCAAAAAACCTGCCATTAGTTTTTTAATTGACAAAGGAATTCCTCTCCTTCCCATCACACGTAAAATTCAGCACGGTTCTAGGAGTTCCAGTTTACCTTTCCTTTCCCGCCTGATCCCACAGCCACGACCGTTGCCTGCAATACTTTTCCTTGAGACTTTTCTGGAAGCATAATGCCACCTTTGGTTACAGTTTCAGCGGCACTCCTTTCAACCAATACTCTGTCAAAGAGCGGAAGAAACTTCCTAAAAGCTTGTCCAGCCTGTGGAGAGAAATGTGTTCAAAAAGAACTGTAATTAAGTTCCAAGTGTCAGAACACGAACAGTTAATACCACTGCAAGCCTTAACTCAACAGGTCAAATCGTTCCAAAATGACAAGAAAACTCAAGTGTACCTTTAGAATGTACTCTTCAATATTCCACTCTATATAGGCCAAATTAAGTTTCATTTCCCTGTCTGTTTTAAGGGGGTCTTCATTGCTCATCAGCAATCACAACCTTGGTCTATTCCAAGGTCAAACATTTCCTTTCTTTATTTTTTTTTTTCTTAAATTCAAGTAACCGGGGACTGGTGTCAATTTTTGAGCCTGGACATACTCTTTCTCCAACATAGGACACATCCACCAAAGCCCTGCCAGGGCAGGTGGGCTTGTGAGTGTGCATCCGGGTTCCCGCCCCCTGCCCCAAATGCCTGCCGCACACGTGCGTGCAGAAAAGCCGTGGTGGGGAAATGGTCGGACAGGCCTCGCTTCTGCAGAGCCATGGGCGGACGCCGGACACTGAGTGGACCGCTGTCCTGCTAGTCCCAAAGCGCACATGGGCTCGCCGTGGGCCGCAGGCCGAACCGGACCCGCAGGCCTGCCAGCCACGAGACACTCACCATGACTTGCGCCACCACAGCTCCGGACTCTGTACTCGGGCCGCTGCTGCAAGGAGAGTCCTGCGGGCCGGCTCAGGACACGTGAAAAGGCCGCGCAGCGCGCAGGCGCACTCCGCCTCTGAGCGTGAGAGAGGGCGGCCACGCCAGCGCGCGCGCCGATTGGTGGCGAGGGCTCTGCGCAGGCCGCCGATACGGGCAGCTGGAGGCGGAAGAAAAGGGGAGCACTTTCTAGGCTTTTCCAGGCCGGCCTCCGAGGTGAAAGAACGAGCCCCTCCCGGAAATGACGCTACTTGACCTTTCACCCTCGGAGAGCGCGGGGCCTTCTGGAAGGTTCTAGAACCGAGCGCGGCCCAGGAACCAGCGTAAGGCGGCGGGAGAGGGCTGAGGCCGCGGGACTGAGGCCACTTAGGTACGGGGGGCGGGGCCGCGCGCGCCGCATGCAGATTGCAGGGCCCGGGCGTGGGAGAGAGCGGGCGCGCGCGCGCGCACGCGGGGCCGTGGGGAGGGGCCGGGGAGGGAGGGGACTAGGGCTCATTGCGGTGCGCGCCCAGTGCTGGGTCCCTCACTCGCCGTAGACGGCCTGCCTCGTCTCGAGCTCTCTCGCCGCCGCCCCGCAGGTACGCGGCCTCAGCGTGCACGGCGCCCCGGCGCTCGCAGGCCTGCTTGCAGAGCGGACCGAGCACGGAGGGCTGGGGGGATAAGTCTGCCAGCGACGCCGCAGGCTCGGCTCACTTGTCCAGGCCCAGCAGGGCCACGCTGGTTTTATCACGTGCGGCGGCGACCACGCGACCTAGGCCAAGCGCGGGAGCAAGAGCGGGCTAGGGTGGGAGCAACTTAGGCCCTCTGGTGCCACCCGCGCCCGGCACACTGCAGGACTCTGTCGGAGGGTGGTCGCGGTCCTCTAGTCCGCTGTGGCCACGGCGATCCGGCGCCTTCACTTTGACCTTGCTCGGGGCCCCTGGTCGGGACGACACGTGGGGCCGCGCGGCTGCGCTGAGCTACGGTCCTTTTCCTCCGGCCTTGTTACCTGCTGTGCTACAGTGGCTCCGGGTGGATACCAGGCGACACTCTCCATAGAGGGTTTTGCACCGTCATGAGTACTTCTGTAGTTCTCTAGGTGCTTGGGTTTAGAACCTGCCTTGCTTACACCAACTTGGTTTTTTTCCCCCCCAGATACTTTTCAGAGTGGATCTGCTCCCAAGGCCGTTTTGGCAGTGAAAGATTAACTCGAGAGAGCAGGAGTGGGGATGTGGTTTCGTGTGCTTTGTGCTAGTGCTGTAGGTCAGGCATGGGGGCAGTCTCCATGATCAGTTGGCTAGCAGATCATGTCCTGAATCTGCAGCGCCGTTTGTGGCCCAGGCATGGTGGTTAGCAGAGGACAGCCGAGCTCCAACCTAGCCTCCATGTTTTGAAGCATCGTTGGACAAGTTTGTAGTGATACTTTTTTTTTTCTCCACCAGAAATGCTTCGACTACCCACAGTCCTTCGCCAGATGAGACCAGTGTCCCGGGCACTGGCTCCTCATCTCACTCGGGCCTATGCCAAAGATGTAAAATTTGGTGCAGATGCTCGAGCCTTAATGCTTCAAGGTGTAGACCTTTTAGCCGATGCTGTAGCTGTCACAATGGGGCCAAAGGTAACAATATACTTAAGTCGTGTTGAAGAGTAGTGTTCTGTAGCTGCAGGACAGCATTATGTTATCAAGTTTTGTGAAAATCTGATTTGCATGTGGTACAACTTTTAGTGGTTTGGGGGTGTTACTTAGAAGGTTTGTTAGTGTTCTTATGCTTGCTTCAGTCGATTTAGGGGACTTTTGTCTATTACTATGATGTGACAGAGTAGTAATAGCTCAAGGAGGATTTTCAAACCAGAGTCGTGATTGTGTGCATGCTTGCATTAAATTTTGGATCCCTTCCCAGTAGTGAGAGTATAGAGGGGAAAGTACAAGTCTCATAATATCAAAGTATATAGCTGTAATGTGAGGGTCATTCATTGTGCCGAAATAGTCCAACATACAAGGCAAATGCACTAGCATAGAATCATTGCATTATTTTAAGGTTTCTGTGTTTTTTACATGCATTGTTACTTTGCCTGCATTTGTGTCTGAGGGTGCCAAGGTTCTGGAGACTGACTTGGGTCCTTTGGAAGAGGAGCCTATACACTGAGCCACCTTTGCTTTACATACTATACTTTATGGGCTTGTTGTTTTGGGTTTTTTTTGTTGTTGTTGTTGTTTTCGTTTTTTGTTTTTCAAGACAGCATTTCTCCAGTAGCCCAGGCTATCCTGGAACTCAGAGATTCCATCCACCTGCTTCTGCAACACATTTTGCCAGACTGGTCTCACTTGCCCTTGGAGAAAAACCTGTGTGGTCTCTCATTGATCCCTTCATTGTACATACCTTATGGTTTCTACAGTTTTCACATTGCAGAGGTTTATCTGGTTTTGAGAGTTTTGATAGCTTTGAGGGAAGGCTATCCTTGAACAACAACTCACATCTCAAGTGTAAGGATTCAGTATTTTACTCACACGGTGTTTTTATTAAGACAAGTTAAGTTTCAGGAAAGCCATGGCTCCAAGAGAAACCCTGTCTTGAAAACAAAACAAAAAACACCTTGCATTTTTAAGTACTGTTTACTTAGCTCAAGACAGAATAGAAGAGTGGTTCAAATCCAAGTTGTCAATACTGTTGGTGCCATGTTTGAAGTTTTTTATTTAGTGAACCAGAAGAGCACATTATTATCTTACTGGCTGATACTTAGTGAATGAATTGTAAAGCAAACCATGTTTCTAAAATAGTTCATAAGCAGGGTAGTAGTGGTGCATGCCTCTAATCCCAGCCTTGAGGAGGCAGAGGCCAGCAGATCTTTGTGCTTTGTGAGTTTGAGGACAGCCAAGGCTACACAGAGAAACCCTGTCTCAGAAAACAAAACAAACCCAGTTCATGGCCAAAACGCCAGTGCAAATGATGTGAAGAATGTTCTGGGATTTGGTGATTGACATCTGTGCTTTCTTGTTTTATAGGTGGCATGTTAGTTCCAGGGAATTCCTATTGTGCCTCATTGAAAGTTAGACTCCTGGCAAATGAGAAGTGTCCATTTTGTCTATAGACCTAAGATGGCTGATTAACTTGGCTTTGAGATTCATGTTGCAGGATTGTTAAGAATGACAACTTTGAGGGTTATTGAGGGTTGCTATTTTTTCTGTCACTATAGGGAAGAACAGTGATTATTGAACAGAGTTGGGGAAGTCCCAAAGTAACAAAAGATGGGGTCACTGTTGCAAAGTCAATTGATTTAAAGGATAAATACAAAAATATTGGAGCTAAACTTGTTCAAGATGTTGCCAATAACACAAACGAAGAGGCTGGGGACGGCACCACCACAGCCACTGTTCTGGCACGGTCTATTGCCAAGGAGGGCTTTGAGAAGATCAGCAAAGGGGCCAATCCAGTGGAAATCCGGAGAGGTAAGAGTCTGTCATTGATTCTGTCCTGTCAAGAATTCTGTCTTCATTTTTGTCCTTTTTATTACGCTTGTAGAGTTTGAATGTTCATTCTTGTGGAGTTTCCCTTTCCTTATGTGAGTTTCCAAGATCAAACAGGCCTTCAGGCTTGCAGGTCAAGTACATTTACCCCCTAGACCATCTTTCACATCTTGTTTTTTAACTTGTCTCACTTAATGGAAGTGAAAATACTGGGTTCTCTGTATAGCCTTGGCTGTTCTGAACACACTTTGTAACTTTGTAGACCAGGCTAGTTAGCTTCAAACTCACTGCCTGCTTCTGCCTTCTGAGTGCTGGGATTAAAGGCAGGTA
This sequence comes from Rhabdomys pumilio, assembly GCA_030674055.1. Classification (NCBI taxonomy): domain Eukaryota; kingdom Metazoa; phylum Chordata; class Mammalia; order Rodentia; family Muridae; genus Rhabdomys; species Rhabdomys pumilio. Next base: position 137,232,279 of record JANHMN010000001.1, on the reverse strand, counting down.
ACTACCACACCTGGCCTCTACTCTTAACTTTGAGCCATCCCTGCAGCCCATAAGTAGTGAGAATTTTGAAACTATTTTTTCTTGTTTTGCTTTTGCTAAGAGTAAGTAGGTTTCCTTAGCCTTCCCTGGGTGGCATGGTGCCCTGTATAATCCTTGCAGGTCTCAAGTTTTTGGTGTGAGCCACCACTCAACATTTAGGTCAAGTTTTCAAAATGTTGGTTTTCAACTTAATTATGAAATTGTAAATGATTGAGTGCATACTGTGTTGTTTGGTGCGGTTAGGAGAGTGTTGGCCCGAGAGGTTGCATGTAAATGTTAGAAGGAATCTGTAAGTTTATACTTAGCTTGGGGACCATGATAAGCATGATAGTAACATATACATTCTTGAACTAGGTGTGATGTTGGCTGTTGATGCTGTAATTGCTGAACTTAAGAAACAATCTAAACCTGTGACAACCCCTGAAGAAATTGCTCAGGTAAGGATATTATTTTACGTTTGAAAAGAATTAACTAATTTGGATCTTTTGGTTTTCCAAGACAGGGTTTCTCTTTGTAGCCATGGCTATCATGGAATTAAACCTGTAGACCAGGCTGCCCTGGAACTCAAATTCCCCTGCCTCTGCCTCCAGATTGGCTTGCCCCATCACTGCCAGGCCTACTAATTTAGCTCTTAATAGGTCCTTTTTTAGCTTCACGTAGCTGTAAATAAGATTTGTGTTATTTGCAAAGATATTTTTAGGTGATATCAATGTACCCTGTGCTATATGGGTTCAAACCTAGTCCTTGAAGCATAGTAGACAAGTGTTTTTTATATGTGTGTACATCATATGCACGCATGAACCTGTAGAAGGTGGTGTTAGAGACGGTTGTCAGCCACTGTGGGTGCTGGGTACTGACCTCAACAGTAAGTCACCTTAACCATTGAGCCATCTCTCCAGCCAGATAGTGGAAGGACTGAGGGTATACTTAAAAACTGTTAACTGTAAAATACCAGTTTAGAGTGTCAAAGGGGAAGAAAGTTGAAAATATTAATCTTACCATTTAATTTTAAAGTAATTTGGTCATTTCAGGTTGCTACAATTTCTGCAAATGGAGACAAAGACATTGGGAACATCATCTCTGATGCAATGAAGAAAGTTGGAAGAAAGGGTGTCATCACAGTGAAGGCAAGTATGGATGAGATCTTCAATGGGGTATCTGTCACCTGTTTCCCAAATAAAAACTTGAATATCTTGTTTGTGCCAGCACAATTCATTCCTTTCTCTTAACATCTGTGTTGAGTATGTGCTCACCATTAGTCTGAATCAGGAGCTTTGTCTCCTACAATGAACTCATCTAACTTAAATCATTAGCTCTCTGCTAGCTGTAAATAGATGGAGCCTCACTGTGTAATCCTGCCTGGCCTGGACCTCTAGGCTTCAACCTTAGGAGGATGGCTTCCTTCTGTCATCTCTTTGTCAATGGGGTCTAAAGGCATGTGCTCCTGTGCTCAGCTTTAGTGTCTTGAGGTTTTTGTGGGAGTGTAGTTGGAGGTGCTCTGCAGCATTTCCATGCTGAGTCCCTCATGTTGGCTTTGCTCATGTTTTTACAATAGAGCCTCACTATGTAGATAGTCAAAATTAGGTTTGTGTTTCTTTTAAAGGAATTTTATTTTCTATGTATGAGTGTTTGTCTGCACATATGTATGTATGTGTGTGCACCATATGTGGTGCCTTGGAGTCCAGAAGAAATAGCAGAATCCCAGGAACTGAGTTGAGAAACCACCATGTAGGTGCTGGGAAGCTGGGTGGCTCAGTGGTCTTCCAGGGGTCCTGAGTTCAGTCCCCAGCAATCACGTGATGGTTTACAACCATCTATAGTGGGATATGGTGCCCTCTTCTGGCACACAGGTGTACGTGCATATAGAGTACATAAAATAGTAGATCTTTAAAAAAAAAGAAGAAGAAGAAGAACAAATGTTCTTAACCCCTGAGCCATCTTTAGGTTTAGCTGACCAGGCTTTGTTTCTTCACTGAAATCATTCCTCTAATTTTTTGACTTTATAGGATGGAAAAACCCTGAATGATGAGCTAGAAATTATTGAAGGCATGAAGTTTGATAGAGGATATATTTCCCCGTATTTTATTAATACATCAAAAGGTAAGAGCCGTTCCAAAGGTGAAATCTTCACAGTATACTTTAAGCTTTAAACTTACTGTCAGCTACAGGCAGTGGGTGTGGGTGGTACAATAAGTAAAAAACTGATGTTTTAACCATTAATGGTTCAGCAGTTAAATTTCAAGAGAAGAACATGAGTTACTGGTCTCGTTGTGGAAGTAAATTGTTAGTTTTTGCAGTACTATTAGAATTTGGTTTTACTGCTCACTATATTTACAGGTCAAAAATGTGAGTTCCAAGATGCCTATGTTTTGTTGAGTGAGAAGAAAATTTCTAGTGTTCAGTCCATTGTACCTGCTCTTGAAATTGCCAATGCTCACCGGAAGCCCTTGGTCATAATCGCTGAAGATGTTGACGGAGAAGCTCTAAGCACACTGGTTTTGAACAGGTAATAGATAAATGGTTTGGGCTGTCTATATATTTAGGTAGAAGGTGATTTCTGTTGCTTTTTTGAAAAGAAATTGCATGTTTTGCTTGTGTGGGCTGTGTATATGATATAGTGCTCTCTGCATTATGAGTCCATCTCAAACTGCTCTCAAATGCACATAATCCTTGAGCCTCTGCCTTTCACAGCTTCCCAGAGAGAACCACCAGTGTCTTTGAACACTGATGTGGTTGAAGCTAACGCCCAGCTGTGTCTGCACTGTAAAAGCAGCAGTTCTTTAAGAAGGGATCAGCTTGGAACAAATTCAGATGAGTAGGGGTCCCCATCTTGTCCTTTTTAAGACCAGAAGTTGTAAGGAAAGAGTAGGATCAGAACAGTACTAGAACTTACCAGGAACTAAACTAGATGCTTTCTCCCAACTCCCCCTTCCTTCAGCTTACATCTTACACAGTTAAATATCTTCTTTACAGGCTAAAAGTTGGTCTTCAGGTTGTAGCAGTCAAAGCTCCAGGGTTTGGGGACAATCGGAAGAACCAGCTTAAAGATATGGCTATTGCTACTGGTGGTGCGGTAAGTAAACCTTAGACTTAGACTGCTTTGCTCAGTGATACTTATGCTTCCAGATCACACATAAAACATATACTAAACAAATAGATGGGCCTGTCTGTTTCTTTCTGTTGGATATTTGGAACACAGGGATTGGATTGAGGTCACATTTCTGACTTACTGAGCCTGGCCTGAGAATGGACATGATTAAAAGTTCTCAAAACTTACAACTAACTCTAATGTGTGTCAGTGATGTTACTTAGACTTTGTTCTTATATACCAGTGGCCTTGACATCTCAAAAAAAACCAGCATTTCTTTTTCTGTATTTTTAAGCTTTATGTGTATGGGTAGTTTGTATGGTGTACATACCAGAAGACACCCATTCAGTCCCGTAGGATTGTATGTAAGCTGCTGTATGGATGCTGGGACTTGAACTCAGGACACCTGGAAGAGCAGGATAGCCCTGAAAAGCTGTGTCTCTGCACAGAATATCTGGCATACAGTAATAGGCCTGGTGTAATGGAAACCACTAATAGCTCACTGCCTTTATAGGTGTTTGGAGAAGAGGGGTTGAATCTAAATCTTGAAGATGTTCAAGCTCATGACTTAGGAAAAGTTGGAGAGGTCATTGTCACCAAAGATGATGCCATGCTTTTGAAAGGGAAAGGTGACAAAGCTCACATTGAAAAACGTATTCAAGAAATCACTGAGCAACTAGACATCACAACTAGTGAATATGAAAAGGAAAAGCTGAACGAGCGACTTGCTAAACTTTCAGATGGAGTAGCTGTGTTGAAGGTAAGATTGACTTGCAGGTTAGCATTTTAGGTTCTGAGTCTAGTGAGACGGGTTCTGTGGTATTTACAAAGAGTAAATGAATACCTTCTTTCCCAAAATCTTTAGTTTTTGTTTGTTCTGATTTTTGGTTTTTTTGCTGGGTGTGTGTGTGTGTGTGTGTGTGTGTGTGTGTGTGTGTGTGTGTGTG
>JANHMN010000001.1:137173951-137228195 GCA_030674055.1 Rhabdomys pumilio | reverse complement strand
GTGTGTGTGTGTGTGTGTGTGTGTGTGTGTGTGTGTGTGTGTGTGTGTGTGTTTTCATATGACCAAACTTTCCATGGGGCACATGTAGCAGTCAGGAGCAACTATCAGCAGTTGGTCATCTACCTTTCCACTGTGATTCCAGGAATACTCAGGCCATTCGATTGCATGGCAAGCAAGCCCTTTGATCCACTTGGGTTGTATCCCAAGGCTGTCTGACTCAAAAATAGGCATCTATCCCCTACTGGTATTATGCGTGAAACTGAAACCATTCTTGTTCTGTGTCGTGCAAACAGTCTATACCACTGCTCAATTTCCCAGCCTCACTCTTTTTTTCCTTTTTCTCTGTGAAGCCCTGACTGTCCGGGACTCACTCTGTTCACTCTGTAGACAGGGTTTTCAGTCGTAGAACTTACTTAGACCAGGCTAGCCTTAAACTGAAAATCTGTCTGCCTCTGCCCCACCCCCCAGTACTGGGATCAAAGTTATGCACATTGCTTGGCCAGCATCCCTTTCTCAGACCACAGTGCAGCCTGTATTATGGAAAGCTCAGGGGTTTGTTAGTGGGGTACATTATAACCTGTTCTAGAATTGCTTCCTTTTGTTTTGAACTCTGCCGTAGCCCAGGCTAGCCTCAGTTGGTGTAATCCATCTGCTTTAGCCTCTCAAGTGCTGGGGTCATGACCTTGTGAGCTGTACCCAGCACAGGTCTGCCATCTAGATGGCTTCAGATGGTCATTGAATGGGAAAGGTCATGCTAACTGGAATTTTTTAATCTTTAGGTTGGAGGGACAAGTGATGTTGAAGTGAATGAGAAGAAAGACAGAGTTACAGATGCTCTCAATGCTACAAGAGCAGCTGTTGAAGAAGGCATTGTTCTAGGAGGGGGCTGCGCTCTGCTTCGGTGCATCCCAGCCTTGGATTCACTAAAGCCTGCTAATGAAGATCAGAAAATAGGTAAAGATCTTTTAAATGAGTGTGCGGCCCAATTCTTTTTGTTGAAAAGTATTGTTGATACCAGAGGTAAAATGTATGCCACATTTTACAGGGGCATTTATTTCATCTATGGTAAGATTGGAAAAACCATCTTACCTATTAAGCTCTTATTTTCTTTATAATTTTTTTGTGTGAGGGGGTGCATTTTGCCTGCATGTTTTATGTGCTATGCATTTGCAGTATTCTCAGGGCCAGAAGAGAGCCTTAGATAGCCTGGAACTGGAGTTACATTGGTGCTAAGATTAAACCAGGCTCTCTGAAAAAGAAGCCAGTGTTGTTAATCACTGAGCCATCTCTGGCTCCCCAAAAAGGGAAAACAAAAGTAAATTTGTAAAAATGTGTTTGCTTTGTAGGTATAGAAATTATTAAAAGAGCACTTAAAATTCCTGCAATGACGATTGCTAAGAATGCAGGTGTTGAAGGATCTTTAATAGTTGAGAAAATTCTGCAAAGTTCCTCAGAAGTTGGTTATGATGCCATGCTTGGAGATTTTGTGAACATGGTGGAAAAGGGAATCATTGATCCAACCAAGGTAAATAAATCAGCATTTTGTAAACCCTAGATGGCTTGTTCTAGTGCATGGTTTTCATTAATTTTAAATTCTTTTACTAAATTTTTTTCTAGGTTGTAAGAACTGCTTTACTGGATGCTGCTGGGGTGGCCTCCTTGCTAACTACAGCCGAAGCTGTAGTGACAGAAATTCCTAAAGAAGAGAAGGACCCTGGAATGGGTGCAATGGGTGGAATGGGAGGGGGCATGGGAGGTGGCATGTTCTAACCTAGAATAGTGCTTTGCCCTTATCAATGAACTGTGACAGGAAGCTCAAGGCAGGTTCCTCACCAATAACTTCAGAGAAGTCACCTGAAGAAAATGACTGAAGAGAAGGCTGGCTGATCACTGTAACCATCAGTTACTGGTTTCCTTTGACAATACATAATGGTTTACTGCTGTCATTGTCCATGCCTACAGATAATTTATTTTGTATTTTTGAATAAAGACATTTGTACATTCCTGATGCTGGGTGCAAGAGCCATATACCAGTGTCCTGCTTTCAACTTAAATCACTGAGGCATCTCTACTGTTCTGTTAGCATCAGGACTGTAGCGCTGTGTCACCACATGGGAAGTTCAGAAGCAGCCTTTCTGTGGAGGGTGGGAATGATTGTGTACAAAGTAGAGAAGTATCCAATTATGTGACAACCTTTGTGTAATAAAATTTTGTTTAAAGTTCCTGGTTGTGTTAGCCTTTCCGTGGTCTTGATGGGAGAAATGGAATTTAGGGAGTATTGAGAACTTATCCCTAAAGGGAGTGTAGTCTTCATTCTGTGTGATTTGAACTCTTAGAGTGTAGAGTCTGGGAGGTGGCTGCTTGCTATGCTAGCAAGAATCTTAGATTCCCAGTGCTGAAGGCATAGAGATAGGGAAATCCCTGGGACTGAGAGCTAGGCAGTTAATGAAAGCTTCCAGGGTAAATCCTGAGTTCAATCCTTGGGACCTAAGCTCCCCAAAATTGTCTCTGGCTTTGGTGTGTACATGCCCAAGTATATAAATCCAAAACCATTTTGAAGTTTATGCCATTGTAAAAAGAACTTAGCATTGTAACCAGCCTTCAGTACTCGAAATGTTTCAGTCTAGAATTACCAGAGATGAAGCCAAATAGGCAATATGAGGCAATACGAGGTTTAATGCCCAACCCTCACTTTACAAATAACCCAGTGAAGATTGATCATTCCTTGGTGTGAAAGAACCAAGGCCAGTTAAGGATACCAGAGATAAGTCTATCAGTCTGCAATCTGTGGGCCATATCTTTCCACCAAGGGTTTATCTGAATAAAGGATGGAAATTTCCACAATAGAACAAATGAGCCAGAGATGAAAAGGGGAGCAAACACTAATTCTGTAGTTAGTTTAGCTGTGGAAATGTACTTACATTTACTTCAAAAACCAAGAGAAAGGAACCTTGATGAACACTCTGTCCAAAAACTGGAGTATTTCCACTGGCAGAGAGCCCAGGTAGATGTGGGTGGGTCCAAGACCCTCCAAAGTAAATGACTAGCCTGATCTCACCTGCTGCAGGAATGGCCTGGTCAGAGTCAACGCTGAAGTAACAGGAAATGCATAAGGGGTTTTGTTTTTTGTTTTTATTTTGGATTTTTTTTTTTTTTTGCTTGTGTTGATTTTGGTTTGGGTGGGTTGGGTTTTGTTTTTCTTTTCTTTTTTTGAGACAGGGTTTCTCTGTGTAGCCCTGGCTGTCCTGGAACTCATTCTGTAGACCAGGCTGGCCTCGAACTCAGAAGTCCGCCTGCCCCTGCCTCCCAAGTGCTGGGATTAAAGGCATGTGCCACCACTGCCCGGCCTCGTTTTGTTTTTCTTTACCTATATCCCTGGCTATCCTGGTTACTGTAGGCTATGCTGGCCTCAAACTTACAGAGATCTCCCTGTTTCTTTTTCCCAAGTACTGGGATTGACGATGTGTGCCACTATTGCCTAGCTTTAATTTTTATTATTTAAGCCAGGCAGTGGTGGCGCACGCCTTTAATGCCAGCACTTGAGAGGCAGTGGTAGCCAGATCTTTTGAGTTCGAGGCCAGCCAGGGTTACACAGAGAAATCCTGTCCTTGGAGAGAAAAATGAAAAACAAACCAAAACAACAACAACAAAAAAACCAACTTGATAAGCTTTACAACCAACTAGGAGACAAAGCTCTCAGCATGCATTGGGGATTTTCTTGTTTAGGTTAACAAAGGACAACCTATCCTGACAATCCAGAAAAGGAGAAAGCTACTTAGTTGAGCTTGTGCTTTATTCCGGCTCAACTTTCTGACTGGATACAATGTGACCAACTGTCGTGACTTTACCATAGACTATTCTCAAACTGAGCCAGTTGCTTTTATCTAAGTCAATAGGAAACTCAGACGCCTGCAATGCACAGAAAGGAATAGAAAATGCCCTACAAAGGCAACCTTTCTTGCACTAAGCACAAAGTGAGATAGTAATTGGTGGGTTGAATAAAAGGATGGCCCCAAGACCAGCAGTCTCAACCTGGACACTGAGCCACCAACCAGGTGGCATAACACCAGCTGGTCAGAGGCGACGCACAACAGAGGACTATGGGTTTGGCCTCAGTGAGAGAAGACAGGCCTAACCCTTGAGAGATTTGAGGCCCCAGAGAGTAGGGAGCCCTGGCCTGGTAGGTGTGGGTGGGGAAATCCTACTGGAGATGGGGGTGGGGGATGAGGAACTGTGGAAGGGCAGATTGGGAGGGGGGTAACGACTGGACTGTAAAAAAATAAAATTAAAAAATAAATTTTAAAAACTGGCCCTATAGACTCATGTTTAAACACTCGGTCCCCAGTTGGTGGAACTGTAGGAAGGATTAGGAGGTGTGGTCTTTTTGGAAACAGCATGTCACTAGGGATGTGCTTTAAGGTTTCAAAAGCCTCATGCAGTGTCCACTGTATTCAATGTCTCCTGCCCTGTTTCCAGATCTGTTATTGTAAGCCCAATTAAACGTTTTATTTGTAAACTGCCTTGATTGTGGGGTTTTTTTTAATCACAAAAGAAACATATCCATTCTACACACTAATGTTGGCTACTTTCATAATCAGGATTCTGTCTCAAAGATACTTAAAACATCTGAGAAAATTTGGTGTATTAGACTTGCATTTTTATTGTTTGAGACCGGTCTCACTATGCAGCTTAGCTGGCCTGGAACTTATTAGGAGACTCATTGAGATCCCCCTGCCTCTGCCTGCTTGACTGCTGAGATTAAAGGCATGCACTACCATGCCTGGCTTAGACTTGCAACTTAATTTTGATTAGACTTTTTTTTTTAAGTCAGTATCTTATATATAGCCCTCATTGGTCTATAACTTCCAAGTGCTAATTCCAAGGAATTAGAATTCCTTTTACTTGGCAGAATGGCAAGCCTTGCACCTGATCCCCTCTGCTGCATAAACCAGGTGTGGTTCAGGACTATAATCCCTGCACCGAGGCAGGGGCAGGATGACCAGGAGTTAAAGGTCATCCTATAATACATAGTTCTAGGTTATATGTATATATAACTTGGGATATAGAAGCAGCTGCCTTAAAAGAAATACAAAAACTTGTTTTAGATTTTATATTTACTGAATGCTTACCACACAAACAGCCCTCACACATAGTAACGAGGGCATTTCCAAAGCTTTATCCATAGACTCCTAAAAGGAAAACTGAATTAAGAACAGTTTTGTAGTTCAGTAAGACTGGGACAAGATATGTATACACGACACACCGTCTTCCCAAGAATCCTGTAACCCCACCCATACTTTTCTTTTTGCAACAATTTCACACATGTACTTACAATAACAGATCTGGAAACAGGGCTGGAGACTTTGAATACAGTGGACACTGCATGTGGCTTTTGAAACCTCAAAGCACATCCCCTCTCATCCCCATGAAATCTTTTTTTTTTTTTTTTGGTTTTTTGAGACAGGATTTCTCTGTGTAGCCCTGGCTGTCCTAGCACTCACTCTGTAGACCAGGCTGGCCTCGAACTCAGAAATCCACCTGCCTCTGCCTCCCAAGTGCTGGGATTAAAGGCGTGCACCACCACCGCCCGGCCCCATGAAATCTTCTATACAAGTTGTTTGGGTTTTTTTGTTTTGTTGACCCAGAGTTTAAAGTTGCTTGCATGAGCATGACTTGAGGAGGTTTTTTTTTTTTTTTTTTTTTTTTTTTTTTTTTTTTTTTTTTTTTTTAAATTGGATCATGAGCAACATACCAATGAGCATACAGTGAAAAAAAAATGACACCCTCCCTCAGCAAGCATTAATTGCCAATAGTCTGTTAGGAAGGGCAGCCTCTCAGGAGCTGCCCCCAACCCCCAATCCGTGATGGAATGTGGATGTCCTCCACCTTGTGCAGTGTGAGTTCCTGAGTGCAGAGGCCATGTCTTGTCCAGATGTTCCTTCAGCACTCCCACCTCCTAGTTCAGTCTTTCCACTCTTTCTCACAAAATGTCCCTGAAGCCTTAGGGGTAATGTAGAGGTCCCACTGAGGACAGAACACTTGAGTCACTCTCAGAACTCTAAAGTTATAAACCTCTGCATTAGCTATCACCCATGGCACAAAGAAGACACTCTGCTGAAAAGTGGCACAAATCCACAAGTAAATATAACTCGGTAGAAGGCACTTGGACAACATGCCTATTTAGCAAAATAGAGTAGGATGTACTACCAGGATTATGCTCCCCCCAGGGCAAGGGTGATGGCTCAAAGGATAAAGTGCTAGCTGTACATGCATGAGGACCAGTATTTTTTGGATCTCTAGCATCCATGTAAAAATTCAGAGAGAGAGATGGCAATATCTGGAATCCCAGAACTTGAGAGGCAGAGAAGGTATCCCAGGGCATCCCATATAGCTGGACTAGTCGGAATCAGTGCACTCCAGGTTCAGCAAAAGATTGCTACGATAGCATGAAGAGCCATCAAGGAAGATACTCAGTATCAACTACAGACCACCATTTGCATACATGTATCTAAACACACACAGACACATGCAAAACTGGCATGGCAACTCAAACTTACAATTTCAGCATTTGGGAAGCTGGCCAAGAGCCCCAGTAATGACAGCATCTCCTGTGTCATGTAATGAGTTCCAGGCCAGCCTGGGTTAATGACACCTCATTAACACTAAATCAAATACCAAAACCCAAATCAAATGCAAGGGCCACAATTATATGCAGGTCACTTTGCTCTGGCCGTGTGTGCCTTACCTGCCAAGTGGAAAGATCCGGTTTCACTTGTTAAAAGCATAACTAAAGCCCATGTGAGCAGCCAAGCATGAGCTCCTCAAAACCATACAGCCAGTGCCCAAGAGGAAGTGACTAAGCAGAGACTATGGAGCAAATTCACACAAGCACCAATTAAAGCTGAAAGCACCATGACCAGAAGTTTAGTATTAAGAAGTGATTTGGTTGTAGAGTGAAAGGAATGGAGACAATACTGAATAAAGAGTGAGTTTAGTTCAGATTTCTCTGTCTCTACGGGTTTTTCCTTTGCTTTGGCAGTGAGTGCTGAGGATCAAATCGAAGATGAATACTGCACTCATGAAAGTATTTGTAAGACATGAAATTCTACAGTACTGTATTTCTGTTGTTACAGTTGCTGCAGCTGTCAACTTCACACACACCTAGTCCCCTGGGATGAGGGAGTGTCAGCTGCCATCCTCTGACTGGCCTGGGGGTATGTCTGCGACATCCTGACTGCTACCTGATGTGGAAGGGCCGAACTACTATGCCATCCCTGAGCAGGTTGGTCTGCAGTGTATGAGAAGCCACCTGAACGCGACCTGGGGAACAAGCCAGAAAGTCCATTCTTCAGGCTCTGCTTTAGTTCCTGCCCTGCTTCCCTCTGTGATAAACGGTGAGCTATAAGTTGAAATAAACACATTCCTCACAAGTGCTTTTGCTCGTCAATAACAGGGAAGCAAACTAGACCACCTTTCCAAATACACAGTTAAAAAATGCAGAAAAGATTTCATTAACAGCCGGTGGTGGGGACGGTGGTGATGCTTTTAATCTCAGCATTAGAGAGGCAGAGGCAGGAGGATCTCTGTGAGTTCAAAGCCAGCCTGGTCTACAGAGTGAGTTCTAGGGTAGCCAGGGATATTACACAGAGAGACCTTATCATAAAAACCCACACGAAAACCAAAAAGATTTAAAATAACCAAAGTCATAATATAAAAATAAATAATTTAACTTTATTAAGTCATGACTTCAGCCCTTACACTGATTTGTTTTTTTAAAAAAAAATACCAGTTTAGAATATTATTGAAAGTGAATATGCACAATAAATAGAAAATGGCCTGCGTGGTGCTGGAGACATATTAACTACTTACTTATCTGTTGCCTACAGTAGCGACACAATTCTGGCACACAATTAGCATGTGAAAGTGCAAAGCACCTGGGAGGAAGTTTCAAATGTCTAGAAAAGTAGCTCAGAGCTCTGGACCGCTCACCAAATAAAACAAAAAATGAAAAACAAACAAACAAAAAAACCCCAAAACCCCACTCAGTACATCTGGGAAGCAACTTCCCAACAACACTGAATTATCTACTGCTACCCATAAGAACAATTTAAAATACCCAAAGTGCTAAGACTTCATTAGCAGTACTTTAAATCAAAGTTTTAATGTTACATATATGATTACTCAAAAATGCCCTAAGCTGTGTGGCATGCCCAATAACAATAAGTTACAAACACTCTGAACCTAATAACTTAAACATGATAAGGTAAATATAACACACATTGTATCTCAGCTAACCTTTCGTGTAAGGTGAGAATTAAAAGACTTGTTCATCTGTGTACTCAAATGAGGAATGTGGTATCCTAGCAACAGTGATGACATCCGTTATTACAAAGGCAGAAGAAGCCTGGAAAATGTACGTGTTACTTAGAGTTACACTTGATTGAAGAAATAATTCTATGTACAAGTGGATCCATATTCAATGTGCAAATTTTCAATGGAGCAAGCTTAGAATCAAGGCAGGTTTAACAAATGCTTCCTGACTTCTCAACAGATGGCGAAAGGACTTCCTAAAAGAACAAACTAGTCAAAAGTAAGTGAGGCAGCTCTTATTTTCCTCTTAGGTGTGGTGAATTTCATGAAGCATTAATTCCCGAGGTATGCTTGTCTCTGGACCATAGAGTTTACACGCTCTTCTTTCAAAGGCCGCTACCATCTGTTTCACAACCTCATCGAAGAACAACGTAGCGAGCTGAGAGTGCAGAAGGGAGCGGAACTCAAAAGAAATCTGTGGGAAAATGTTAACAATTGTTTTACACATCTGCTAGGCATATCTATAATCCTAGCACCTAAGGAGGCTGAGGGGCGAGCACTGGGAATTTACAACCAGCCTAGTATACACAGTGAGTTCCAGGCCAGCCTGAGCTGTAAAAACAAACAAGGGCTGAGCAAAGCTGGGCATGGTGCTCAGTCCTCTAAGTCCAGTTACTTGGAGATCCAAGCTCAAGGCCTGCCTGGGCAGGAGTTTGAACATCTGGTGATGTAGCTCAGTGGTAAAGTGCCTGTCCAACACACAAAACCCTGGGTCTAAGGAACAGCAGGAAGTTGATATTGCCTGTGCATGCACATGCATGTCACCCACAAACCAAAGACTTACAGCTTTACTAATAATACCCTGTGTTGTTCTGGACTTCAAAGCACTTAAACAGTAGTATTGTAACCTAACAGCCTCTGAATATTAAAATACTTTAACTTTCTTTGATGGACTGACTGACTGACTGACTGACTGACTGACTGACTGACTGACTGACTGAAATGTTGATATCAAACCTACAACTTCCAGTGAGCCACACTCTGAGTTCTAACCTTTATTTATTTATTTTTTTAACTTGTTCTAGGACTTGATACTAGGACCTCTCACACACTGGGTAAGCTCTCAATTTTTCTATTTTGAGATAGGGTCTCACTAAGCTGTCTAGGTTAGGCTCAAAGTCAGTGAACAACTTCTTCCCTTCCCCAGTAGTTGAGATTACAGGCCTACACCACTAGGTATGGCTTCTAGCTTTTTATTCTTAAATAATTTTGTTTGTTTGTTTGTTTGTTTGTTTGTTTGTTTGAGATAGGGATTCACTGTGTTGCCTTCGCTGCTCTGGAATTCCCTCTGTGGACCAGGCTAACCTCGAACACAGAAATCTGCCTGCCTCTGCCTCCTGAGTGCTGGGATTCAAAGTGTGTGCCAGCACACCTGGCTAATTTACTTTCCTGTACTGCTGAGGGCTCAGTGGGTAAAAGCAGCTGCTGCTAAGCCTCAGGACCTGCATGTAAGAAGGATACAATCGATTCCCTAAAGCTGTCCTCTGACCTTTATACGTATGATAAATGAAAATGTAATAAAATAAAAAATAGCAGAAACAATATGAAGGATTTTCATGTACACATCACCCCAAAATTTCCTATTTGTCTTATAACCATATAGCCATATAAATGTCAAAATCAGAAAATTATTAGTTACTAGGTAATAATGCTATAATTTAAACTATCCAAATTGTTTGCATCTCCAATTGTCCTATTAATGTCAACTTTTAGAGTGAATCCAGGTTTTATGTGCTATATTGTTTTGTTTTTCTGAGACAGGTTTTAACTGTACAGCTTTAGTTGGCTTCCAGCTTGTGATCCTTCTGCCTCAGCCGTAATACTGCAGAAATTACAGGCATGCCCTGGCTCTTAACTTTTTAATAAACATAATTCAAGAGCTGAAAAAAAGAATATTACAGCTGGGCAGTGGTGGCACACGCCTTTAATCCCAGCACTTGGGAGGCAGAGGCAGGCGGATTTCTGAGTTCGAGGCCAGCCTGGTCTACCGAGTGAGTAGTTCCAGGACAGGGACAGCCAGGGCCACACAGAGAAAGAGAAACCCTGTCTCGAAAAACCAAAAAAAAAAAAAGAAAGAAAGAAAGAAAGAGAAGAAAAAAGAATATTACATTTACCCTAAATTACCAACATTTCTTAGTATTTAAAACCTGAATCACAAGTGCAGAGAAAACTCATTTCCTCTCGGAAACCAGTTAGAAATGGCTTTGCATTTACGACAGCAAAAGTGATACAAGCAAGACAATTAGGAGACTCTAGATTGTCTATCTGTCTTTATTTTTAGGATGTAAGGTCTCATTATGCAGTCTTGGCTGGCCTGGAACTCACTTGCTATGTAGACCAGGCTGGGCCTAAACTTCATACAGATCACCTGCCTCTGCACCCTCAGTGTTAACATTAAAGGCTCGTGTACCACACCCGGCAGGAATCTCTAAATTAAAAAAACATGTTCTCCTTTCAATATTCTACTCAATATTATTTCTGCATCTAATGTGAAATGCACAAATTTAATCTGATGCTAACTTTAGACTTCTAATAAGTTTAAATGTCTTTAGTATTGAACAGATAGTGAAATTATATGTTTGGTTTTGCTTGGTTTTCAGTGTAACCACCTCTCTTTATTTTATAGTTAAGAAAAATTTCTGTAGCTTTTGTTGTTGGCAAAAAGCTCAAAGCATAAGAGGCTCCGAAATACTCATAAAGATGTAGGAACACACTGTGTAGTTAATGGCTTTTCCCCTTATGAATCCATACTGCCTCAGCGTGTTAAAAATAAAAAATATGCTTTGAGTCACTAACCAGGTCATCCTGAAAAATGTGACTGTGACTTCCGGCATTAAAAATAACTATTGGAAACTTAGTAAGACTTAGCAACAATGGCTAGTCCTTCCAATGATGACACAAATTTCCCCTACTTTACAAATACATTAGCACTGCAGACACACCCCTAAAGTGGGGCACTTGCACTGGGCTCCAAGATTCACAGTGAAAGGGGGCCTAAAACTCCATGTGCTCTGTACATGCATTGGCAACAGCTACTTTAGTTCCGTCCTAACAAATGTTAGAGTCACGGCATGAAAACACTGGTAGAACTTCGATAAAGAGAAACATCTTTACACACACACACCTAAGAGCTTGCAAATAAACCGTATTCAGGTATAAGACGATGTTTACAACTTATTTTGTGAAAACTGTGTGGGCAATTCATTTCATCCTGCTAACAAAGCATTAAAAAATAGTTTAAGACATCAAAAAAGAAAAGAGAAGGAAAGATTAAGCCCGAGCCTAGGCATCCAAAACAGACACTCTCCACTGAGCTACACCCACAGGCCTGGCATGTGTTTTATAATGCAGGGATTTGTAAAATGTAGAAGCTGCAGAAGGAATGAACAGTACTGCAGAAAATAGAAGTGTTTGGGGCTGAGTATGTAGGTGATAGAGTGCTGACCTAGCATGTAGCCCTGTCTGATCCCTACTACCACGTAAAAACAAGCAAGCATTTTGGTGCATGCCGGCAATCCAAACACTCTTGTAATGTACGCAGGTGGATCTTAGAAGTCCAAGAGCAGCCTCAGCTACATACTAAATTACGAGGCCAGCCTAGGCTACATGAGGCCTTGTCTCAAAAAAACAAACAAAACAATTAAATGACATGTTCATTAAGTACTGGTGTAGCAAACAGTATTCAATACTCAAAAAATTCTAGATGTTTTTAAACTGTAAACTTTCTATGCAGGAGAAAATTTCAGCTTCTGGGTTTTAAAAGTGTATTATTAAAGTAGATGTGGTGGTGCAACACTTTACCTAGTGCTTAGGAGACAGAGGCACATGAATCTCTGAGTTCAAGGCCAGCCTGGTTCACAGTGAGTTCTAGGACAGTCAAAACTACATAGTGAGACATTGTCTGGAAAAATAAAATAAAAACAAAACCAAAAACAACCCTCAAACCCAAATGGGTATTATTAGCTGTGTGGTCTGTATGTGCTATAATCTTCGCGCTTTGGAGATTAAAGGAGGATAGGTTGACGCCAGCCCAAACTATGCAGTAAACTGCAGTCTAGCCCAGGCTACAAGCAAAACCCTGCCTCAAAAAATGCATAAACCAGGACTGGCAAGATGGCTCAGAGGCACTTAGCACCAAGGACACATATGACAGAAAGACAGAACAGACCCGTGACCCCTGACTTCTACCCATATGCAGTGGCACACACACACAAACAAGAGCTTTACAAGAGACTTACTGAAAAATCCAAGGTACAAGTTCTTGGATAGCCAGGGAGACCTGGGCTAAAACGCCAAATAGTCTCCAAGTGATTGAAAAGTTTCCCATCAGTACAAGATGCCTACAACAAATGGAAAGAAAAAACATGTTAAATGATACGATATGAGCAAGAATCTACTATGAATCAGCTCTGGATACAAGTGAGAAGGACGCCCAGGAGCCACAAGACTGTCAACTGCTCTCCTGCATGTGCTCACCCGCTGTGCTACTTAGTATGTGGGGACGGAATTGCTCATGCGTGTTGACAGCAGGTGTCTTTCTGAGAGAGGGTCTCTGTGCTGCAGAACCACAGTGGAGGTCAATCTCTGGGCATGTCTGTAAAGCATTACTTACAGTAGGGTAATAGGGCAGCACGATCCCCAGAACTGGAATCTTGGACTTAACAACAAGGAGAAACTGATGCACCAGCACTCACTGCTCCCTGATTCTTGACTGTAGAGGCAGCATAGCCAGTGAACCTAAGCTTCTGCTGCTATGACCTCACCAGCTGCCATGTTTCTCTACCCTTATGAAAGGGTTCACTTGAACTGTAAGACATAACAAACCCTTCCTCCCTTAAACTGCTTCAGGTCGGCTGTTTGGCCATAGCAACATGAAACTAAAACAGTCTCTCACTGAACCTGGGATTCATCAATCTGGCTACGCCGGCTGACAAACGAGCTTGAGAGATCCCTGTCTCTGCCCTCCAGTCCTGGGGTTCCTGCCCATGTCACCATTCCCAGTTTGTGAATGCTGGAGATCTGAACTCAGGTCCTTACACTTGCATAGTAAGTGCTTTATCATCTGAGCAATTCCCCAACCCTAGAGTGATTTTTTTTAAAAACCACAATTCCTGTTCTGCTACTTATAGGTGATCCTGAACAAGTTAAAATACTATACCACATATCCTAATTTTAAAACAACATATACTGTTGTATATCATCACTCTGAAATGGCTGAATTGTTCCTAAGATGTCTAGTCCATATCTCACTGTTTTCCTGCCTGCATGTCTGTCCACCACATGCATGCCTGATATCCACAGAGGTCAGAAGAGGGCATCAGATCCCCGGGAACTGGAGTTATAGATGCCTGTGAGCCAGCAGGGAAGGGCTAGGAATGGGAAGCAAGATCCTCTGCAAGAGCCACAAGTGTCTTAACCACTGGGCCATCCGTCCTGCCCCTTGCTCGCATGTAAGAGGCTGTGTGAAATGATGTGCACCCTCTGTATTCATTCAGGTGTCCACAAAGGCCAGAAGAGAGAAGCAGACACCCTCAGACTTCACACTTTTATTTTAGAGTTCTCCATATAGTTTTCCTAAAAGTCTGATTCTGATTCTTTGCTGTGACTAATTTTTCTGATTTTTTTTAGCACACATTAAAAAAAGAAAACAATAAAAATCGAAGAAGAAAAAGGGGGGAGGGGAAGGATGGAATGCATGTTCATAGCACCTAAAAATAAAATCCTAAAAGAATGAGTACTATCCTACGGAATTCTGCTTGCCTTGAACTTGCACCTTTAATCCCGCCACCCAGGAAACAGAAGGTGACGCTCTGTGAGTTTGAGGCCAGCCTGGTCTACCATAAATTTAGACCAGCCCAAGGCTATACAGTGAAGCCCTCAAAAAAGAAAAAAAAAAAAAAAAAAAAAAGAAAAAAAGAAAAAAGAAAAGGGCTAGGTACTTTTCTTCAAAAAACTCGGTCCTCTGACAAGGGTAACACGGTTAATATGATGTTATGGTACCTGGCAGGATACCTTCAACAATGTTAACATTTTACATTTAGAGGATTAAAAAAGACTCAGTATATGTATGTTTTTGTCTACATGTATGTATTTATATCAAGTTAATGCAGTGACCACAGGCCAGAAGAGAGCTTTGGATCCCTTGGAACTGGTGTTAAAGCCAGGAACAAGCCACCACGTGGGTGCTGGGAACTGAACCAAGTCCTCAGAAAGAGCAGCGTGATACCAAGCCATCCCTCTGTTCACATTTCCCTTCTTAACAAACCTTTGACCTCTCACTGCCTTACCACCACTCCTCAAACTTACACAAAACAAAGTCGTATGTGTGCACTCAACAAACTGATGCTCCCCTCAGCGGTAAAGTAATGCACTGAAAATATTAAATACATTAATCTATCTTTCTTTCTTTCTTTCTTTCTTTTCTTCTTCTTTTTTTTTTTTTTTTTTTATAAAGGCTCACTTTATAGCCCAGGCTAGCCTCAAATTCAGAATCCACTTGTTTAAGCCTCTTTACTGTTAGGACTGCAGGTATCCACTACCATGTCCTGTTTTAACAGTGCAAAGATAAGAATTCGAGGCCAGCCTGGTCTACAGAGTGAGTTCTAGGACAGCCAGGACTATACAGAGAAACCCTGTCTCGAAAAACCAAAAAAAAAAAAAAACAAACCAGTGCAAAGATAAAAACATCTCTCACTTCTGTGGGCCAGATGACTTATTTGGTGATCTAGTAGCCTTCAGCAAAAGAAAACCTCACCTTTACCAAATGCGGTTTTACCAAGGTTACTATTGATGTGTATCGCTCCAAAACAGGTGGAAACCCAATTTCTAATCGGGTTTTACAATATCCAGATCTCCTTGATATTATATCTGATTTTTTACACCAAGGAACGAAATGCTTATAATCCTCCATTCCTGATACAACATCATACATTTCTTGCATTGAGTACCTAAAAAGAAAGATAAATACTGTTAACAACTAGTTCTATGAGTTTTAAAAAGAATATAAATGAAGGACATGATGGAATGGCAACACAGGAAGTAAAATGACTATATATAGACACGGCAGAGGTCACAACTGGAACCTTTTAAATTACTGTCAACATTTTAAAATTGTTTCATTGGGTACGGTAGAGATTGTCTGTAATGCCAGCTCTGGAGATCCTGAGGCAACAAAACTCAAGATTTGAGGCTAGTAAGATCACACACCCCCGGCCATCCACCCCCACAAAAGGTTTGTGTATGTATATGTATATATATGTAAATGTATACACACACATACACACACATATATTCAACAGTAAGAATTGCTCCAGGCTGGTGAGATGGCACTGGTTGTTCTTCCAGAGGTCATGAGTTCCGATTCCGAGCAACCACATGATGGCTCATAACCATCTATATAGGGGGGATCTGATGCCCTCTTTAAGCTGGCAGATATATATGCATCAGAGTACCTATACATTAAATCAATAAAAATTTTTAAAAATTAAAAGTTAAGAAGAAAAAAAAAAAGAATTATTCCAGAAGCAACATAAAGAGACCCTATTTGAAAAAGAACAAGGGCTAGGCTTAGTGGTATGGTATTTAATCTCCATACCAAGGAGACAGGCATATGGATGGATCTCTGTGAGTTTGAGGTCAGTCTGGTCTATATAGCAAGTTCCAGGTCAGTTAGAGGTACATAGTAAGCCTCTGTCTCAAAAAAGGCAGGGTGGTTCAGGCCTTTAATACCACTACACCCAAGAAATTAAAATTACAATCAAAGCAGAAGGAAAACAAGAGCTCAAAGTTAACCATTACAGAGTGAGTTTAAGCTCATTTAAGGATACAGATGATTTCCTATGAAAATTTATTATAATCATATTATTTGGCAAAACAGAAGAGAGAAAACCATAATTCTCATCTAGAAGCAGTCCCATTATGAATTACACAAATGTCCTGAAGGGGACATGCTGATGAGTATCAATTCCTAAGAATCAACTCAGGGCAAGAGATGGCTCAGCAGTTAAGAATGCAGCTGTTCTTGCAGAGAACCTAAATTTAATTCCCAGCACCCATACTGGGTACCTCACATCTGTCTGTTCCAGAACACCTTCTTCTAGATTCCAACAATACCTGCACTCACATGCACATACCTCTACCCCACATACCCACGTGTAAAAAATAAAAATAACACACACAAAAAAATCAGAGTTCAGTAATATAGCCTATTAAGAAACATAAAAATCAGCCAGGCAGTGGTGGCACACGCACACCTTTAATCTCAGCACTTGGCAGGCAAAGGCAGGCGGATTTCTGAGTTTGAGGCCAGCCTGGTCTACAGAGTGAGTTCCAGGACAGCCAGGGCTACACAGAGAAACCCTGTCTCGAAAAAAAAACAAACAAACAAAAACAAACAAACAAAAGAAACATAAAAATCAGTACCTTTTTTTTTTTGTTTGTTTGTTTTTGTTTTTATTGGTCCGGCCAATACCTTTTTTATGCTAAGAATAACCAGTTAGAAAACACCAGCATAGAAATACAAAATACCCTGAATTCGAGGCCAGCCTGGTCTACAGAATGAGTTCCAGGACAGCCATGGCTACACAAAAAAAACCCTGTCTTGAAGAAAAAAAAAAAAAACAAAACAAAACAACAACAACAAAAAAAAATAAGCGTTCAAGCCCAGCTTTCCTACATAAGCAAGTACCAGGCTAGCCAGTACTACATAGCAGAACCCTGTCTCAAAACCCAAATAAGAAAATAAATAGATGCTGGACAGTTAAAATATAACTCACCACAAAATTATAATTTAACCATAAATGACAAAAAGGTATTTAGAACAGGGTGGTGGCAGTGAACACCTTTAATCTGAGCACCAGGGAGGCAGCAGCAAGCAGACATCTGAGTGTGAGGCCAGCCAGGGCTACACAGACAAACTCTGTCTTCAGATCCCCTTCCCCCAACACAAGGGGGTATTCTGCCTTTCTACAGAATTTGAGCCTTCATATTTAGTCTTTATAATCATGAAATAATAACAAACAAAAATGGAAATCATAAATTATTTCCTTTAAGTGTCAAGGTCAACTCTATCCTATCCAGTTAATATAATATTAGTCTTTTTTTTTTTAACACTTTAAAAAAAGGTTTAATTAATGTATATGAGTACACTGTAGGTATATTCAGACACACCAAAAGAGGACATTAGATCCCGTTACAGATGGTTGTGAGCCACCATGTGGTTGCTGGGAATTGAACTCAGGACCTCTGGAAAAGCAGTCAATGCTCTTAACCTCTGAGTCATCTCTCCAGCCCAATATGACAGTTTTTGAACAGTATGTATAAAACAGCAAGGGCTATAGACAGGCTTACCTAGCAGTGTGATCTGTAGAGATAGGGAAAGCAGCATGCTACTCTATAGAAAATTACAAGCGTGCTTTAATAAAATCACTATATACAAACCCTATAATTCTCCTCTCTGAATACACCTTTCGTTTATTTACTAATGGTGCAGTGATTTTGAAGAAGGTTCTTGCACAGAGCTCTTTTGGCAAAACTGAGGCACATGGTGGAAGGGTTTTGTTCATCAGTATACCACAGGGAGCTAAGTATCTGAAAAACAACATTTACAACAGTTTAGATAAAAACTCAACACAAATTATACAGGCATTATATAAGCAATCATATTTCAGACATTTGCCATTTTGGAGTAGTGCTGAAGAAGACATAGGCATAGATTCACAAAGATAAATGCCCTAAGCAGCATAAAGACATAAAATAACAGCTGGCAGTGTGGTTACCATCTCAGACCTGACTTCAGCTAGTACCAGTGCGTTATAACTTACTCTTGTCATACGCTTCCTAAGTGTATTCTCCGTCTATTATTCAGTCCATCTTATACACCCAAGTTGTTTCCCAGTGGGTTCCGGGCAGTTTCCTGAAGCCTGCTCCACACCAATGAGACCTGAAGCCAGGTCTGTCTCCAATCTAGAATCTGGCCGCCAGCAGAACTGCTGAGCCTTTGGCTCCCTAATCAGTGATTCCAGCATGCCTGTGCTACAGGACATCCTGTTACACGGTGCCAGCTGTTTGAGGTGAGTCTACATACAGATGCCAACTGTGCCCCTGTTCACCGTTGTCTTATGTTTGCGGTTGTGAGCCTAGCCTTCAACGGCTGAACCATCTCTCCAGCCCTGTTTACCATTTTTTTTAATTTATTTTTTATTGGATATTTTATTTATATTTCAGATGCCATCCCCTTTCCCCATTTCCTCTCCCTAGAAAACCCCTATCCCATGCCCCCTTCTCCTTTTTGCTTTTATACAATTTTTTATAACGTTAACCAAAGGCTTTGTAAGTTTATAAGTTTGGTAATACTCACTATCAATCAGAAGTGAAACCCAATACCCAACCTAGATATATCGACTCTTTGACTGGCGGAGATAGGCGAACATCTGCCTCCATGTGTTCACCATTTTCTAATGAGCTTAGTGAGTAACTATTTTATATTCTCCAACCATTACTAGTCCACACACTAATAAGCTCTTAGTCTACATACACACAGGCTCTTATTCTGTGCTTACTGTTAATCACTAGTTATCATAGTGAACAGAATCAGAATGAGCTTTCCAAACACAGCATTGTAGCTAGGAATCCCAAGGGCACCTGCACTCACATATCGACATTCACACACAGGTACAGACACATAACTAAAAATAAATCTTTCTTTTAAGTGTGGACTAGAGAGATGGGTTCAGCCTTTAACAGTGTACACTATTCAGCAGACCTGAGTTCAGTTCTCAAAACCCAAATCTGGCAGCTCACAATTACCTGCAACTCTAGCTCCAGGAGATCCGAACCCTCTGCAGGACTCTTGAGAGCATCTATCCTCCTCTCTACATACTCACACACAGACCCACATATATGCACAAAAGTTAAGAAGAATGTGTCAGGAGACCAGCAAGAAAACTCAGCAGGTAAAAGCATTAACTCAAAACCATGACAATCCCTGAAACCCATGTAAAGACAAAAGCAGAGAGCCAATTCCACCAAGTTGTCCTCTGACCCTCACAATCACCATACATCACACACACAAATACAGCACACTAAACTATTTTTTAAAATGCTAAAAACGGGTGTGGGCACAGGTGATCAGAATCTTCAGACTCTAGAAGCCCCTGGAAGCCCTGTTTTAGTGAATATGTAATAAGAAGGACTGTACTTAGTGGCATAGGCCTGTAATCTCAAATACTCAGGAGATTAAGGCAATATCTTGAATAAGGCCAGCCTGGAGAACTTAGTGAAAGTGTCTCAAGATAAAAATGGGTTGGGGCAATAGCTCAATAGTAAAATGTAAATACGTAGGAATATAGAAACATAATTATTTATAAATAATGCAAGTAAATCGAGGAGGTGTAGTAGGTGTTCTAGGTGGCAGGAAAAGAGCTTAGCAATATCCAGAAATGGAAAAAGACTAGCAGCCTGGCACAGCAGAACAACCCTGCAATCTCAGCACTTTGAAACGGAGAGGGAGGAAGACCAGCAAGAGTTCATGGACAGCCTGGTATACATATTGAATTCCAGGAAGCCGAAACCAGACAGGGAGGCCTCATCTCAACAAAGCAGCATCGGGCCTCAGGGCACACACTTGTATTCCCAACACTAGGGAGGATGGGGGCTTAAGGCCATCCAATACAGGGAAACTTTGAGGCCAGCTGGGACTACAAGAGAATCTGTCTCAAACAAAACAAAACAGCAATGGCAATGTAGAAGCAGCATAACAGGTCAGGAGGAGAGTATTAAGGAAAAAAACCCTGCAGGCTGAAGAGAGTTCAGTGGGTAAAGCAGCTGCCACCCAAGCAAGAGGATCTCAGTTCTCAAAAATCCACATAGAAGTCAGATGCATATAGCATGTTGTATTCCCTCCACACTTCTATAGAGATGGGTGGCAGAGCCAAGGTATGTCCTGGAAGCTCTCCCTTCTCTGCCTGTCTCTCTGTCTGTCTCTGTCTCTGTCTCTGTCTCTCTCTCACACACACACATACACACACACACACAGCATACACAGACAACAAAGGAAGAGAGATACTAACTATATGGTTGTAGGGCAGTGGACTGTGCCAGGAAACTTGGTACGGCTGAGTGGGTTCAGAGCCCCAGCACCTCAAACCAAAGGATAGTAGGCACTTTATCTGCTCTAGACCAGGCCCACAGCACCCCATGGAAAGGATTGGACAATTAGTCACACATAGGCCCCAAATGCCTCCACATGCAGTTGAAGCATCCCTAACATCTCAGACCAAGCTAATAGAAAGGATCTGCTGTTAGACCCCAACTCACCCCAAGATGTACATAAGACCCTATCCAGAAGAAATACAGTGGCAGCAATTGTTTCATCAAGGATCATCTGAGAGCTTTTGTCATACCAGAGCTGTAACACTTTTTGAAAAGAGAGTTCTTTCCTGAAACTTTTGCCTCTGAAAACTGCCTGGGCCCAGTGTAGTCACTTCCTGCACGGTGGCCCCACCTTGGTTCCTAGCCACTGCACCTCACTGGCTAGCAGCTCCAGCAGAAGTCACAGAAGAGAGCAGCCTCAATCCAACTTTCCCCTCCCCCTTTGGAGAGTTCAGCTCCTTGGCCACTCCAGCCAGGTCAGAAGCCCCTGCAGATCTCTGACCATAGTGTCTGGTTTGCAGACCAGCATGTAGTTGCAAGACAGAAATCAAGCTGAAACTGAGTTGGGCACTTCCTCTCCACTGATAGGTAACTTTCACAGTGCCGGAAGGTTGCTATGGATCAAGTATTACCCATCTGAAAACCTGTGGGCTACAGTAATAACTTACCAGGCAAGATATGCTCGCTGGTGCAATCGTGGCAGGACTACTATGTAGGTAATGAATTGTTTTCTGGTTGGATTGGAGGTCTGCTTCACAGGAAGAACTTATGCCTTGTTCTATGAATCTGTGAGGTCACAGGCCTTAGCATGGAACTTATTGCTATTGTTTTGCTAAGTGGACATGTTGTCAAACTGTTTTCTAAAAACTTTCAGTTATACCCTTAATTTACTGCTGCATTCAGCCTGTGAAACTACCGCAGGATATCTGAATATCCACTGTGAATGCGAGTGGCAGACAGAGTGATGAATTAGAAAAAGATTTGACAGAACAAGATATGCCCAATTCTCACAAGAAGAGAGAGGAAAGGAAAGCTACCTAAGAGAGAGCAGTGGGGGTGGGGGGAAGGAGGACAGTTTTACCAGGAGAGTTGTACAGAT
The DNA here is from genome assembly GCA_030674055.1 of Rhabdomys pumilio. NCBI lineage: Eukaryota > Metazoa > Chordata > Mammalia > Rodentia > Muridae > Rhabdomys > Rhabdomys pumilio. The sequence continues at coordinate 137,206,576 of JANHMN010000001.1, read as the reverse complement.
ATAGACTGCAGAACAAGCTGGACACAGGTGAAGACAGAATGAGCCAGAGAATGAGAAGGAGCCAGAAGATTAGAACATCTTGTTTTGTTTTGTTTTGTTTTGTTTTTCGAGACAGGGTTTCTCTGTGTAGCCCTGGCTGTCCTGGAACTCATCAGGTAGACCAGGCTGGCCTGAACTTAGAAATCCTCCTGCCTCTGCCTCCCAAGTGCTGGGATTAAAGGCGTGTGCCACCACCGCCCGGAAGATTAGAACATTTTACCAGAGTTAGTATGAGGTCAAGCAGAGCAATTCAGTCAGAGGCAGAGAGAGAAGCCAGATTGAAACAGTCAGCTTGGAGAGACAAGTTTTTTCCACAAGTGGGTGAAAATTCATACAGAAACTCATAGCCAGTTAAAGTGCTAAGACTGTAGGAGTGGTTCTGATGCTAAGGTCCTGTTCCTCAATTGGTTCCTGATCTATCAGTAAAGAAGCCATGGGCCAGTTATTTGGTAGAAGGAATAGGTGGGACTTCCGGGTCCCCACAGGCAAGCTGACAGACTCAGGAGAGGGAGAAAGGAAGAGTTCACCATGCTTTGGAGGAAAAAAAGCCAACCAGCCATGTGAGATCTCAGGCGGAGCAGCCACAGGCCACTTCTACAGGCAGGAGGCTGGCTGGGAGTGTTGAGCTGGGACTGAAGGTGGCAGAGCAACTGAAGTTGAGTGCAGATTTAGGGTGCTGAGCTAGGAGTTCTGGGAAGGCACCCTAGCCGAGGTAGACTGTGGTTACCCAGCAAGTGTGCCAATAAGACAAGTTAAAATTGAACAATTTTGTGTGTCAGTGTTTCATCCAAAATTCTCTGGGCGGGGGCTGGTAGCTTAGTCCATTCCCAGGGCTTAGGTAGGGCAGCAAAAGCAACAGGCAACATATGCCACTGGCTCCAAGGCTCAGGGTAAACAGAAGGGGTAGTAAACAATCTAAAAACTGAAGGATGGAGAGGGACTCCACAAAACAGTATCTTCTGGGAAGAAGATTGCTACACTCATGAACTCCCTACAGCTATGAATCCCAGCAGAAGACCTGGCCCTTCAGGAGCTCATAAGTTAGAGAGTGCTTACTGCTGTTGCAGAGGACCCAGGCTGGGTTCCCAACACCCACACCAGGTAGCTCACAACCACCTGTTACTCTGGTTCCTAACACCCTCTTATTGGTGGTTGGTCTGCTGCTATATATTCAAATGCTGATTCTGTACCCAAGATCTGGTTGCCCCAAAGTGAGTCAATCCCCAAGTATACCACCTTTGCTGTGCAACCCTTACTCCCCAGTTTAAAACAGTTGTTTAAATAAAAATGGCTACAACCAGTTACTGGGGAGAATAGAGAGTTGGAGTCTGAGTTACCTGACTGAGGGTGGACAGAGGGGAGGAGGAGAAAGGAAAAGGGCAAAGGAGTACAAAGGAGGAGAAGATGAAAACGGAGAGAACAAGAAGTCTTTATTAGTCATGCTGAACCAGCAGCAGGTATCAGAATAAAATGCCTCCCCAGGACACCAGACTGCTGGGGCAGAAATAACCCAGAGATTCCAACAGCAGTTAGGGGGAAGCACAGTTGGGAAAGCAGCCAGTCTAGCATTAGATAATTAGATTAGGTGTAATCCCCATCAGGGGTCTAATAAATCATAGTTTGAGTCTCATTCATTTGAAGCTAGATAGGGATCAGAGTAATTCTATTATTTTACACCCTCCAGCCTGCCTCCACGGGCACTTGTTTGCATAGTGTACGTAAGCTCATGCAAGTGCATACACATACATCCAAGGGGGACGGGGGGGGGGGGGGGGGGGGGGCAGCCCTAAAAAGGGGGAGTGGGGATTGGAGAGATGGCTCAGCCTTTAAGAGCATTGGCTGCTCTTTCAGGTCCTGAGTTCAATTCCCAGCAACCACAGGGTGGCTCACAACAATCTATAATAATGGAATCTGATGCCCTCTTCTGGTATACAGACAAGCATGCAAACAGAACACTCATACATAAATAAATCTTAAAAAAAAAAAAAAAGATTGGGTCTTTCAGCATTTCCTCATGGATGGAGAAGGTATTCATGAGGTCCCATCCATCGAGGGATTACTGGCGGTTGTTTTCTGGGGTGGAACAACCACTGAGAAGTTGCCTATGCTCCCTATAAACAGGCTCTCCATCCGAGCTCAAGCAGAAAAAGGAGGTGGGTAGGGAGGAGATGGCTCAGTCAAAGAACTTAATAGTTCAGATCCCCTAAAATGGGGGCCCACCTAGTGCTCAGAAGGACAAGTTGGGCCGCCAGACTAGAGCTATGAGCAAGCTCTGTGTTCTACTGAAAGACGTATCTAAATTAATGCAGTGAGATTAATCAAGGAATACTCAACAGCAACCTCAGGCCCTTACACTTGTGTGCAGATATGCATGCACACCTCAGCAAATGCACATACGAATGCATGGACACAGGCACAAAAACTCATGAACATATAGAAATGAACACAGGCACAGACAGACACAGACAGACACACACACACACACACACACACACACACACACACACGAACGAAGTAGGGAAAAGACCCAAATTCACTGTATACATGGATGAAGTTATCAAAGAATTGCTGGAAGGCTGAATCTTGGTTCAGTTGGTAGAATGGGCAAGGTCCCAGGCTCTATCCCAGCCCCACACAAAATGAGCTTGGGGCATTTGCTGCTAAGCTTAAGAATCTGAGTTTTAGACCTAGAACCCACATACTAGAAGAAGACAAGTCCCTCAAGTTGTTCTCTGACCTCCATACAAGTGTAGTAAATATTCACACATATGCACCCCCACAAAAACCAAATAAGTAAATATCAAACAAGTAGTTCATGTTCTGGGCTGGGGCTACAGCTCAGCGGGTAATTTTTTGCCTAGTATACGTAAAGCCTTGGGTCAGTCCTCAGCAACATACAAAACTAGACTTGCTATCAAAAGCCTGTGGTGGAGACAAGATCAAAAGTTCAAGGTCATCCTCAGCAACATAGTAAGTCTGAGGCCAGCCTGAGATATATGAAGCCTACCTTTAAAAAGGAAAGAGGGCAGGAGAGATGGCTCAGCTGTTAAGAGCACTGGTTGCTCTTCCAGAGGTGTTGAGTTCAATTCCCAGTAACCACATGGTGGCCTCTTCTGTGTGCAGGCATACATGCAGACATACATGTAGACATACATGCAGACAGAGCACTCACATACACAAACACATAAATAATAAATTTTAGAAAGGAAGAAAAGGTGGATGGATGTTGGGTATTGTTTTGAGAAAAGATATCTGAGATTTATTCTCAGTGGAAAGCTGGTGTAAGGGTTTGAAGAAAGAACTGAACACAAGAGTAATGTTTCTTTTTTATGTGTTTTTTTTTCCCTTGACATTTCTTTCTTTTTGAAACAAGGTCTCACTATGTAGCAATGGGTGGTCTGGAATTCATGCACAGAACAGGCTGGCTTAAAACTCCGAGATCCGCTGGCCAATGGCTCCCGAATGTTGAGATTAAAGGTGTGAAACACCATATTCAGATTCTTTTAGTTGGGGGCTATAAAGATGTCTCACCAGGTAAAGGTACTTGTCACCAAGCCTGATGACCTGAGTTTGGCCCCAAGGACCTATGGTGGAAGAACTGGCTCTCTAAAGTCCTATGACCTATCTATGTACATACCACACCAAACTCTGTGGCACATGTGCATCCACAGTAACACATACAATAAGTTGAAAAAGCCATAGTATACTTGGGAGGCAGAGGCAGGTTGATCTTTGTGAGTTCAAGACCAGCCTGTTATACAGAGAGTTCCAGGACACCCAGTGGAGACCCTGTTTCCAAGGAAACAAAAACAAAACAAAAACCATAAATACGATGACAATGAGTATTTACTAAAGTAACATCAAATCTGTACCAAATTAGTTTATGGCAAACACACACACACACACACACACACACACACACACACACACACCGACGGACGGACGGAATGAAAACTAGTATGCAAAATGTCTAGCTGTTCATTTTCTCTGTACAGTCCTAGCTAGCCTGGAACTTGCTAGGTATTAGACTAGGCTGGCCTTGAAATAGCAAAAATCCACCGGCCTCTATGTCCTGTCTCTTGTTTGATTTTGTTTTTGAGACAGGGTCTCATTCTGTGTAGACTAGGATAGGCTTGACCTTGAAATCCTGTGTGTCAGTCTCCTCTGCTGCTGAGAGTATAAGCATGTATAATCATCTTTGATAATAAGCCTTTTTTTAAATTTTATTTTTAATTATGTGCATGTGTTCATGTATGGGTATGTGCAAGAAGGCCAGAGGCTTGGCTCTCCTGGAGCTGGAGTTGAAGGTATATATGAGATTTGTTCCTTAGATAATAGAAGGTCCGGGTATGATGGCATACTTGTCTTCAATCCCAAGACTCCAGAGACTGAGGCAGGTGAGTATCTGCCTGTTCAAGGCCAGCCAGGGCTACACTATGGGACTCTTGTCTCTTAAAAAACAAATGTTGCTCACAGGGCCTACCATGCACAGGCCCTGAACTCCTGTCAGAAGATACACACACACAAATTACTAAGATGCTTGTTCCTCAAGAGAAGAACTTGGAGTCGAGTTGAGTAGGAAATTTATATATTTATATATTGCCAGGTTTTGTAACAATTCACACACTGGTTTCTTAAGCCCCACAAGACACCTAATCCTGATCATACTCCTAAGAAAACTGCTATGTTTAAAACAAACTAGCAGATTCCTGATCAGTATGCCTGTTTGGTTATACTCCTCTGGGCAACACATCTATTTCACACACTATTAAGCGTCAGGGGTAGAGATCTCAATGATAGAGCTGGTAACATGTTCAAGGTTAGCTCCAGCACCCCTCCCCTTCACCTGCCCCCATGCAATTAGCTGCATACACAGTCAAGCCAACAAATGAGTACTGAAACATATCAAAAACACACTTTTTAATCACTAATATCACAACACTACTCTTTCAAATAACCTATTACAATAAAGGCCAGAACATAAGCTAATGTAATACTTTTACGTATTTATAAACCATTTTTGTTGCCTTTTTTTTTTTTTTTTATCTAGTCACTTGACAGTTCCTTGGCTGAGGATGGTATGGACTTTCTGAGCACAAGCCTCAGACCATAAGCAGCAATGTAACATTTAATCAGTAATATAAACAGTATGATGAGGTTATGACCTGCTTGGAAAGCAGTCTTTTGAAGACAAACTATCTGATTTCACAGTTTCAACATTTTTCTGTGAGATCTGGAGATGAAGCATGGTTGACAGTTTGTTTTCGAGACAGGTCTCACCTTGTAGCTCTGGCTCATGTACAACTAGCTACACAGACCAGGCTGGCCTCCAAAGCACCAGGCCTAGCCTCTTTGCTGATATTTTAAAAGTCTTCATTCAACCGATATGTTCTGAAGCCCAGCCAAGAGGTGGACTTTCTCCTCTAAAATGTATACTGATTCATTTCAAATACCAATTTTGCTTTTTCGGTCTTGAGACAGGGGCTCACTTTGTAGTTCAGGTTGGCCTTGAACCCACCGCGAACCTCCTACCTTAGCTTTACTGCTAAGATTAGAGATGTGAGTGAGCCACCACTCCGAGAGAATTTAAATTTCTGAGAATAATTTATTACAGTATTATTTGTAATAGAAAACTGCATAGTAAACTTAAAGTACCCTTTAGGTCTCTAGGTTCATCTCCACCTTCAAATCCCTCTAAAGGACCAACCAGGAAAAGCGAAGGCAGAGCCATTGTCAAGGTTACAGGACCTCAAAGTTACAGTGAAAAAACAACAAGTCCTCTTTGTTGGCTGCGTTTCATTTTGCAAGCACTGAGTGGCCGAGGTCAAAGAACTCCACAGCAAGTGAGAGAGCGTCTGCCAGGCGGTTCACCGCCAGGACAGGCACTCCCACGGCCCCGGTAGCCGGCAGTCCTCGGGCGCAGTTAAACTTTCCGGACGGCCGCCGCCCACCTCTAGAAGACCGGAAGGGCGGGAGCCGGAGGCCTGGCTGCTTCTCGTTGCTCCCACGGCCGCCTCGGCGCTGACTCATCCTGAAAATATGAGGTGCACGCAGGCCAGCCGGCGGAGCGCCGCGCCCCGGGTCTCCAGAGCCGACTAGGGTCAGCGCCCCGGCCCGAACCCGCAGCCCGGAAAACCTCCGCTCCCTACCTGACGTTGCGCGCTGACCCCCGCGCCGGGGCTTCAGTCACCGTGGTGGACTTCGGACGGCACCCCGATGCCACCCTCGCCAAGGCCCTCTGACTGGTCCGAGCTGCCATGATCATCTTTGTGAAGCCGGTAGCCAACTCGGGGACCCGGCCCGAGGCGCCGCCCTCAGGCCGGCCCGGCGGGAAGGCTCCTGCACCTCGCAGCCAATCCGCAGGCCCTTTGGGAAACAGGACACGCCTCTTCCCACTAAGTCCCTCCCAACCCCATGACGCCACGCTGACGCTAGGCTGACGCACAAGTCAGTACCGCCTCCCGCCAACCAATCAGAGGGGTGCAGGTCTCTAGGACACGCACCGCTCCTGCCACGCGCCTGCGCACTTATGTAATCTTCGTGACGAACTCCTGGGTTCATTTGCGGTCCCGGTTTTTTCCTGGAGCTCTTTGGGGACGAGTCTCGAGGCTCGGCTCGTGGGGGCCGCCCTGCCGAGGGAGGAAAGCCCAGGAGCTGGCTAATTATGTAACTGCCTCCACCCCCACCCCAACCCCACTCCTCCCCTCCCAGTGCTGGCCCAGCACGTTCTTGCGCCTGCTGCCAAGCCTGGCTTATTTTACTGTGTAATGACGGTCTAAAAAGGTACCTGCTGTGCTGACCCTAAGGGATTGTTTAGAGAGCAACTCCGGGTCATGCCGTCCGGGAACAGGCCCAGTGACCTGTCAGTTCTAGCTGCCTTCTGCCTACGTGGCCAAGAGTTGGTTTGGTGTTGGCTTTATGATCTAGGTTTCCCTCATTCTATACAAAGCAACAACTTTGCTTGCCACATTCAAGGATTGGATGAGATCCTGACTTCTTATTTATTTGCTCCCAAATCCTGCTTAACCTCTTTAGTCCCTAGCCTCTCGTAAAAGTAAGATAGCAATTCTTTATTTTAACACACCTGGAAAAAAGTATACTTATGTATGGGGGAGGGGCACAAGTAACAAATACATGTGTGAAGGTCAGAGTCTTCTCTTTCCATATGGGTCTGAGGGATACAGCGAGTAGTTTTAAATGCTTAGCCATCTTGCTGGCTAAGTTTTAAAAATAAAATTGTACTTTATTACTATATGCATGTACGTACGTGTGTGTGACTGGTGATATGTGTCTGGCTCATGGAAGTCAGAGGACAAGTTTGTGAAGTCACCTTTTCTCCTTCCATCTCTATGTGGGTTCCTGGAGATCCAATTAGGGTCATCAGACTTGCACAGCAAATTCTACCTAGTAGGCCATCCTGCCTGCTGCATTTGGTTAACAGAGTTTGAAGAATAAATGAGATTGTACGTTAAACATAGGCAATAAATATTTTGAAAGACTTACTATCTGCTAGTGAATGAGTCTGTCTCCTCACAGAGCTCATATTCCAAAGTAGAAAATGGAATTAATGTATAATGCAATATCAGGTAATTACATATCATGTATGTGGTAGTTTGAATATGCTTGACCCATGGGAAATGGTACTATTAGGAAGTGTAGCATTGTTGGACTAGGTGTGGGCTTGTTGCAGGAAGTGAGTCACTGTAGGGTGGACTTTGAGGTCCAAAGCTTAAGCTTTGCCTAGGGCAGAAGAGACCCTCCACCTGGCTCCCTGGAAAAGGGCATCTCTTCCCACCTGCTCTGGATCAAGATGTAGAACTCTTGGCTTCTCCCACACCATGTTTGACTGGACATTGCCATGCTTCCTGCCATGATAATAATGGACTGAATCTCCAAAACTAGCCCCAATTAAACGTTGTCCTTTATAAAAAGTTGCCTGGTCATGGTGTCTCTTCACAGCAATGGAAACCCTAAGGTGTGAAGAATAAAAATATATAAAGTAAGGAGTAGGGCAAGTATGCCTGTAATCCTGACACTAGGGACACTGAAAGAAAAGCTACTCCAGGCTAGATTGAACTGCACAGTGAGATCCTCAAAGATATTTAAAATAAAATGATGAAGCCTGAGAGGTAGTTCAGATTAAGAGCTGCTATTGTGGGGGAGAACAGTTCCGTTGCCAGTATCCATGTTAGGTGACTCACAACAATCAATAACAGTCCAGGGTATCTTTTAACCTCTCCTGTCCTTTGCAGGTAGGTACTGACACACACACACACACACACACACACACACACACACACATGCTAGGGTAAGAATTGGGGAGAGCTCTCAAGATAAAGGTAATTTTGGCTAAGCCTGACAACACATACTATAAATTCTTAAAAGCTTTAAAAATAAAAATTAATCTTTACTTAAATCCTAGCACTCAGGAGGCAGAGGCAGGCATATCTATGTGAGTTTGAGTCCAGCTCGGTCTACAAAATGAGTTCCAACACAGCAAGGGCCACACCAAGACACCCTGTCTAGAAAAAACACTAAATAGATAAATAAATAAATACACATTTAAAAATTAGGGTAAGAAGAAGGAAAGAGAAGATAGATAAAGAAAGGAAGAAAGAAAGAAAGATAAAAAGGAAAGAGACAAGTAAGGTGGGTTGCTGTTTTATTCATTTACTTTGATTTATACAAAGCCAGACAGATGTTTTATTCTTAGGCTCAAGGCATCCTCCTATATCAGCTTACAAAATAGCTGGGATGACAGAAGACTGATATTTTTTATATAGGGTGGACGGGTGGACCTATAAGACAGTAATACTGAATACATACTGATATACAACCACACACGTGTACATGTGTATACATAAATACTCAAAATGAATAAATGTAAAACAATAGTACTTACTCAATTCCTTATCCTCTTTTCCTAGGAGGTCCTGTTTCTATCCTCTCTCCTGTGTCTCTTCCTTAACCTAACTCCTCTTTGTCCTGTAAGACTGACCAGAGTTACATTACCATGTTCATCTGTTTGTGTTGTCATAGCAGAATGCCCGGTCTGGGATTTGAATTCATTCAGTAGTAAAGTACTTGCCTGGTATGCATCCTGTCCCCTTCCCCGAAATATTGACACCTGAGACTAGGTAATTTATGAAGGCAAGAGATTTACTTCTCTTGTGATGGCTTGCATCTGAGTGGAGAAGCTGGCACATGTACAGAGGGATGTCACATGATAAGAGAAGAAGAAGAAGCCAGGTGTTGTGGTTTAAAGGATAATGAGTCCCCATAGGCTCATGTGTTTGAATGCTTGGTTCATAGTTGGTAGAACTGTTTGGTAAGGATTAAGAAGTGGATTTGTTTTCATTGTATGTGGACATTGAGATTTCAAAAGCCCATGCCATTCCAGTTTGCTCTTCCCTTCTTCTTCCCTCTCCCCTCCTCCTCTTCCTCTCCATCCTTCTCCCTGTAACTTTTGGATTAGGATGTAATAAACTCTTAGGTACTGTTCCCTTCCATGACAGACATGGACTGACCTTCTGAAACTAAATGTTTTGGTCATGGTGTCTCTTCACAGCAATAGAACAGTAACTAATACCAAGTCAAGCTTGTTTGTTTTTTAATTATTTTATTGGTTTTGTTTTATGGGTGTGGGCATGTATATATGAATGTTACCTGTAGAGGCCAAAGGACAACCTCAGATGTCACTCCTCTGAGGTCACACATCCTGGTTTGTGTTTATGTTTTATTTATTGTTTTTCTTTTTTTAGTCACAGTTTCTCTGTGATCCTGGAGAAAGACTCAAAAGGTTGGAGGTGACTAATCACTAGTTAAAGTTTAAGTGGAAAAGCTGGAGGACTTTAGTGTTTCATTTCCTGCTCTGTAGACCAGAAAAGGCTGATGATCAGGTCCAGAACCTGACTAGCATAGTTTCTGAATGGGGAAATTTTCAGCTTCAGCATATCTGTTACATTATGTTGCCCCAACTGGGAAGGAGTGTCATCCTGGAAAAGGATGTGACCTTAGGCCTCCAATCCTCTGAACCAACGGAAGCCGGCTACTCTTTCTAGTGAAAAACCTTGTTTTCCTCCTTTGTGTGACAATGCAGAAACCTCTGCCTCATGAGAGTGTCCCATTCTGAAATTTCCTTTACTTTCCTTCCTGGGCACCAGACCAACAACTGGAATTAAGTCATTCAGTACTGAGCCAAGAAAGTTCTGTGTGTACTTGAGAGGAGGAGAAGACAACGTAGATGAGAGATCTAGCTGACAGGGACTACTACGCTGTAGTAAGACACGCATGAATGGCTGTGTGGTGGGAAAAGAAAAGGTTAAAACTCCACTTAAACATTTTCCACTTAGAGCTAGAAGCTAAGGGGGTGGACAGGAAACATTTTACAGGTGTGCCTGTCAAGAATAAGGTTGTTTGGGGCTGGAGAGATGGCTCAGAAGTTGAGAGCATTGATTGCTCTTCCAGAGGTCCTGAGTTCAATTCCCAGCAACCATGTGGTGGCTTACAACTATCTATAATGGGATCCTATGCCCTCTTCTGGTGAGTGACACTGTACTCACATACGCAAATAAATCTTTTTTTTTTTCTTTTTTTTTTTTTTTAAAGAATAAGGATGTTTTAACTGCTTGAACAGAAGCTGCCTGGTGCCTCTGTAACAATTAATATAAGAGCACTTAGCCTTGGCTACATAGAGAATTTAAAGCCAGCCTGGGCAAAGCTTGTTTCAGAAGCCAAAATGGGGCTGGAGAAATGGCTTAGTTGTTAAGAGAACCTACTCTTTGTTTGTTTGTTTGTTTGTTTTTGTTTTTGTTTTAGACAAGGTTTCTCTGTGTAGATGTAGCTATTCTGGAACTCACTTCATGGACCACTCTGCCCTCAAACTCTGAGATTTGCTTGCCCCCCAAGTTCTAGGATTAATGGTATGAGCCACCCTGCCCGCTTGAGCACCTACTATTCTTACAGAGGATATAAGTTCTGTTCCCAAAGGATAGGGATCTGACACTGTCTTCTGGAGTTTGCAGGCTCTGCACACACACACACACACACACACACACACACACACACACACACAATTAAACCAGCCAGCCAGGGGAAGATTGCTCAGTGGTTAAGAGCACTGGTTTTTCTTCTAGAGGACCTGGGCAGGAAATTTGATACCCTTTCTGACCTCTTCAGGTAGTGCATGCAAGTGGGACACAGACATACATTTGAAAAAAAAATCCCCACATGCAAAATCAATTTTTTAAGATTGGGAAAAAGAGGCTGACTGTCCGCAGAATGAGTCATCTTACTCACTTGATTATTGAACTCCTTCTTAGCTGAAGTCATCTTTTGATAAACATTTACACGGGATATAAATATCTTCTTATCCTTTGCCCATTTGGACAGATCTATCCACACACTTCTTCCCCAGGTGTCCTTCTCAAAACTTTTTCAATATGATCTTTCCAAGTCCCTGACCATCCAGCCAATCCATTGGCTATAGTCCACGAGTCAGTAAACAATTGTACATCTGGCCATTTCTTTTTCCAAACAAACTATAATACCATGTGTACTGCCTGAAAGTCCAGCCCACTATGAAGATTTCCGTTCACCAGTATCTTTCAGGGTTTTCTCAAAAAGGGATTGTAATGCTGCAGGTGTCTACTTCTGGGTGGTATCTGCATGACATGCAGAATCATCAGCAAACCAGGTCCTAGTCGTCTCTTTCTCAGTCGATCAATCATAGGGAACATCCCACGAGGCTGTAGGTGCATGCTTCACAGTGGGCAGCACTGTAACACAAGGAGAAACCATAGGCATTTGGGCAACTACTCCATGTGACTTGCTCGGGCCTTCAGGACCTGCTCAGGCTCAATCAAATATACTTTCATTTTGATTTAAATACTTTCATTTGCTAATAGACTGCTGCTGTGCACATCCTACTTTATGACTTGGTAGGTTCAATAACACCCAGCTCAAAACAAAACAAACAAAAAACAAACAAACAAACAAAAAAACCCCAATATTCAATCAGAAAGCTCTTGGAATAAAGGTGTGTGCTTGAGTTAAAGGTATGTATTTGGATTAGAGGCTGAGCCACACCACAACTAAAAATAGATTTTCACAGTAAATAACACAGTTTGGGGTTCACAGTGTGATCAAATATCCTGCCTAGCTAAGGGGGCCACCTCGTATAAGGGGCAGGCAAGAAGGGGTGGGGGATCTAATAACATAAGAAGTCAGTCATTTCTAGGAAAGATAAAATTTTGTCCTTGGTGATAGGGACTAAAAGTGACTGGACTAGATGTTTCCTATTTAGGGTAACTGTGAGGTGGATACAGTTATTTCTAAATAGTTTTTTAAAGAGTAGAGAGTTGGACCTTAGAAGATGAAACTCTATACACCTAGCTAATGCTTAAAAATGTAAAGGTGTCATCCTGGCTAATTTGCAGGGACAGACTTCAAAGAGGAAGATTATCTAAGTATTGTATAGCCTCGAATTTAAGAAGAAACAAACAGAATAAGTCAGGAGCTAAAGCCTGGCCAAATAGATGTGAGCTATCTTGGAACCCCTGGGGGAAGACTGTCCAAGTGAGCTGGGTAGAAAGGCGAGTGTCTGGGTTGGTCCAAGTAAAGAATATTCGTGACTGGGGGTTCAGAGGAATAAAAAAGAAGGCATCCTTGATATATAGGACAGAGAAATGGGAAGTCTCTGAGGAGATGGTGGAGAGGAGTGAATAGGGTTTGGGTGCTACTGGGTGAAGGGGATCCACTGCCGAGTTGAGTTAGAGATTCTGAACCAAGTGGAAGGCTTTTCTTAAGAGTCTGAGATAAAAGACTTAAGTCCCCTGAGGCTTTGGAGAGAGAGTGGGTATTGAGCCTGGGTGGTATATTTGGTAGGGTTTTGTAAATGAATGATGAGGGGGGATGATGTTTGGATTTAGAGGGGTTTAGGGTGTCCTTGCCCAAGTATCCACCTGGGAGACCAGTAAGGGAAAAGTTGGATCAGATATTGTGGTTTACAGAAAGAAAAGGGGTACAGAGAGGGGATAGGACAGGTTGGTCCCACTAGGAAAGAGTGGTTAAGAGGAGTACTCTAAAGATACAGCTAAGTATCTAAAGGTACTCAAAATACAAGGTGGATTTTGGTGAGGCTGATAAGGCTGTTCCTCTGAAAATAGAGGAATGGAGAGAGGTGGGTTCCAAACTCCATCAAAACCAAAACAGTGGCCTCACTGTCCAGAAGGATAGAGATGGATCACCCTGATACTGTGATGACTACCTGAGATTCCCTGTTGGAGATGGCAATGGTTGAGTCAAGGGAGCCCAGGCCTCATTAGCTGTCTGTGGACAGGCCAAGGAGTTGACTGGATGGCAAACTGAGCTTGATGTCTTCATGTCATGAGGGATACGGGGGTAGTCAATACTGCAATATCTCTCCTGATGGCACAGTGGGCGTTGGTTAGAATGGTTTGTGAGAGTTTGGACAGACCTGGGCTGAATGACCCTCCTGACCACATTTCAAACAGGGTTGTGCAGGTTTTCTGTCTCTGGAAGCCTAGGCAGTTGCTATGCCAATCAAATGCTCTTAACTAGCATCGAGTATTTTTGTTTTCAGGCTTTTCCATCTCTCCCATGGTTGACCTTAAAGGTCACAGCTAAGACATCTGCCTAGGAGTCAAAGGTCCTTTCTCTAGACGTTTAAGTTTGACCTCATATCAGGGAAACTCTGGGAGAAAAAAATAAGTCATAAGCTGTTTTCCATCTCAGGTCTGGGGATCCAAATTGGTATATTTCAAGAGGGCCTTTGTATGACAGTCTAGGAACTGAGATGAGTTTTTATGTCTGTCCTGGATGACCTCTTAGATACTTCCACAATTTACTACTTTAAGAGCAGCCTTGCAGAGACCAGTCAGGATGCAAATTATAAACTGGTCCCTAGCAACAGTGCCTCAAGTGATATCGTAGTTCCTATTAGAGTCCCAGTCAGTGCCAGCCTCAGCCCTGACTGGGTGAGCAGCACTAGTTTGATGGGTTTCATCTGCATGTACCCTAGCCTGGTCCCCAATTGTCTTGAGCTCCTCGGGGAGAAAATCGTTGGTGAGAATCACATAACCATCAAGGAGGATGAGGTTGTGAGATTGGAATTCTTTAATAAAGGAAGAATTAGCAGTGTAGGACCTCAATCTCTTTTTTTTACTTGAGATAGTTTGCTTAATGAGACAAGGATATGTACCCTAACCAGGCCATCTGTCCTGGGAACTTCCTGACAAGGGAGAACAGTAGCTGGTTTAATTTGGGAGGGGAGTTAAAGGGTTCTAATGTCAGGGCAGAAATGAATAGCAGAACTAGGGGCTGCCAGCAGCTGAACGTAGGTGCCGAGGAGGGTTGATTTGGGTGGACTATGGCTGCAGAGGGAGAAAGGGAGCCAGAAGAGGCCAGAGAGGGAGAGAAAGGAATGTGGGTTGAAGCTGATAAGAGAGGAGGCTCATTATCATGATCCAAAACAATGAAGGAGTCTCTGCTTTGGGCTTCACGGCTAGAAGCACTTGTTTTTTTCCTTGGTTGCTTATGCCATGTGGTAATTTTAAACAAGATGGAAGTGAAGTCACATGGCAAATCTATCCTTCCCAACACTAGCAAAAATGGCTGTCAGCTAGGTGGATGCCTCCATCCCGATGTGGGGATAGCAGCTAAGAAGACAGCAAGGCAAATTTCCTTTAAGATTACTTATGTATTGATTTTTTTTAAATATTTATTTTATGTATCTGAGTGCTCCATCTGCATGTACACTTATGTGCCAGAAGAGGGCATTGAACTCAGGACCTCTGGAAGAACAGACAGTGTGCTCTTAACCACTGAGCCATCTCTCCCCCTCCTATGTATTGATTTTTAACTATCAACCCTGGTGTTAGGGGGTTTAAATTAATCCTTTTGTTACAGGTTTTCAATCATACCCAATATGCATACAAATCTTGAGATACAGAAAGTTTACACAATAGTCTTACATATCTTGAGATATTATTTATACCTTAACAAATGTTTTAGAGTGTCAAACCAAAACCAAAAGAGTATGAAATAAGTAGCAATGGTCCCCACTGGGAATAGTCTGTCCCTTTATTTTGTTTTGCCCTCTTGTCTCTGTTACCCAGTCAGGTGGCTTGCCTGACGTGGGGAGAGATTTGGGAAGGGGAAACCTGTAAAGAAGCATACTTGGATATAGAGGAGGGGGAGCCATACCTCGACTCCAGAGCCAGCTGTCAGTTGAAGTGGTACAGCATGAAAGAGCATAATGTCTGCTGTGCCAGACATAATGTCTTTATTAAAAGACACATGAATCTTTGTAAAATTAAATCCAGTAAGCTAAGAACAAAGAAGCTTAAAGACAAGAAAAATCTGAGTCCCGGCTATAGAGGGTGCTGCAGGAGTAAGCTGAGACAAACACCAGCCAGTGAGGATTGTGTGTGGGATGTGTACACCATTCCTGGTTTTACTCCTTTGCTTTCTCTGCCTCCTGCCGGGTTCGGCCCCGGCTCCCACTTTGCAACAAACTTACAGATCCATCAGAACATTTTACACAATGTAGCAGAGAGAACAACAGAGGGAACAAACAGGGCTTAAAGAGGAGAAAAAAAGAAAGCTTGAACGTTGGGAATGGGGAATTGCTTTCCGGAATAACATTGGGATCTAGGGTGCCATTAGGTGGCCATGTGGCTTGGTTCTTTAAGGAATATTGGGCCAGGTTTGATTGCAAAAGTGAATGAATTTGAGGTTCTTTAAGTCTGGTATCAGGTGGTTTTCTAAAAGACGTCCCAAGGGGGAATGAAAGGATATAGAAAAGGCCAGCCTGGTCTACAGAGTGAGTTCCAGGACAGCCAGGGCTATACAGAGAAACCCTGTCTCTAAAAACCAAAAAAAAAAAAAAAAAAAAAAAAAAAAAAAAAAAAAAAAAAAAAAAAGAAAAGAAAAAAGAAAGAAAGAAAGAAAGAAAGAAAGGATATAGAAGATACTAGGCCCATGGATTGGGGGAGGGGAGAAGAAAAAGGTCACAGCATCCTGTGATTTGAGGGCATACCCAGGACTGAGTGAGGACTAAGCTGTTCAGTGAACTGTTACCACACTCAACAGGGGTCAGGGATAATGGCCCAGCTAACAGACTCAGTGTCTGGAACCAGGGCTTTCGGCTTTCCATGAGGCCCAAATGCTTGCCTAAAGACAACAAAAAACTGAGCACAGGAATGGGATTTCATCCACAGAAAAGGATTGGGGAGTGAACGGAGTTACAAAAGCCCCCAGAGGCCTGGAGGAGCTGTGGGACTATGGTCAGCTCTGAAGGGAAAGCAGAAAAGAGGTCAGGAAAGGGTGCTGTGGTTGTTTTAATATCCTTGGCCCACGTAAGGTGGCACTATTAGGAGGTGTGGCCTTGTTGGAAGATGTGTGTCACTGTGGGGTGGGCTTTGAGGTCCTATGCTCAAGCTATGCACAGTGCATAGCAATAGAAACCCTAACAGCCCAGTTGGGCCTAAGGAAACTGCAGAATTTCAGCTCCAAGGGTATACAGGACAGGGTCAGGTGAAGAGGGTCAGCCATAGGCCTAAAGACAGTGGCTGGGGGCACTTCCACCTCAAAGAGTACCAGGGTGGTGCCAGACACTCAATGGTCATTTTCTCAGACTCAGAAAAGTATTTACACTGACCAAAGGGAAACTTATGTAATTGTCACTGATGGATGGGATGCCAAGTGATCGGTGAGCTGGAATGTGAGTCTGGTTTTGGTGAACTGGAGATAGGGGATTAGGGTCCCAAGGAGGAGTGCAGGTACCAGGAGAGCCTATTCGATCCACCTACCAAAGTAAGTGTGTAATTTTACATTTTTAAAAACACTACTTTTAATATGGGTTCTTAAATGCTTTAACCTCTCTTTTAGCCCACCAGAGGTAGTGAAAAAGAAAGGTTATTGTGAGAATAAAATCTGAAAGCAGCTTGAAACAAATAACAAAAATTCATGGTCAGTAAAGACCACCAACAACTTGGTAAATATAGCCATAATAAAAATATTAAGTCCCTCCAGGGGCAGGGTGACCAAGAAATGAAAAGACATGCAAAGACGTGCCCAGACAAGTCCAAACAAGCCTGAGTGAGTAATGGACTATCTGGTGTTTACTTTTCTCTCCCCCCACTGTATGGGAGGTCTGAGGTTTCATGGTCAAAAAATAACTAGTCATCCTGTCAGCTCAAATGATTGCTTACGCAAATTGCTGATGTTTGAAATATCCAATCATATGTAACCGCGCCAAATTTTCCTGCTCTCCCCAACCTCTATCTGTAAATATCCCAAACATCCTGGGGTCTTTGTTGAAGCCTCTATCCCCTACGTGGGATACGTTTTGACCCAAGGGCCCTTGCCATTAAACTACCTTTTGCAATTGCATCAAGAAGGTCTCTCGTGTGTCCTTGGGTGCTCAATGATCTGGATTTGAGTGAGGGTCTCCCTTTGGGGGTCTTTCATTATTAGGATATGAGGGAAGCAGACTTGTTTAAAATTTGTTCTTTAGAGCAAATTCAATCTGTGTTGTCAAGAAATCAACAATTTAGCTCACAGAAATCAGCAGAGACAGTTTGATCCACTCACAAACACTTCACAGATAGACCAGCAGTCCAGTGCAGTAGAGTCAGGACAGCATCCACGAATCAGCAGTGGTGGCACAACTTAGCAGAAACAGCCAGACCTCAGTCAAATTGGCAGGAGTCAACAAGAATGACCAGGTATGCCAGAAGTTCTCTGCTGGGCCACTCTCAATGAAGACTAGGGAAGATGAAGAAGTGAGACCAGGAAGCATTGCAAAGCTAGCTATGCACGCCCAGTGTGTATGTCCTCCCCTCAGCCTTGAGCAGGCCTGAAAGACCTTGTTTACCACAATTGACCAAACAATAGGACCTAGGTGGAGTTATCCACCTTGGCTGCACATAGAGCCTGCTACAGGAACTTAGAAGAATAATTGCTAGCTGAGCTTGCTATGAGATATCTCTGGCTGTGACAAAGGATGGGTTCCTCCACCCATCTCCAGCTGAAACAAGAAGGGGTTCGGTGGTGGGGCTTTCCCTTTAAATTGAGAGCTAAACATTAACCTTCGAGCCTTGATCAGAGAACTTTGTCTTGGCTTCATCTTTTCTCGCCCTCCGTCCCTTTCTTCATTTCCAGACCCCCTTGCAGGTGAACCCAGTTGATTTGTGGCCACAGGCGGCTACATCACTGTCCATTGTGTCCTATTTATACTCCCTCTAAACATGCATCTTGCCTTATCATGAGAGTCTGTCTTAACAAAACTCCACATATAAGTCTGTATCAGCTAACACCATTCTGCCAATTTGCCCAGGTCAGAGGAAGCGGCAAGAAGCTGCCAGAACACCACCAGAAGTTTTTTGTGGTATGTTTTTCTCTATGGAGTCATGACAGACTCAACAATGCAATGTAAGATGAACCAATACATGCATGTTGTTACAAAAAAAAAAAAATCCTTTATCATGTGTCCTTTCACATGCTTGCTTTACCAAAATATCTTTCACCTGCTTCAGCAAAACATTCCTTCATGTTTCTGCCTTAATGAAACATCCACTCACCTGTTTCTGTTTCAAGAAAACACTCTTTCACATGCCTGCTCCAGCAAAAAAGCCATCTGCCACAACTGACTTTCTAAAGAAACCATAAATTACGACTTCATAAGTGTTACAGATCTGAGGGAAAAGATTTCCCTCAGATAGTGGTGCAGCTCTGAAGGGAAAGCTATCCTGGAAGTTGGGCCCCAAGGAATTAACACAACAAACCTCACAGAAAAGATTTATTGAGAAAGACTCAAGAGGGTAGCTGTCTCTGCTTTGGGTGAGAGGAAACAAGGAACTAAGCAGGAAGCAGGCTTTATATAGAGTTTCTTTTTGATCCTCTGTCAGCCCAAAGGGTAAAGTGGAACCTGGAAGAATAGGTTCCACAGGGCTTGGGTCTGGTTGGAAATGCAGGAAGTGTTACAGCTTTTAGATGAGAAGCAAAGAGGTTTGGGTGGCCTGCACAGGACAGGTAGCTGAGATCCCAGGTCTCTCATCCACTACTGTGGCAGTGCCACCACCAGCAACAGGGGTGGAAGTGACATGAGCCTAGCCAGCCAGATACCTCTTACCCTTGCCCACTGCCTTGTAGTAGTTCACAACAGAGGTAAAAAATTTGCCTGGAGCACAAAATTCAGTGGAATCCCCAAAAGCTCAGCAACTAAGAACAACTACTTTAATGTGATATTTAAAATAATCAAAGCTTTTGAGTGGCTGCCTTATTTCCCAGCTCACTAGCCCACATCTACTCTCATCCAGTGGAGCCTTTCTGGAAAAGCTTACGTTGTGGTACTAGGACCCCAGGTAATCAATAGTTCCCAAAGCCACCCGAAGCAAGTATTGTCTAGGTTTGTTGTCTTACGCCCAAGAAGAGAAAAGAAACTCAGATGAGGATAGTAAATAAACTCCAGAGAGTATGAGTGGCTCCAAGAGGAATACTTAGTTTTCATTGTAAGGCTCGTCAGAAAGGGAGAGACTCCCTCCCTCTTCTCGGGAATTCACGGCCACCCCAGTAACTCACAAGACACCGAACTTGATGCAATAGCAGGAGGTATATTTGATTTCAACGCATTGAGATCGTACTTCTAGCCTGTCCTACGCAGAGGCAAGCAATGAAGTACGACCCCCACTCAGAGAAGACCCCCTTTTAAAGGGAAAAACGACAACCCAGGGGAGGTGGAGGGAGGAAATCATGATTAAGTATCTATAGAAAGCATCTGTCCAGTGTTCAGCTTCCGTGACAGGTACAAGAAACAGTCAGAGGGAAATATCTCATACAAGCCTTTCTTATCTTAAAAATCAAACCCTATTTAATCTATCTTGTGGTCAGTTCAGTTCCTAATATCCAGGGTGCACGGGCACGCTGACATGAACCCCCAGCTCTGAACTCCTATCTTATCTATTTTGTCTTGTGGACAGCTAGTTTCCTAGGACCCAGAGCACAGAACAAGCTGATCTGCACCCTTGACTCCATCTGTGGAAGGTTCAAAATTTTTTAACTCTTTCATCATCTTAATGTCCCCCAAAGACCCATGTCTTATAAGCTTGGCCCCAGCCAGCCTAGGGACCACAGAAGGTAAATTCATTCATTCATTCATTCATTTTGCAGTTCTTGGGATGACCTACACCCAATCATATTGTATCAAATGGCTATGGAGGTGTGTCATGTGTTTTGAATTTTGA
Source organism: Rhabdomys pumilio (assembly GCA_030674055.1). Classification (NCBI taxonomy): domain Eukaryota; kingdom Metazoa; phylum Chordata; class Mammalia; order Rodentia; family Muridae; genus Rhabdomys; species Rhabdomys pumilio. Next base: position 137,186,270 of record JANHMN010000001.1, on the reverse strand, counting down.
ATTGATTAGCTAGCAGTGTCAAGTGCTGGCAGGATAGTTGGTATTGTCATTTCTATGGCACATTACCTGCTTTCCATATGTAAATGTCACTTCTTCACCTGCCTAGAAGAGGATTCTCTAAGATTATCTTGTTAAAAAAGCAAGCTGCTGCCAGGGCAGTGGTGGCGCATGCCTTTAATCCCAGCACTTGGGAGGCAGAGGCAGGTGGATTACTGAGTTCAGGCCAGCCTGGTCTACAGAGTGAGTTCCAGGACAGCCAGGACTACACAGAGAAACCCTGTCTCGAAAAACCAAAACCAACTCCCCCTCCTCCCAAAGAAAGCAAGCTGCTGTTGGGGAGGTCACAGAAAGTCATGTTGCCCTAAGTCTGGCTAAAATATGGACTGGGTTTGGTGCAGCTCTGATTGGCTCAGAAAGTAAACTATGGAACCTCTTCCCCTATGCCAATAAATTTTTTTTGTATGAAAAATGAATCTGGCTTTTTGTAGAATAAAGAGCTGATAGCTGAGGCTAGGGCAGAATGACAGGACAAAATGAGCAGACAGAGAGACAGATAGAGGGACAAAAGCATGGACAAGGACAGGCAGGGAGGTAGAGTAATGAGAGCCACATGGAGAGAGACACAATGTCAGAGAAGCCAGATTAAGTTAGAAGCTAGCTGAGAGACTGCCCCAGCAAAAAAGGCCAACAGCCTTAGACTATAAAGATATCTCTGTGTCTTTATTATTAAACCACAAGTGGGACCCCCCAAAACCTCACAATATGCAGTGCTAGAAACCCAGCCCAAGGCCTTATGTTTGCTTGGCAAGCACTCAATCACTGTACATTGAGTGGTGTTACTGGAAGATGGTAAAACCTTTAAGAAGTGGGACCCCATAGGATGAAGCTAGGTCATCGAGAACGTGTCCCTGAAGAGAACGTTGGGACCCTAGCCCCTTCATTCTTTTTGCTTCTCAGCCAACAGGAAGTAAATGACTGCCCTGTCACATGCTCTCACCACAGAACCCAAACCAATCATGTGCCCAAATAATCTTTTCTTCCTTATAATTTGATCATATCAAAATGATAGAAGAGCTATCTCCTAGGTAGGCAACAGCACCAAGCCAGGTGGAATTCCACAGACTCATACACATTTCACACAGCATGACTGAGGGGAAACCTACAAAATTACTGCTCAACCTATTCAATTAACAAAATGGAGGTGATTAGAATGGCACCTGTACAAGTTGTAGTCGTTTGGTCTGGCTCTACCTCCCAGTTCCACACTACTAGAAATAAGACTCAGATTCAAAATATATTTACAAATATCTTGGCCATATAGCTAGGCTCTTCTTGGACTAGATAATGACTTAAATTATCCAATTTACTTTAATCCACATTCTGCTATGTGGCTGGCTACCTATGCTCAGATACCATGTGTCTGTCTCATCACATCTTCCTGGGTGAATCTCTCATGCCTGGCTCTGTTCCAACATTCTTTATACCTCCCAGATGTCCCATCTTTTAGTCTACTCTATCCTATAGGCCATAAGTTGTTGTTGTTAACTGACAGGTAATACATACACAAAATATACAAGATATTCTCTCTATACCAGTTTTGTTGTTTTGTTTTTAATCATGATCTTATGGCTAAGCTACTTCCCAGCTACTTTTCAAAGCTAAAGCCATTTGTTTTTAGACAATGTGACTTAAAGGAAAGCTGAGACCACAGGAGGAAGGACCACACTACATTACAATAAGAACTAGTGATAATTCCTGCAGTATTTCTCCAAAGAGACCTGTCATTTGCTTTAGTAGCTGCAGATTGGTGAAAGGTGAATACTAAATATTTTGAAGGCTGTTGAACACAGGGCCTCAACTGATAGTAGTGTCTCTGTGTACCCTAAGAATGAGGGTACACAGGGCTGGGAAAATGGCTCAGTGGTTAAGAGCACTGACTGTTCTTCCAGAAGCCAGCTCTTAAATGAAACCCTGGCCTAGATGTAGTTTATAGTGTAACTATTTTTCCCCAAAACTCCAAATGTATAATAAGAATAAATATATTCAAAGAATGGCCAAACGCCCACATCATTTCTTTGGCTTAGAGTAAGAAGTATGGTTCTAGGGAAGATTACCCAGAGGCTGCTTATCCAAGCCTAACAAAAACAGAAAACAGGAGGCATTAGCCTATTTTATGAAATGTGGCAGAGAATAATGCTTTTATGCCTTTAAACCTAAGATCACAGGATGTGGTATCCGTCATATCCACACCAACTTCAGGTTTGTGACTGTGTGGACCTTGGAGGTCTTATGTAGTTTGTGACCCCTAGGAAAAGATCATAGACTCAATCAAATATGATGAAAAGATTTCTTGATTAGCTGCTAGCAGGACAACATTCTCTGAATCAAATTAGAGATTCCATGCAAGGGGGTGGGGTTAGGGAAGGGTTTTTAAAAGCAAAAACCACGAGAAGACCTTGAGTATCTATCTGCACCAGTAAGTCAGGAGCTGTCTATTTTGCCAAGGTTAAGTAGTCAAAGCAACTTCAAAATAGTCCTTGACTGTCTGCATAAGCAGGTTGTAGAAGCTAAAATACATATCACAACAAGTAGATGGTCATGGTGTAGGGGTTAGCCTAATGTTGCTTGTATTCTAATATTTGCCCCCCAACCCAAGGCTGCCAGAGATGAGAGGGTCTACACATAAGATGCTGAGTGCGTGTCCCTAAGTTATTTCTAATTGGTAAATAAAGATGTTGATAGTTAATAGCTGAACAGAAGAGACGTAGGTGGGGTTTAGGTTTTCTGGGCTTGTGATGGGGGGGGGAAGGAGGAGAAGAGGAAGGTGCAGGAGAGGAGGAAGGAGAAGCTGCCATGGGTTATGGGTCAAGAGAGGGTAGCCCTTGAGTGTGTCCAATTGGAGTTAAGAGCAGCTCAGATGGAATATAGTATACAGTAAGTGATAACTCGGGGTTATCAATAGGAAAGTAGATTCTAACAGCATGGAGAATAGGCAGCTGCCCAGCTATTTTGCTGTTTAGGGCTTATTATAAATATAAAGACTGTGAATGTGTCTTTTATCTGGGACCTCAATAACAAAATGTGGCATAGAAACCCTGGGTTGGGATTTAAATAATTTCTGCAACTCATGGCTGCACATTTCTGGGTGGGAGCCATTGAGTCATCTTCCAGGGACTGGAGTCAGAGAAAAGTCACTGGGTACCAAGATGGATGCCTAGTATAAAATGGAGTTTCTTTAGACATCATAGTCCCCTCTGATTCTAGGTCATCTGAATTAAATCATTGATTCGCATTTCTGTAGGGCTAAATATTGGTATCTTAATGGTGTTGACATTTATGTGTGTGTGTACATGCATATACACATGTGTAAGTAGCTGATTTATGATACAAGGGTGTATGGTAACATCCAGAAGTAACAGGAGAGAATTTTAGTCTTTACATTCCATGCTGGCTCTATGGGAATGAATTGGGAGATTTAATTTTACAACCCATGGTATTGAAATGGTTAAAAATTTTCAAAAACTCCTAACAGGCAGAGCAGAACCAAGAGTGCAGGTCAGCTTGGTCATGAGCTCTGTGTTTCAGGAACTTGGCTGACCACAAGATAGATGGTTGAGTACGAATAGGCTCTTGAGAATAGCCTATACAGAATGTTCCCCGTGACTGTTTCCTGGACCCTGTCACAAACTGAATAATGGGCTGGAACTTTCCACAGGTACTCTCCAATAACCTTCCTTCACTCCCCCTGGGTTGTGGTTTCCCCCCTGGGTTGTGGTTTTGGCCTTTAAATGTTCTCTGCCTCCAAAGCCCCGGGGTCAGATCCCACTGCCCCTGCGTAGGTCATGGGTCTTGACCTCAACATGTTGATCAAAATATACCTCTTGCTGATTGCATAAAGTTCGGGGTCTTGTGAGTTAATGGGTGGCCGTGAATTCCTGAGGCTTGGGTGAGGTCCTCCCTTCGTGGGGGCCTTACAGTATCTATAATGTTTTGTCAGAACACTATCCAGGAATGGAGTTCTTCAAGGATAGTTCTAAGTGCTGTGAGAACACTCCAAGAAAACCAGAGTCTTGTGACCTCAGTTTCCTCAAAACAAGAATTGTTCTTGGAATGTGCTTTTTTTAGCCCTCCCAAGTGCTGGGATTAAAGGCACGTGCCACCACTGCCCAGCACTGTTATGTGTCTTAGTGAAGGTTTATTGCTGTGAAGAGACACCATGACCATTTGGATCTAACATTCTAAGCTTTTGTTTCTGTAACTGTTTCTCAGCTGAAATCAGGGCACTGCTGTTAGGGGCTGAGGAGGGCTGGAATGCCTGTCAAAAGCTGAGGCAGGGCAGGTTTGCTGCCCATCCAGGTTCTTTTGTACCACCTGGGGTTAGGGAAGTGCAGGTATCTTTGGAGCAGTCTGGAAGGCTGCTCTGAAGCTGGGGCTCAAGCTGGTAGGAAATTACATCAGAAGCATCTGGTTTACATAGGTGTCTTAGTTTGGGATTTAGTGCTGTGAAGAGAAACTATGACCAAAGCAACTCTTATAAAAGAAAACATTTAATTGGGGCTGGCTTACAGTTTCAGAGATTCAGTCCATTATCATCATGGCAGGAATCTTGGTGTCCTGCAGGCAGACATGGTGCTGGAGAAGGAGCAAGAGTTCTATATCTTGATCTGAAGACAGCCAGAAGGAGACCATTTTCTGCAGGCTGTCAGTAGGATGACATGGATCTCACTGGTCAGACTTGAGCATATATGAGTCCACAAAGCCCTGTCTCCACTATGACATACTTCCTCTAACAAGGCCACACCTCCTCCAGTAAGGCCACACTTCGTAACAGTGCCACTTTCCATGGGCCAAGCATATTCAAACAATAACAATAGGCTTTCAGCAGGTCCAGGGCTTCTCAGTTTCAAAGGACCACCTGAGGCTATTGTGTGTTTGGAATAGTTGACTGAAAATCTGTTAGGACAGATATAGACTAAGGTCAGAAGGTAAAGTTAAGGAGATTAGGGGAAAATCTTTATCTTAGGTGTACATTTGAAACTTCTGGCTTCTGGTAGTTGGGACAGTGGAAGAAGTCTTACTATCACGGAGAGACGAGAGCTTACTCTCAGCAATAGGAAAAGGGTAAGGAAGCTTAGGCTGCTGCTGTACTTGATAGGAGTGCTTATTTGGAGTTCATTTGACCTGTAACAGGTGGATCCACATCACAACATCCTGAAGCTTACATGGAAAGTTTTAAGTTTATAAAACAAGACCAAATGTTTTTTGTTTTTTTTTTTTTAATTGGCTTTTTCGAGACTCTGCACTTGGGAGGCAGAGGCAGGCGGATTTCTGAGTTCAAGGCCAGCCTGGTCTACAGAGTGAGTGCCAGGACAGCCAGGGCTACACAGAGAAACCCTGTCTCGAAAAAAACAAAACAAAACAAAAAAAGTTTGAGGACCCAACATGATTTGGGGTTAAAAACCTGAGCATTCTTTTTAATAAGCATAGTAAAAATGTCTTTTAGATGCATCAAAATAGCTTAGTTAGGATTTCCACTATACCCAAGGCTGGACCTGACAATTAGAACTTAGTGACATTTTTTATTTAAGATAACTAGACATGATTTTAGAACCTCATAATGCCTAATGGACAATATACAAGCAGAGGCTAAAACCAATGCTTTACTCTGCACATTTGGAAAGATGCCACCTCTATTTGCCCTGTGGCTATGAGCATAGTTTTTAAAAAAAAAAGCCTTTTAGAAATGTAAAAATTGCCTGGTCAGGATCCCCATTGCCCCCAAGGCTCCACCTGATAACTAGAACTCAGTGACATTACTTACTCAAGATAACTAGACATAGTTCTAGAACCCCGTGACACCCACTGGACAGTAGAAACGCAGAGACCAAGAGCAATGCTCTGCTCTGCATATCTGGAGAGGCGCCATCTTGGGCTGCCCTGTGGCTAGAGAGTCTCCCCCAGGATCCTAACCCTTCCATCAAAGACTTCTATTAAAAGCTTAATTTGACCTTCACCTAAAATACATCACACAGGTGAACAGCCTTGGAGAAATAGACCTAGAGGCTGCAGTGACTCTTAGCATAATCAAATACAAATTTTGTTATACTAAGTGTCTCTATGTTCTTGCTCATGACACTCTTTCCTCTTGCCTCTGTCTAGAGGGTTGGACGAATATCAATTGGACAGATATGTTTTCAGCAAAATGAGAAGCATTCTTTTTTTTTCTTTTTGCTTATTTTTCTCTCACACAACACATCCCAACTGCAGCCTCCCATCTCTCCGCTTTTCTCAGTACCCATCCCATTTCCTCTCTCCCCCAGATTCTCCTCTGTTTTCCTTTAGAAAAGAGCAGGCCTTCCAGGGATATCGACTGGACACAGCATAAGAAGATACAACAAGGTGCTGGAGAGATGGCTCAGTGGATAAGAGCATTGACTGCTCTTCCAGAGGTCCTGAGTTCAATTCCCAGCAACCATATGGTGGTTCACAACCATCTGTAATGGATCCCATGTTCTCTTCTAGTGTGTGTCTGAAGACAGCTGCAGTGTACTCATATAAATAAAAAACAAGTAAATCTTTTTTAAAAAAAAGAAAAGAAGAAGATACAACAAGAGGAGGCACAAACCCTCATTATCAAGGCTGGACAAGGCAACCCAGTAGGAGGAAAAGGATCTCCCAAGAGCAGGCAAAAGTGTCAGAGATGCCCTCCCCTTTCACTATTGGGAGTCCCACAAGAACCCCAAGCTAAACAATCACAGTGTATAAGCAGAGGGCCTAGCACAGACCTGTGGAGGCTCCCTTTAGTCTCTGTAAACCTCATATGAACCCTACTTACTGGATTCTGTGGGCTGTGTTCTGGTGTCCTTGACTCCTCTGACTCCTACAATCCTTTCTCCCCATCTTCCTTAGGGATTCCCTGAGCTCTGCCTAATGTTTGGCTGTGAGTCTTTGCATCTGTTTCCATCAGCTGCATGAGGAAGCCTCAACGAGAAGCATTCTTTTCACTTTTAAAATTTTTATATTTATTATTATATTTTACATCCCAATTGCTGCCCCTCATCTTGCCCTCACAGAGTCTCTCTCACACCCCCTCCCCTTCTCCTCTGAAAAGGTGTGCTCTCATCTGTAAGGCCCGCCAGAAAGGGAGGAACTCCCTCCCTGTTCTTGGGAATTCACGGCCACCCCAATAACTGCAAGACACTGAACTTGATGCAATTAACAAGACGTATATTTGATTCAACCCATTGAGGTTGCACTTTTAGCTTGTCCTACGCAGAGGCAAGCAATGAAGTACGACCCCCCCCTCAGAGAAGAGGAAGAGCTTTTAAAGGGAAAAACCGCAACCCAGGGGAGATGAGGGGTGGAATCATGATTAAGTATTTATAGAAAGCACCTGTCCAGTGTTCAGCTTCTGTGACAGGTTCAAGAAATGGTCAAACCCTATTTCAGTTCAGTTCTGTTCCTGGTATCCAGGGTACACGGGCACGCTGACCTGAACTCTCAGCTCAAACCTTATTCTTATCTATTTTGTCTTGTGGATAGCTAGTTTCCTAGGACCCAGAGCGCAGAACAAGCTGATCTGCACTCTTGACTCCATCTGTGGAAGGTTTAAAAATTTTTAACTCTTTCACATCCTCCCCACCTTCCCCACTCTCTAGCATTAAGTTTCTGCAGAGTAATCCTCTCCCACCTGAGGCCAGACAAGGCAGCCATTTTTGGGGAACGGATTCCACAGACAGGCAACAGCTTTGATGGCCTCAGCTCAAGTTTGGGGGGCAGAAAAATGGAGACCGAGCTTCACATCTGCTACGTAAGTGCCAGGGGTGGGGTGGTGGTGTCCAACCTGTGTATGCTCTTTGGTTGGTGATTCAGTCTCTGAGAGCTCCCAAGCGTCCAGGTTAGTTAAACTCTATTGATTCTCTTGTGAAGTAATGAATGCTTTAGTCTGTATTTAAAAAAACAACCAAAGGAAATTTAAAAATTTGAGCCTTGACTATGATAATAGTAATCAGTACTTAACGTAGGCTAGATTGATAGCTTATCAGAACTCCATTGATTAATGTTAAAACTCTGAACTTTTGAAATCAATAGCATAGTTAGAGGTAATCTGAAACATTTTTTTATATACCTTAAAGCATTTTCTCAGATCTTTATAATTTGCACTTATATACCTTAAATCACATTCTGAGATTCTCACAGTTTACTTAAGCGTTTTATCCTCATACTTTTATAACTTTACACACACACACACACACACACACACCTTAAATTACTTTTTTAGTCCCTCATAATTTACTTAAGCTTTCATATTTTAGACCTTTATATCATGCATCCTAAATTATTTTCCTAAATCCTTTTAACTTTTATTTTTTTATTTTTTATTTATTTATTTATTTTTTTTTTTGGGTTTTTTGAGACAGGGTTTCTCTGTGTAGCCCTGGATGTCCTGGAACTCACTCTGTAGACCAGGCTGGCCTCGAACTCAAATCTGCCTGCCTCTGCCTCCCAAGTGCTGGGATTGAAGGCATGTGCCACCACCGCCCAGCAAGCATTTTTCATTTAACACTTTTAATGCCATATTCAGCAGAACTTTTAGGACTTTGAGGGCTAGCATTTAATTTAATAGGTATACCAGATTATAAATAAATTTTACCTGTTTTTAGTTACCTGCTTTGGGTTTAACCTTGAGACATATACAGGAGACTGAATAAAGCTTATCCTTGAAAATGAATTACATTTGTACTTAGTGTGATTTCAAGCATAGTTTTGAGCACATTAAAAAATCCTGTCAATTATAAGGTGATTGGCCATTAGCTTGCATGCCTTAATTATCTTTGATAGTTAGTAGCTTTTTCAGAATTAGGATTTTGCAGTTTTATCTCTGTTAAATTTTAGTCTTAAAAATTGGAGCTGGATCCCAGCTTGGGAGGCAGAGGCAGGTGGATTTCTGAGTTTGAGGCCAGCCTGGTCTACCGAGTGAGTTCCAGGACAGCCAGGGCTACACAGAGAAACCCTGTCTCGAAAAAAAAAAAAATTGGAATTGAAAATGTAATTGATAGGGGCTGGGGATTTAGCTCAGTGGTAGAGCACTTGCCTAGCAAGTACAAGGCCCTGGGTTCGATTCTCAGCTCTGAAAGAAAAAGGAAAAAATAAAAGAAAATGTAATTAAAAATCTTCTGGCAGTAAAATAAAAACTTAAAAGTATAGATACAGTCAATAAAGGGACTGAAAATCTTGCAAAACCATAGTATAGCCCTCAGAAACTGGGAACCTGTTTTTCCAATTCTTTTATTGTATACAATTATAAAATATTACAATTTCTTGTAAGACTCAGTATATCCAAATAGCTAAAATCTTAACAAAGTTAGTAATGACAAAGAGGCTAGATGTATATTTTTAATTCAGTTATTGTTAACCTGAGTAGACCTTCAGAGTTTATAAGCCTTATTAATTAAATATTTTTTTACTAAGCATATGTTTTTTATCTAAAATTTTTATTTCTAGGACAAAAATCATCATATAAAAATCCATCCTGGGTTGGAGAGATTCAGTGGTTAAGAGCACTAACTGCTCTTCCAGAGGTCCTGAGTTCAATTCCCAGCAACCACATGGTGGCTCACAACCATCTGCAATGGGATCTGATGCCCTCTTCTGGTGTGTCTGAAGACAGCTACAGTGTACTCGTCACATAAAATAAGTTTAAAAATTAAAAAAAAAAAAATCCATCCCAATTCAGAATATCTTGGAGACCTGTTGTTGCTTCCTTAATCCCAGCACTTGGGAGGCAGAGGCAGACAGATTTCTGAGTTTGAGGCCAGCCTGGTCTACAGAGTGAGTTCCAGGACAGCCAGGACTACGCAGAGAAACCCTGTCTCGAAAAATCAGAACCAAAACCAAAAAAAAAAAAAAAAAAGAAAACCTATGTATAGTTTTTTTAACTATTAACTTTTTTGTTATTAATTAATTAATTAATTAATTAATTATTTATTTTGGTTTTTCGACGCAGGGTTTCTCTGTGTAGCCCTGACTGTCCTGGAACTCACTCCATAGACCAGGCTGGTCTTGAACTCAGAAATCCACCTGCCTCTGCCTCCCAAGTGCTGGGATTAAAGGCATATGCCATCACTGCCTGGCTTGTTATAAGTTTTTTTTTTTAAGTTTTATTTATTTTATTTATATGAGTACACTGTAGCTGTCTTCAGACACACCAGAAGGGGACATCGGATCCTATTACAGATGGTTGTGAGCCACTATGTGGTTGCTGGGAATTGAACTCAGGACCTCTGGAAAAACAGTCGGTGCTCTTAACCTCTGAGCCATTTCTCCAGCCCTTGTTATAAGTTTTAAGCTAACTTTTTTGCTTGGAATTTTATGGGTCTTCCTCCCAACCTCTCTACCCATGACATGGTCTTATAGCTCCTGAGAGAAAAAAGTTTACATTTCAACAAGAATTTAGAATATTCATGACCTTGAATGTAGGGTTTTATTTATTTATTTATTTATTTATTTATTTGGTAAATAAGAACCAAGAAAGGGGAAGAAGTCAAAGAGGGAGACATTTATAATTACATTTAGCCATCCTAATTTTTATACAAATTGGTTTAATTAAAATATTTCAATAACTTGAAACATTACAGTAATGATTACATTTAGCCTTTGCTGTAATGATTTTTCGTAAGTGGGGGTTAATATCTGGAGCCTTTACCCGGTACATATTTGAGAGCTTCCCATTGCTGCACAGGTGGACTCCCTCCTTACCTAGCCTGTGTACCCCAGTTTCTCCAGAAAGCCTTGAGGTCTCATGCAATTAGAGCCTAATTGCACACAACAGACTGGTAAGATAACTTAGGTGAAGATCAAGCAGCCTTGCCTATTTCCTTATTTTTGATCCCTGGACAAGACAATAGACAATCCAAGGATGATTATTAAGATTTATTGATTAGCTGATATAAGCACACTAAACTTGAGATTGCCAGGAGAAGGAGGGTGAGGGAAGGATTTTTAAAGATAAAATCCACAAGAAGATCTTGAGTATCTGTACAAACAAGCCAAAAGCTGTTCTGCTCTGTCAAGATTAAGTAGTCTAGGCAACCTCAAAATGGTCCTTGATTTCATCATATAGTTGCAGAAGCCAAAAAACAAAACAAAACAAAACCCCCAGTCAGTCATAGCATAACAAGCACATGGTCAGATACCAAGATGGATGCCTAGCATAAAATGGAGTCTCTTTAGCCACTTCAGAGGATAGTGAACAATCATAGATTCATTCAAGTAGCAACCCCTGTGTCAGATGTGGTATCTACGGTATTGAGTTGATCTGATAAGAATCCTTTTGTTGTCTTTGTTTGCTGTCATGTGGTCGGTCCAGCCTGGTCTCAAACTCATTATGCAACCAACACTGCCTCCTGCCTCCACCTTGTAAGTGCTGAAACTATAGGTTTGTGCCACCAGGCTTGGCTAAGAGTTCATTCCCATTTTCTTTCTTTCCTTCCTTCCTTCTTTCTTTCAAAAGATTTATTTATTTTATGTATATGAATACACTGTCTCTGTCTTCAGACACACCAAAAGAGGGCATCAGATCCTATTACAGATGGTTGTGAGCCACCATGTAGTTGCTGGGAATTGAACTTAGGACCTCTGGAAGAGTAGTCAGTGCTCTTAACTGCTGAGCTATCTCTCCAGCTCATTCATTCCCATTTTTTTCTTTTTTTTTTTTTTTTGGTTTTTCGAGACAGGGTTTCTCTGTGTAGCCCTGGTTGTCCTGGCACTCACTCTGTAGACCAGGCTGGCCTCGAACTCAGAAATCCGCCTGCCTCTGCCTCCCAAGTGCTGGGATTAAAGGCGTGCGCCACCACCGCCTGGCTCATTCCCATTTTCAACAGAGAGGATTTAAGTTCACTGTGTACATTCTCTTGAGCTGAATAACAGTTACACTTAATTATTGTATTGTATTTTGTTTCTTCTCTCTCTCTCTCTCTCTCTCTTTTTTTGGAGATAAAATCTCATCTATCTTATGTTGGCTTTAAAAATTTTTAATTAAAAAAATGTATGTTAATGGGTGTTTTGTCTGCATGTATATATGTATAACACATGCATGCCTTGTGCCCAAGGAGACCAGCAGAGGGCATAAAGCCCACTGTACTGGAGTAGCAGACACTTGAGAGCCACCATGCAAGAATCAAACTCAAGTCCTCCAGAAAAGCAAGAGTGCTCTTAAGTGCTGAACAATCTCACCAGCCTCCTTTCTTGTGTTCTGTGTATAGGTACTTGCGCTACAGGTATGTCTGTGCACCCAATGCATGTTCCTGTGTTCTGTGTG
>JANHMN010000001.1:137155765-137168951 GCA_030674055.1 Rhabdomys pumilio | reverse complement strand
CCTCTCCCTCTCACCCCCCCTGTCCCTCTATCTCTCCTTCTCCTCCTCCAGATCCCTCTCCCTCTCCCTCTCCCCCTCCCCCTTCCCCTCCCCCTCTTCTATCTCTTCTCTCTTTCTCTTCCTCCCCCTCTCCTTCTCTGTCTCCACCAGGGACTTTAAAACCACTATCTTGCTGGGTGTGGTGGCACACATCTTTAATCGAAGCAGCTGGGAGGCAGAGCCACATAGATCTCTGTGAGTTAAAGGCCAGCTTAGGCTTTGTAGAGTTCCAGGACAGCCAGGGCTACAAAGAGAGACCCACATCTCAAAACAGACAAACAAAAAGCTGGAAGAAGCAAAACAAATAATGAACAAACAAAACACACAAACCAAACCAAAATAAGCAACAACAAAAACCCCCACCCTCTTGTACCAAATCAGCATGCCAGACAGTTTTGCTTTTTTTTTTTTTGGCTGACTTTTTTCTGCAGACTGATTCTATAGTTGGCTCAGTGGGCAAAAGCACTCACTGTTCTTCACTGTTCTTGCCAATGATCAGGGTTCAGTTCCCAGCATCCAGGTCATAGTTCCCAGTCATTCCTAACTCCTGTTCTAGGAGATCCAGTGTCCTTTTCTGACCTCAGAAGGTACCAGCCATACATGTGATTACACACTTACATTCAGATAAAACACCGGTACACATAGAATAAAATGAAGAAATTAAAAATTGTCAGGCATGGTGGCATATGCCTTTAATACCAGCGCTAGGGAGGCAGAGACAGGCAGATCTCTATGAGTTCAAGGCTAGCTTGGTCTACATATGAGTTGAGTGAGGGGAGATAGGAGATGGTTATTCTTAAATGGGTAGACAGCTAGGGAGAGAGGTCCTGGATAGGAGCTATCAAACTAACCAGACTCCCAGACTCTTGCACAAAAGAAACTCCTTCATTACCTAGACCGTTTTCTTCACTGGGAGGCTACTGGGTTAACTTCCTCCCAAACCCCCTTGGGGGCCACAGATAACCCATTGGGTGGGCTTGGACCGTTGTGGACCTCCGATAACAAGTGTCTTGGCTCTGAGAAAATTTTTTGCCACAAGTACTTTCTCAGGTTCTCCAAACCCGTGTTTCATCCAGTCAAGTCCTTACTGTCATTTGAGAAGACCCAAGCAGCTAAAGGCATCTTACCAGATCTAATTCAAGAAACAGCTGGCCTGGGGTAGCATATGCCTTTAATCCTAGCACTCAGGAGGCAGAGGCAAGCAGATCTCTGAATCTGAGGCTAGCCTGGTCTACAGAGGGAGTTCCAGGATAGCCAGACACTGTCAAGGAAACAAACAAAAATAGAGCTAAATTTTGCTGCATACCTTACTAAAAAGCATATAAACACAGACTACCTTGGGGGCCTACGGTGCTCCCTCTCTGTTCACCCTTCCTTGTACCACAGCTGCAAGAAATCTCATATGTGATAGGCTGTGCAGTTCTCCATCCTGTAATTCCTTTTAAAATTTTGTGTGGCCGGGCGGTGGTGGCGCACGCCTTTAATCCCAGCACTTGGGAGGCAGAGGCAGGTGGATTTCTGAGTTCGAGGCCAGCCTGGTCTACAGAGTGAGTTCCAGGACAGCCAGAGCTACACAGAGAAACCCTGTCTCGAAAAACAAAACAAAAAAAAACAAAACAAAAAAAAATTGTGTTTATGAGTATTTTGCCTGCATGAATATGTGTGCATCATATGTGTACTCCATACCCACAGAAGCCAGAAGAGGGAACCAGACCACCTGGGACTTGAACCCTAGCTGGTTGTTAGTAAACATGTGGGTGATGGAAAGTGAACCTGCATCCTCTTGCAAGTGCAGTCAGTGCTCTTAACTGCTGAGTCACCTCTCAAACCTCCAACCTGTTTTGTTTGTTTGTTTGTTTGTTTTTGAGACAGGGTTTCTCTGTGTAGCCCTGTCTGTCCTGGAACTCACTCTGTAGACCAGGCTGGCCTCAAACTCAGAGATCTGCCTGGCTCTGCTTTCAGAGTGCTGAGATTCAAGGCATGTGCCACTAACCTACCTGTGGCAATTCTTTCAGTGACGGAGAAACAGATTCATGGGAGAGCTATCAGGCAACACCAGGACAGCCAAGACTACACAGTGAGACCCTGTCTCAAAACAAAATTGCTGTAAGAAGCAAACCTGCTCTGTTCTTACTAGTCTCTTGAATCTACTACAGTATGAGAATGATCTTTCCCAAAGTGTGTCTGTGTGTGAGAGGGGGCACGTTGGTGGGAACAAGAAGCTGAGAGGTCATCTTCAACCACAGACATAAGACAGAGAGAGCAAACTGAAAGTAGACAGAGGCTAGGAACTCTCACAGCTTGTCTCCAGTGATGTACTTCCTCTTTCTGCAAGGCTGCACAACCTCCCCAAATAAGGAGCCAAGCAGACAAGTACCAGAGCCTAAGGGAGCTATCTCTCATTTTTTAACTTTCCTTCTTGTATTGAACCACATTAGTATCCTTTCAGGAACACACACACAGACAAGTAGGTTGCAGTGATAAAATCTTATTTTTTTTATAAAAGAGGACTCACGAGACAATCCTAAGCGATCTTTGTTTGTTTGTTTTTTCGAGACAGGGTTTCTCTGTGTAGCCCTGGCTGTCCTGGAACTCATAGAGGTCAGAAAAGATCATCAGATTCCTTAGATTGGAGTTAGTTTGTGAGGGCCTTGTGAGTCCTGGGAACTGAATCTGAGTTCTCTGGAAGAGCAACTGGCTCTTAACCTTTGGGTCATCTCTCCAACCTGTCCCAAATGTTTTCCACTGTCCTGATTCTGGAAGTTCTTTTCTTCTTTTCTTTAGAGATGAGGTATCTCTGAGCAACCCTGGCAGTCTTGTGATCTGGCCTGGCCCTGAACTCGAAGAAACCTGCTTATGTCTGCCTACTAAGTTCTGGGATTAAAGATGTGCTTTCACTACACTGGGTACTGTCTGTGTTCATGTCCCCAGCCATGTCTTATAGCAATCTGACCTCTCTGGAGTTTTTTTTTTTTTTCTTTTTTTTTTTTTGTTTTTCAAGACAAGATTTCTTTGTGTAGCCTTGGGTGTCCTGAACTAGCTCTGTAGACCAGGCTCGCATGGTACTCACACAGAGATCCCCCTGCCTTTGCTTCCTGAGTGCTAGGATTAAAAGCATGTACCACCACTGACTGGCCCTTTTTAACTTTTTTAAAATGTTAATTTTTTTTTTTTTTTTGAGTTCTGAGAACCAAGGCTGGGAGCCTAGGTTGTCTTCGAATTCGTTATAAAGCAGAGGCTGACCTTGAACTATGAATCTTCCTGTTTCACCGTTGGAAGGCTGGGATATACTTCATCTTCGGACCCAGAATTTTTTTTTTTTTTTTTTTTGGTTTTTCGAGACAGGATTTCTCTGTGTAGCCCTGGCTGTCCTGGAACTCACTCTGTAGACCAGGATGGCCTCGAACTCAGAAATCCGCCTGCTTCTAGCCTCCCAAGCGCTGGGATTAAAGGCGTGCGCCACCACCGCCCGGCTCCGGACCCAGAATTTAACTCCCTTAAAATAATCTCCTTTTTCTTTCTTTTCTCCCTCTCTCCTTCCCTCCCTCCTTTTCTTTCCTTTCGCTTGCTTTTTTTGAGACAGGATTTGTCTGTGTAGTCCTGGCTTTTCGGGAACTTTCTTTGTAGACCAGGCTGACCTCGAACTGCCTCTTGTCTTCCGAGTGCTTGAATTAACGGCATGTGCCCACCACTGCCCGGATAAGATCCACTTCCCTTGGAAAGTAGCCATTGTCTCAGGAGCTTAGTCCGTCCTCGGACTCACTCGATTTTTAAGGAAGCCGCCGGGAGCCTGTCCTGGCCCCGCCCATTCCCATCATGCACCTCGCAGTTTCATTAGGTGGCAGTTGAACTACGTGCCACACAGTGCGGCGCGCGTTCCCGGGTGCGCACGCTCAGAGTGCATCCTCTGTTTCTGGTGGCGGCGGCGAGCGGAAGTCCTTGGGAGCGCCAGTTCCGTCTGTGTGTTCGAGTGGACAAAATGGCGAAGATCGCCAAGACTCACGAAGGTAAGCGGCCTTTCCCTTCCCACGCGCGACCTCCGCAGCCAGCCGCGGCCCTCTCTCTTGGCTTTCGGCGTCTTCGCGTGGCATCTCTGGTCTGGGCCGAGTTCGCGCGGCGGGGCCTGCTCGGTTCGTCGGCGCAGGCCGCTGCCCGCGTAATGGCGTCCTCTCGCACTCCGGGACCGATGCTTTGTTCCGCGCTGGATGTTGGTGCTTCCGAGTTCTCTTGCTCTGACCGGAGAGCCTCGCTCGAGCGGCTTGCTCCGGAGGACTCCGGGGGAGGGAGCGGGGAGGCGGACGTGGGAGGCCGTCTCTCTCGCCCCCTGGGCGCTGTCGTTGGCAGTTTGCACCCGGAAAGCCCTGAATGACGGCAGACGCTTTCGGGCCGCTCTTAACGGAGTCCGCTTCAGCGCAGGCCTGTTATTCCAAACCTCCGAGATACAGGCATGTCCAGGCGGCTGGGTTGTGTTGTGGTGCTTGCACTAAATGATTCCGGCATAAAATCTGGTAGTTGACTCCTTTAGTCACTTTTAGCGTAGTGTTTGTCTTTTTCTTTGAGAGCTAAGTGTTGGAGAGTCAGGAGTAAGAAAGAAGCTTTGAAAGGCAGATTTGACCGGTTGCCTAAGTTTTTCCCCACAAGAGTAAACAGAGCTAGAAACATGTTGAAAAGCGACCGGATTCCATAAGGAAGTAACCAGAGAGTACGGGAAGGAATTTGAGTGTGAGAGATTGAATCCGTTTCTTGGCTCCCAGTTTAGAAGCCACAATTTACGCTGACAACCAGGGCTACTAAGTCACTAAACAAGTCCTTTCTAAATGTGTCTCTCAGTGTTAGAGGTAACAAGCTAAGGATGTCAGAAATTTGACAGATGTGTGAGTATTCTCTTAGAAAAATCAAAGGAATGTGTACAAAGAAGTAATACCAATACTTTCTGAGAAGCTGGGTAGCGGAGCCATTAATTTGTGCTTAGTTATTTTTGGGAGGTGATGACGCGGCGCTGATAAAAAAGGATCAATCGGTTTTAAATTAGGGGAGGACGTCTGAGCCCGAGGGAACATCTTGTAACCACGCAGTGACTTGTTGCTGTGGTAGGACTAGAGGGTGTAAGGAGGGAATTCCAATACGAATCTAGAGAGACGGTTTAGGACCAAAAGGGATAGTTGAGACATTTGAGGAACTGAAAGTACCAACACTTTTGAAAGCCAGAAGTGCCCCTGCCTTAGTCTTTTGTCTTTAAACCTGAAAGCACAACACATGTTTTTGTTTTCTTTTTTGAGATGGTCTCACTATGTAATCCTGGTTGACCTGAAACTTGCTGTGTAGACAAGACTGGGTCCCACTTCAAAGAGACTGGCCCACCTGCCTTTGCCTCCCAAATGCAGGGTTGAAAGGCCTATGCTATTATGTCTGGCTAGTCCAACACTTTAAAGCCAGAAATGTTCTTGGCTGTATTTGTTTGTCTTTAGACTACTTTAGACATTGTTTGCAAAATATTTAGGAAACTGAGAAATGTTTCTGTTTTGTTTAGTCAGGGGTAGGTTATTTATTTTAATTGTTTTCCATTGTGGGGAACCAGTGAATTTATTGGGCTTACAGAGCATGGGGTTAGGGGAAGTGTTTACTGACAGAAACAGGGTTGACTCCATACTGGCTTCCCCATGGCTGCATAGGTAGAGGTCCCTGCACCATAGGTTGGTTATTTATTTATGGATATTTTGTAGCTTTGATTGTTGACTTGATTGTAGATAAATGCAGTTTATTTTATGTGCATTAGTGTTTTGCCTGCGTACACGTCTGTGTGAGAGTGTCAGATTCCCCGGAATTGGATTAATTGATTGTAAGCTGCCATGTGGGTGATGGAAACTGAACCTAGGTCCTCTGGAAGAGCAGGCACTACTCTTAGCTGCAGAGCCATCTTTCCAGCCCCTGGTAAATATATAGCTGCAGAACCATCTTTCCAGCCCCTGGTAAATATAAAGTTTAGGGATCTGTCTTTCTGTCTGCTCGCTCTTTTTCTCTCTCTTTCTTTCTTTCTTTCTTTCTTTCTTTCTTTCTTTCTTTCTCTCTTTCTGCGTTTTCATTGTAGAAGCCCAGCTAAACTTTTGGCAAAAATTGCTATTTTATTTAGGATTATTTTATTATTGAATTAATAAAAAATATTGTACAAGTGCTATATGTTACTATTAGGTATAAGTCAGAAATGCTAACCCTTTCCCCACTCTGTAGACCAGGCTGGCCTCGAACTCAGAAATCCCAGAAATCCGCCTGCCTCTGCCTCCCAAGTGCTGGGATTAAAGGCGTGCACCACCACTGCCCAGCTTCCCCACTCCTGATACCCAGTTTCCCTATGTAGATCTAGCTGACCTGGAACTTTGTAGACCAGGCTGGCCTTGAACTCAGATTCATCTGTCTTGTGTTTTCGAATTGCTGGGATTAAAGGCTGGGATTGTATCATCACTGTACACTTCGTGAGAACTTTAGAACTGTATACAGCATTTTTATGACCTTTTGCTCCATAGTATTTTACAATTGTTGTTTAAGTCATTTCTGTAACATGGAGCAAAATTACTTTTCCAAGGGATGTATCCCTCAGTGTAAATCTTTATTGTCTTGGAATTTTTTTTTTTGTTGGTATGTTTGTTTGTTTTGAGACAATTTCTCTCTGTAGCTCTGTCTGTCCTGGAATTTGCCCTGTATATCACACTGGCCTCAAACTTTGTTTTATTTTTTGAGACAGAGTCTCTCTATGTAGTTTCCATCTGAAACTCTGGGTAGACTATGCTATCCTCAGATTGGCCTCCCAAGAGCTGGGATCAGAGTTATGTACCACCATGCCTGTCTAAACTAGACTTTTTGAAAATTTTTTACGTTTATATTTGCTTTATGCAAAAATCAAGAGGACAACTTGGAAGAATCTGTTTCTACCTTTTGTGATGTGGGTTCTGGGATTCCAACTCAGGTTGTCAGGTTTGGTAGAAAATGAGTTCACACCCTTAATCAGAATAATCTCATTAAAGCTTTCTCTACTTACTGCTGGTGTACACAGGAATTATATATACTTTGATAGCTCCTTTATCTGATCCATAATAGGTGTTCTGGTGTTAAATCAACATTTATTTGATAGATTAGTATGTATTAGATATATTTTACTACTTTTGGAGAAAGAATCTCTTGTAGTACAGGCTGATTTTCTACCTCTTAAGTGCTAGGATTATAGGCATGTGAATTCATACCCTGTGGTTTTATGGAAAAAGTTTCACAGAAATGGGATCATATTTATTTTTGTTTTATTTTTTCTCTTATATTTATTTATTATGTTTTATGTAATTCTGCTGCTGTGTCCATGTGGAAGTCAGAACAACTTTCTGGAGTTGGATTCAGGTTTTCAGGCTTGCTGCAAATGCCTTTAGCTGCTGAGCCATTTTGCTGAACTTTACTTTCATTTTCTGTTTGAAATGGAGTTACTGCTACTCCTCCCTTCTTCCCTCCCTCCCTCCCTCCCTCCCTCCCTCCCTCCCTCCCTCCCTCCCTTCCTTCCTTGGGGCCCAGACCAGATTTCTCCATGTATCCCTGACTGTTCTGTAACTCACTCTGTAGACCAGGCTGGCCTCAGACTCAGAGATCCATCTGCCTCTGCTTCCCAAGTGCTGGGATTAAAGGCATGCACCACTACATTCTCACTTTGTGTCTTACTTAAGCTAGCCTCACACTTGGAGGAACTTGGAGGATCCTTTGCCTCTTAACACTGGGATTTTTGCCATGTACCACTATGTCATCCAGATCTCAAAGTTTGGGATTAATCCCCAAGATTTTGTAGTTTATATCATAGAGCTGTTTGCTATTAAACTACCCTCCCACTTTGAAAAGGGGTATTTTAAAACCCAGTTTTGTTACATCTGTTTGGTCAGACAGGTAGGAAATAGCCTATTCTTTTTTTTTTTTTTTTTTTTTTTTTGTTTCAAATTTTCAAAAATTTCTCTGTGTAGCCCTGGCTGTTCTGGAACTCTGTAGACCAGGCTGGCCTCGAACTCAGAAATCTGCTTGCCTCTTCCTCCCAAGTGCTGGGATTAAAGTCGTGCACCACCACTGCACTGCAGAAATAGCCCATTCTTGTTTGAGAATCTTCTGAACTGAGAGGAAGAGTTGATTTAGCATTAAAGTTGAAGGCTTTAGATACTACAAGATTTGATTTTTGGCTTCCCAGTGAGTATAGAATAAAGTACTTACTTTCCACAAGTAACAAATTAATATTGTGTGTGTCATGCATACATGCATTTGCGTAGTATATGTCTGTGTATAGGTATTCCCACCTGTGTACACATTGTGTGAACATGAAAGCCAAAGGAGGCAGTTGGCTTATTCCCTTGAGGCAGGGTATCTTACTGAACCTGGAGCTGTGTGGTGGCCAGCAAGCCTGTTTGCCTGCTCTGCACTGGAGTCACAGATGTGCATGACTATGCCAGCCATTTTAACATGGCATTTGGGGATTTAAAGTTGGGTTCTATGCAAGCATTCTTACTGGGTGAGTCATCTCTCCACTCCAGATGATTTTTGTGTTTTAAGAAAGTTATTGGATAATTTCATTGCAGGCAGTCATTTGGTTATTGGAATAATTGAGACTGGTCTTGGAACTTCCTGGTGTAACTTACTTCTCAATAATAGTTTTCCACACTATTCTTAAGCATTTTTTGTTGTGTATTGTTTATTTTTAAAGAGATGGCTACTTCTGTTGGTACTTGAATCATTGGTTATGTTGTATCTTCCTTCTATGAAAGTGTCCATCACCCCACCCCCTACCCCCCTTTCTGGCCTTTTTTCTGTTTTATTTGAAAGAGGTCTCATATTGCCCAGGTTGACTTCAAATCTGCTGAGTAGCTGAGTTTGTCCTTGGATTCCTGATTCTTCTGCCTCCACCTCAGAAGTTCTGCCATGTTACCTATGTACTATTATGCCTCAACCTCAGCCTCAGCTTTCATGGTTCTGGTCTTAGACTATTGATTCCCATTATTGAACCAAACTGAAAATTTTTGTTGCCAAATACTTTTTCAACATATTTCTCTCTTTGTGATAAGATGTGTTGTCCAGGATAACCTTAAATTTTCTTGCTTTATTTTTTTATTTTTTATTTATTTTTTTTGTGACGGGGTCTCACTTTGTGGCCTTGGCTGGCCTGGATTTCATTATTATAGACCAGGTTGTTAGAGGTCCACCTGTCTCTTTGTCTTTTGAGTACTGGGAGTTAAAGGCATGGGCCACTAATATAAACGTCTTGTGTAATCGATGGGGTTATAGGATGAAAACAATACCTGATTTCTGTGGACAGAAGTACTGGAGGCTAAGTATGGTGGGCCATATCTCTAGTTCTCTGGAGGATTGCCAATAACTGTGTGTTGACATACTTTTATTTATTTATTTATTTATTTATTTGTTTGTTTTTTGTTTTTCGAGACTGGGTTTCTCCGTGTAGCCCTGGCTGTCCTGGAACTCACTCGGTAGACCAGGCTGGCCTCGAACTCAGAAATCCGCCTGCCTCTGCCTCCCAAGTGCTGGGATCAAAGGCGTGCGCCACCACCGCCCGGCCTATTTATTTATTTTTTACTCTACAGATTTTATTCCCCCCCTCCCCTCCCCATGAGGATACCCCAGCCCCCACCTTGACCCCACCTGACCTCTGAATTCCCTGGGGCCTTCAGTCCCTTGAGGGTTAGGAGCATCATGTCTGATTGAACACAGACCCTGTAGTCCTCTGCTGTATATGTGTTGGGAACCTCATATTGGTGGTCCAGTGTTTGAGAGATTGATTGCCAGTAATTTGAGGTCAGCTCAGGTAATGTTGTAAAGCTTTGTCTCAAGAAATTAAAAAAATGAGCCATATGTGTTAGCACCAGGGACTCTGAGTTCCTGTGTCTGTGCGATGGTTAGGATGCCACCCTTTTTACAGGTGTGTCGGGCCATTCTGATTTGGGTGGTCATCATACTGTACTAATGATCTGGAGAAGAGGGATCGCAGGCTGTTTGGTGGTGGTTTTTACTTTTTTTTTGCTTTTGTGTTTATGTTTTGAGATAGATCTCACTATGTAGCCCTTGGCTCACCCGAAATTTACTATAAAGACGGGCAAGCCTCAACTTATGTGAAGTCTTCCTGCCCTGACCTAATGAATACAGGGGTTTCAAGCTTGAACCACCACACTTGATTAAAGTTTGGGGTTTTTTTTTGTCGATGTTTGGTTTGGTTTTCTAGGGGGAGGTTTTGTTGTTGATTTGAGACAGGGTCTCTATGTAGCCTTGACTGTCCTTGAACTCTTGTTTGGCCTGCTTTTTGCCTCTTGAGTGTTGGAATCAAATATGAGACTCAAGTTTTAAGGGATCACAAATGCCACTTTCATCAGGACTCTGGAAGGAAACAAATGAGCAAATGAGGTTGACCAAACTGTACAGTTGAGAAATAAGACTTAGCAAGTAGAAAGAAATGGCTCACATCAGGTGCTTCACCGGCCCCAGCCTAAAGCTGTTTTATACTTGATTTTAGCTAAAGAGCAGAAAAGTGATCTATGCTGTTAATTTTTACCTCTTTGGTAGTGGGTTTTATTTTGTGCTGTAACATAATACATGAGACTGGTTATCAAATTGAAGACCTTATACAATGCTGAGCAACTGATTTACCACTGAATTATGTCTCTCGGTCAGTTCTGGTAGTGGCAGGTTTATATAATTGTGAGTATAGCTCTGGTTCTTAATTAACATCAGCAGTTTTAATTTTTCTGGCTGCCAGGGATGGCTCAGCAAGTCACTTGTCAACACAGCCTTAGTGATCTCAGTTTGATCCCTGGAACCATGCAAAAAAGTAGAAGAGAACTAAGTTTTCCAAGTATCTGACCTTGCTAGTATTTGTGTATGCTAGTAATAAATACATATATATTTTTAAAGGGTTTATTTATTTTATGTATGTGAGTACTGTAGACACACCAGAAGAGGGCATCAGATCCCATTGCAGATGATGATGAGCTACCATGTGGTTGCTGAGAGAATTGAACTCAGGACCTCTGGAAGAGCAGTCAGTGCTCTTAATCGCTGAGCCATCTCTCCAACCCCCACAAATACATATTTTATAGTAGCTTTAGTTTTCAACTGGGGGAAGGTTTAGAATTCTGAGATTAATTTGAGCCCATCCTAATGGTTAGGGTAAATTGTTGAGATATTAAGTCAGATCTTTGTGTCCCTTTCATCTTTTGAGGTAAGGAGAGGTAATGTGTGTAGATGTACTTAATACAGCCAGTTCTGTTAACCTCTCAAGAACATTGTCTGTATTTCAGGATATTTTGAAAAGATCTAGTAAGGATTGAGTGTACTGAGAGCTCTTTAAAACATGAAATTGTTTTCTTTCTTACAGATATAGAAGCACAGATTCGAGAAATTCAAGGCAAGAAAGCAGCTCTTGATGAAGCCCAAGGAGTGGGCCTTGATTCCACTGGTTATTATGACCAAGAAATTTATGGTGGAAGCGATAGCAGATTCGCTGGATATGTAACATCGATTGCTGCAACTGAACTTGAAGATGTAAGTTACAAATTATCTAGGAGGCAACGATTTTGTTTCGTTTTGTTTTTGGTTTTTTTGAGAGAAAATACAGGAATTTTCTGTTTGAGTTGCATGGTTAAAAGGAGAGAAACAATGTAATCACACACACACACACACACACACACACACACACACACACACACACATAGAGGGAAAACAGTTATACACCTATACACCCTTCATTGTGTAATCCTAGCTAGCCTGGAACTGGATATGTAGACCCATCCACACAGATACTCATACATGCCACATATGTGATCCTATATGTAGACCATGCTGTCCTCAAACTTTGTCTTCCAACTGCTGAGACTAAAGGGGCATGCTGCCATAATCCTCTCTGGTTTTTGATAGAATGTTTCACAGTCAGCCCGTTTCTGTCTGCTAAATACTGGGGTCCTCACCACCCTCAGATACCTCCTAAGGTGCTTAGTTTTGAATTTTTTTGTAGAAGACTTATCTGAATATTGTTACATGATATATAAAGCACTTTCACATCATTTGTGATATAAATTCTTGTTACCTAATCCTGTCCAAAGTACCCTATAGAAAAAGTAACTGGACTGTAAATAATTTTTTGTGATTTGATTCCTGTTTTTGGATGAAGCTTCAGGTCTTGTTCATTCTAACAAATGCTTTACCACTTGACTAACCAACTCTATAAATTATGTATTTTTGTTGTTATTATTGTTATTTTGAGACAGGATCTCCTTAAAGGTACGTCAGGGTGCTAGATTATAGGCTTGTGCCACTATAAGTAAGTTTTTCTTGATGTGTTGTATCTATTTCAGTTTTTTAAAAAATAACTATATTATTTTTATTCTTTGGGAATTTCATACTTTTTTTTTTTGTTTTTTGTTTTTTGTTTTTGTTTTTGTTTTTGTTTTTCGAGACAGGGTTTCTCTGTGTAGCCCTGGCTGTCCTGGAACTCACTCTGTAGACCAGGCTGGCCTCGAACTGGGAATTTCATACTTGATTACATTGTTTCTTGATCTTATTCACCACCTCCCCCTCCCCCTAACTCTTCCCAGACCTACTCTATGCCCTTCCAGCTCTGTCACTTGAGTCTAGTTTGTGCTGCTAAGGTATTCATGGGTGTGGAGCATCCACTGTGGTATGGCAGCTATACCCTTAAAACTTTCCCCCAGAGGTCATCAGCTGTCAATAGCTCCTCAGCTAGGGGTTGGAATTCATGAAGCCTGCTCCATGCTGTAGTTTAGTCTTGTCTGGCAGCCACAGCTGCTGTGAGTTCTTGAGGGCAGCAGTCCTCTCCTGTCCAGAAGACACTGTTACCCTATCCTTTCCAGTCTGCTTCTTAGAATCTTTTTTCCCTCACTTCTGGACAGTTTCTGAACCTTCAGAGGAATCTGTGATACAGATGTTCCATTTTGGCTGAAGAAAATAGAACATCAAAGTTTTTTATGTAAATTCTACATAGCTTTTCTTCTGATTATTTTAAACGTTCAAATTTGACCCTATAGTTATTTAATCAGTTTTGTGTGATTACTTTTTGACACTTTATACCCATTTTGAAGATATTTTTTTAAAAGATTTATTTATTTATATGAGT
>JANHMN010000001.1:137112132-137155365 GCA_030674055.1 Rhabdomys pumilio | reverse complement strand
TTGTTGACTTGTTTCTGTCGTTAACTAAAACTCCAGCTCCCTCTCCCTCTCCCTCTCCCTCTCCCTTCCCCCCCCCTCTGTGTGTCTGTTTCTCTCTCGCTCTCTCTTGTATGTGCATGTGTTTTGAGACAGAGTCTTGATATTCTAGTTCATATTGACCTTACACTTAGAATTTTCCTGTCTCTGCCTTAACTAAGTCCTAGGATTAGGAATTCTGTGTTGGCGCAACCATACTTGGCCATAGCACTTGGGTTTCTTACCTAGTAGTGAAAGACAATGATGGCTGTATGTTCTAGAAACATTTTATTTTAAAGTAGAATGTCTGAGTGTGTAGTGCTGTGTAAACATGTTGTTAGGAAGTCGATACCTTTGATAAAAATTATTGTTGACTTGTTTCTGTGGTTAACTAAAACTGAAGAAAGAGTTCCAAATAAACCCATGGTAGTTGCTAAATTACAAATTTTGTCGTGTTGATTTTTATGTTGTGACCTTTGGGTGTTTGATTGCAGGATGACGATGACTACTCATCATCCACAAGCTTGCTTGGTCAGAAGAAGCCTGGATATCATGCCCCTGTGGCATTGCTTAATGATATACCACAGTCAACAGAACAGGTGATGCTTCACAGTTGATTTAGCTTACAAAAAGGGAATGCGTTCCCATGGAATTTTAGCAGTCAGTTCTCAGACTGTTTGGAGAGAAGAACTGGCTTGGGGGAGTCAGAAATAATTGTTCTGTAAAGGCAGTCATTACATGAAACCTAGACTTTTGGAAACTGATCAGCCACACACTTTTTTTTCTTAAATAATGGTTATTCATTTGATGTGTGTAGCGGGGAGGGGTTATTTAATAGAGTGGATATTAAAGTGAGATGTACCTTTTTTTCAGTATGACCCATTTGCTGAGCATCGTCCTCCAAAGATTGCAGACCGGGAAGACGAATACAAAAAGCATAGGCGGACCATGATAATTTCCCCAGAGCGTCTTGATCCTTTTGCAGATGGTAATTCTTTCCCACTTTTCTATAAGTATTCAGAAATTTATTTTAATTAAGTTGTCTTTAGCCCTTTGATTTTTTTTGGCATGCTTATGAATTTGCTTTTTGTTTTTAAAGACCCCCTTATAGATTTGTATAGATTTGGTTGAAGTCACAGATGCCATATTCTTCATCTTTATAATGCAAGTTTTCTTTCCAGGTAGAAGGACAAGAAAATAATGAGCCAATGCCATAGAAACGCAAAGGGTTAAAGGTTTTTCTTTTACTTTTGTTTTGGGTACGCTTGGTATACTTGGAACAAATGTGTTTTTCTGCTCAAAATACTTTCAAATTATTGCAAAGTTTTCATTCCAAATTCTAGAGTTTTGGATTGTTACTTTTGAGAAACTGTTTCTCACACTAGTTCCCCTCTTTCTGTTATAGCTTAGTAAATGCACCTACTTTGCTCTATTCAACTTTATATAGTTAAAACAAAGTTATATACAAAGACTTTGGTGTTTAATAGTTGGAGTCTGTTTTGGTAATTGTAGTGTGCAAGGGGCATAGTGAGCCTGATGGAAGATTCCTCAGGTGAGTGAGTCCCACCATCAAAACTAAGTGCCTGTTTTTAAAAATAGATTCTGCTGCAGGTTTACAAATTAGACTTTCAGCCTGCATGAATTAATAGGGATATTCTTTGCTTTACTTGCATAATTGTAATTGATTTAAACATGTATGTCAGAATTCACAGGCCCATACTAACTGTCCTTAATTTCTTTCCTACAGCAGTACTGCTATATGCCAGTCCTGTCTGCATTCTTAAGGGTGCAGTTCAACACATCCTCTCTAGATTATGGTGAAAAAGTATTCCAAAGGAAGTCTTATCAGAGCTAGTGTCAGAAAGAATGACACTACCAATTGGGCATGATCGTCAGCATAGGAGATGTCTTAGAATTTTATTATTTTGTCCTAAATTTTAATGCTATACTACTTGTATAGCCATTATCTCTTTTCTAAAGCATAGTGTGCCTTTGTGGTTCTTGTTATATACTGTTTGGGCTTCTTTAAGATATTTTACAGTTTGAAAAGCAAATATGAAATTTTAACCAAGAGACTAACACATCTCTTTGTACACCACTTCTCTTTTATGTGCATAGTAGTAACTGGTAGAATAATATTTAAGTTATATGTTTCCAGTTGTAATTGTACTTTCTAAGAAATAGAATTATATATTGGGTCAAGGAAAAAACTTTAAAAAGCATGAAGCCCTTTTTAGTAATGTGACGTGAGAATATGATTGTAGGTATATTTTTTTATAATCAGATTTTCTAAGTTACAACTGTTTAGATCACTGTATGAAGAACTTATGTTAGTCAGTTACTGTAGTCAGGATTTTAACAGCTTGCAACAGGTAATGTTTTGAATATAAATATCTTTCCAAAGTGTTACTAATGGTAAAGAGATAATTTTCTAGGCTTCTATTCTGCTGCTTGAAGTCAGAACTGCTGATGGAGACAAAGGCACGAAAGTGTACGTATTCCGGATTAGCAACCCAGGAACCCATCACTTCTGAAGACTAAACTGTGCTGTCATTTTGCTTTATATATGCATTAAAATAATTGTTTTAAACTGCTGTAGATATGTTTGTGTTCAAACAGGTTAAATTGATCAGCAAACTCAATAAAAAAGTAAGATGTATAAAATTATCAAAGTTTTCCACCAAAAAATAAATTAAATGATTATGGAATAACATAATATTAGAGCAGGGCAGAGAAATCAGTTGAACCTAATACCCTTTATTTATTGTATTCTTGTCCTGTTGCTGTTCTTTTCTGCAGGAGGGAAGACCCCTGATCCTAAAATGAATGCTAGAACCTACATGGATGTCATGCGAGAACAGCATCTGACTAAGGAAGAGGTAGGAACTGCTTTCTCAGAGTAATGGCTGTGAAATACTGTCGGAACACTGAGAGAACTTTATATTTATCTGTTTGTTTGTTTGTTTGTTTGGTTTTTTTTTTTTTTTTTTTTTGATTTTTTTTTGATTTTTTTGATTTTTCGAGACAGGGTTTCTCTGTGTAGCCTTGGCTGTCCTGGAACTCACTCTGTAGACCAGGCTGGCCTCGAACTCAGAAATCCGCCTGCCTCTGCCTCCCAAGTGCTGGGATTAAAGGCGTGCGCCACCACTTCTTGGCTTTATCTAGGTTTTGATGTTCATAACAATGATTTTTTTCTTTTGTTTCCCTCTCCTGCGGCCCCCCCCCCCCCAAGACAGGTTTTTCTATGTAGCCCTGGCTGTGCTAGAACTCTTTCTAAAAGAGTCTAGGCTGGTCTTAAACTCAGAGATCCATTTGTCTCTCCAGTTCTTGGCTTAAAGCTGTGTGCTATACTGCCTAGCTTATTTTTTTTATTATTATTATTTTGAAAAGGTGATCTCATTATGTAGCCCTGGCTGACCTAAAACTCAGAGAGATCTGCCTGTTTCCCCCTCTGAAGTGCTGGAATTAAAGGTGTGAACAATCAAAATTGGAGTGCAGTATTTCAATCATAAAAAGTTAAAAAATATCTCAGAATTGTATGACCTGTGACACTTGCTACTTTGATTTCCTGGAGTTCCCTGGCTTCCTGTGTGCCTGCTTGCCCAGGAGATGGTTAAGGGAGGTTACTAGCATACCTCCTGAAGCATACCTCCTGAAGCTCGTGGTCACATTGAGTTTTGATGGACACCTGCTGGAGATGGG
Source organism: Rhabdomys pumilio (assembly GCA_030674055.1). Taxonomy (NCBI): domain Eukaryota; kingdom Metazoa; phylum Chordata; class Mammalia; order Rodentia; family Muridae; genus Rhabdomys; species Rhabdomys pumilio. The sequence continues at coordinate 137,151,648 of JANHMN010000001.1, read as the reverse complement.
GTTTGGCAGTAGATGGAGAATTTTAATCCTTTTGGCTTACAGAGATAATTCTGTGCTAACATGGATGCAGTGCTAACAAGTCAAACCTCAACTGTTCTTGTATTTTTGGTTTTCATTAAATTCATTTGTGTTTGCGTGGTATGTCATGGTACATGCCATGGTGTGCTTGTGAAAGCCAAACGACAACTGGCAGGAGTTAGTTGTCCAGGGCTTGGTAACAGAAAGTGCTATTACCGGTTGAGCTATCTTGCCATCACTGGTCCTAATATCTATCTTTATTGTTGTTTGAAGTAGGGTCTTCTTGTAGCCCAGGCTAACCTAGTACTCACTCTGTAGTCCTATAGTCACAGGCTGATTCTTCTACCTCAGCCTCCTGAGGGTTAAGGAGGGTTAAGGTTACCAAGATTTCCTTGGCTTGTTGTAATAGCTCCTGCATCTTTATTAGCAATAAAAGTAAGTAGGGTTTGTTAGGTGATTTAAAGGGAACTGAAACCTCATTTTAAAATGAAAGGCTAAATTAAATGCATTTATTATGACACTTAAGTCCCCCCCCCCCCTTGGTTTTTCGAGACAGGGTTTCTCTGTGTAGCCCTGGCTGTTCTGGAACTCACTCTGTAGACCAGGCCGGCTTGAAGTACTGGGATTAAAGGCGTGCACCACCACCGCCTGGTGACACTTTTTTTTTCTTTTCTTTTTTAATTTTTTGGTTTTTCGAGACAGGGTTTCTCTGTAAAGTCCGGGCTGTCCTGGAACTCACTCTGTAGACCAGGCTGGCCTTGAACTCAGAAATCCGCCTGATTCTAGCCTCCCAAGTGCTGGGATTAAAGGCGTGCACCACCACCGCCTGGCAAGTTTTATTTTCATGTTCTTAGTTCTTTTTTGTTTTTGAGACAAGAGTCTTGCTATGTATTCCTGGCTGGTCTAGAACTCACGCATTGTCTTGAATTCAAACCAATATAACTGCCTTAGCTTATGGATCACAGGCGTGTACCCGACTTGAGTCTTAAAAACTTTCAGTTGCATATTTTTCAATTCTCTGCTGTTAAGTGGGTATTTACTTACTGACTAGGGAGATTATAAGATTAACTTCACTAGCCTCACTGACTAGAGGTTTTCTGTTTTCAGTAACATTTACTTTACTGGCTTCAAATTGTAGGCTGTTGAATACTGCAGAGTTGTGTATGTGTGTTTAGGAAGAAAGACAATGCTGTAGAACTATAAATACACAATAGTAAAGCAAAGGAATGCTACCACTAGGAACACAACGTGAGTGTTTGTTTTATTTTTATTTTTTTGGAGATAGTTTCTTTATAGTCCTGGCTGTCCTAGAATTTAGAGATCGTCTGCCTTTGCCTCCCAGTGCTGGGGTTAAAGGTGTGTACCATGCACCTGGCTATGAATGGAATACTAAATAGCTTATTGAAAAATGATTATACTAGTAGAATAAAAACTTCACTAAATAATTTTTTTTCTTTTGCCGGGCAGTGGTGGCGTACACCTTTAATCCCAGCATTTGAGAGGCAGAGGCAGGCAGATTTCTGAGTTTGGGGCCAGCCTGGTCTACAGAGTGAGTTCCAGGACAGCAGGGCTTTACAGAGAAACCCTGTCTCGGAACCCCCCCCCCCCCAAAAAAAAAAGTGTGAAGAATTTTTTTCTTTCTATTTTCTGGTGCTGAGGATTGACTAGGATCTCAGTCATGCTTGGTAGGCATAAGCTGCTTGAGTTTCCTCCATCTAATAAAATTATGTGAAAGATAAATGCTCTCTGCTCTTTCAAATGTTTTTCAGAGAGAAATTAGGCAACAACTAGCAGAAAAAGCTAAAGCTGGAGAACTAAAAGTCGTCAATGGAGCAGCAGCTTCCCAGCCTCCCTCAAAACGAAAACGGCGCTGGGATCAAACTGCTGACCAAACTCCTGGTGCCACTCCCAAAAAGCTATCAAGTTGGGATCAGGCAGAGGTAATCTTTTATTTATTTATTTTTATTGCTATTTCCATATTTTTCTCTATTGTCTGTGCTCACTTTTGGGTTTGTAAAACCAGTTACTATTGAGTAGGTGGCTTGAGTGACAGAAAACAGTTCATGTCCATATTTCTCAACAATAGAGGTTTGAAGTAGAGGATCAAAAGTGCAACAGGGTTCTTGTCTGGGGAGAGCACCTTGTCACTGTTTTCACGTAACTTTTCTCTAGTTCTTCGGTTTTCTCTAACCTTGAATATCCCCAGCCTTCATACGGTCATATCAGGGTTAACAACCTCAATACCTCAATAGGGCTTTGAGATATAGTTATGTTGAGGAATGGAATATTCTTTTTCAGTTTAATTTTGTGTTTTTAAATTTTATTTTCTTCTTGAAGGCATGCTTTGCTTTGTAGCTCTGGCCAGTCTGGAACTTGTTTTTATAGATCACAGTGGCATCAAATTCAGAGATTGATCTGCCTCTGTCTTGCAAGTGCTGGGGATTAAGGGTGTGTGCCAGGCCACCACTCAGGGTTAGAATATTAATTTTAAACATGTGGTATGTTACATTGTGGAGATTGTGGAGTACAATATAGTAGTTTTCCTTGACCAAAGTTGGTAATTGGGTAACACTACTATATTCTTGTCAGCTTATACACTGATGAGATTTCTTTCTATCTCTGTCTCTCTGCCTTCAAGACAGGGTTTCTCTGTATAGCTACTCTGTGGACCAGGCTGGCCTTGAACTCACAAAGATAGACCTGCTTCTGCCTCTACAGTGCTGGGATTAAAGGCATGTACCAGCACCGCCTGGCTTGGATTATCTCTTAAGAGATAAGGTTTCATTATGTATCCCAGGCTAGCCTGGAATTAGCTATGCATACCAGGCTGGCTTAAGATTCTTTTCTCTTTGCTTTCTGAATGTGCTTCCATGCCTAGTCCAAAGCCACGATAAACTTATTCTACTCAAAGCTGCTTAGCTTGTATGTTTGTAACTAGCTAGAAGGGTTTATTTTTCTTACAAGATTTACTTTTAGTTAGGTATTTGACTGAATGTACACCACACGTGTGCAGCTACTCAAGAGAAAGTGTCAGATGCATTGAAATTGGAGATAGAGGTTGTTGTGAGCCACGTCTGTGAGTGGTAGGAACTGAATTCAGGTTCTATGCAAGAGCAGTTAAATGGTCTTAACTGTTGAGCCTTCTTTTTTTTTTTTTTTTTTTTTTTTTTAAATTTATTTATTTTTTTTTAAATTTAAGACACTTTATTTATCAATATTTGTATAAACATATGTACTTATACATGTATACAGATATACATACATATACAAATGATAATTAAATAGTAAAATGTATTTAAAAAGTATGGGGGGTTGGGAAGAGTGGAAGGAAGGAGAGAAAGGGGAAAGTTAGGTAAATACAGTGTTCATATATGAAATTCTCAAAAAGGAATCCAGTTTTTTAAAATGTTCAACAGATTAACTAGCATTTTACAATATGAAAGTAAATATGGCCTATAATTATGTTGAAGGACATTTTAACTCACTACAAACTTTGAAGTTTAAAATAAGATCACAAAAAAATTATTTTACCCAGCATACTAACACAAACCACAATAACGTTTTATAATTCAAAGTATTGCTGAGAACAAGAAAATAGATTGTCAGGAACTAAGTCAGCAGAACCAGGGGTACACTGTGTGTTAATTTTTTTTTTTTTTAATCAAATCATAATTTTTACTTTTTAACACGGGTTATAAACACAAAAATGCAGAATGTGGGGAAGGGGATGACACAGGAACATAGATGTTCAGGGGGAGTACAGATATCTTTCAGAACAGGGTATCAGCTGGGTGAAGGTTCAGGGGTCAGATCACTATGACTCTTTCTATGATTCCCTTGTCATATGGTACTATCTGCCAAAGACTGCCTATTTACAAGGTTTATGACTACTCAGGCTGGTAGATTTCAACAAAAGCTGCCTGTTTACAATAGTTTATAACCCTCTGTTTCAGTGTTTTTCCATAGAGACCTAAGTCTTTGTGTTAGCAGGCATATATGTCAGGCCTATTGCTGATTTTAGGCTTATGGCTGATTTTAGGCCTTCAGTGTATAAGCAGGGCAGCCCCTGACATCTCCTCCCTTCTCCAAGTATAGAAGGGCTGTGTCTATTCTAATCTTGCCAAGGCGGGGATAGAGGCCTGACCTCCAGTAATTAAAGGGGACATTGTAATGGCTCCAGTCCTCCTGTCGTTGTCCAGTGAGGCATAAGGGCCATACCTGTCCCGATGTCTTTTTCCTGGAGAGGGGATACTTTTGACATCTACCCCTATGCAGTCAGGCTTGTCCCTCAGGGAACCCAGAAACATATTTTTAACTTTTATTTATATTCCCTTGCAGTGCTTAGCCTCTCAGCCTCAGCAAGAATTCAGATCGCCAGACAGAAGGGGTTCTGGGTGGCCCCTCTCTGCTTGGTCTAGGGGTGGAAGCCCCCTCTTTTAGGCTGTTGAGCCTTCTTGAGCTGAGTATGTGTTTCTAGAAAAGTCATTAGGACTCAGACCTACCTTTCTTCTGCTCATTTATGGAAATTAGGATGCACGGCAGGAAGATTCATACTCCCACCTTTTCTTTGCATAGGAAGGGCAAATTAAGTTTGTGAATAATTTGTTTTCATTCGTTACTTATCTAATCCATACGTTTTTGTTGTTGTTATTGTTGTTTATTTTTGAGACGGGGTTTCCTTGTGTAGCTTTCCAGGTTGTCCTGGAACTGGCTATATAAACCAGGCTAGCCTTGAACTCAGAGACCCACCTACCTCTATCCAGAATCATTTTTTTCTCCATCATGAATAAAAATCTTTATTAGCTGAGTATGGGGAAAGTGAGGCAGGATTATGAGATACAAGCCAGTTTCTGGGCTAACTTGTCTCAGAAAAGCTTACCCCACTTCCCCAAGCCCCTGCCACCACCAAGACTCTGGATATTCAGAGCTATTTTACATTCTTGGATAACTTTCTCAAGTCCACTTCTAATCTTTCTTCCCTCTGATGTTGCTGCCAAGCTTGATAGTCTGAGTTCCAAATATAGGATTCATGTGGTAGAGAGAGACAATACACTCCCGTGAGTTATCCTCTGATCTCCACGTTTGCTCAGTGGCATGTGTGTACCCAAACACATGCATACAAATAAATAAATATAGTTTGTTTTTTTTTTTTTTTCGGTTTTTCGAAACCAAACCCTACACAGGGTTTCTCTGTGTAGCCCTGGCTGTCCTGGCACTCACTCTGTAGACCAGGCTGGCCTCGAACTCAGAAATCCACCTGCCTCTGCCTCCCAAGTGCTGGGATCAAAGGTGTGCGCCTCCACTACCTGACAAGTCTTTTTTTTCTTTAAGTTAGGGTTTTACTATGTAGCTCAGGGTTACCTGAAACTCATTTTATAAACCAGATTGATTTTGAATTCAGAGAGATTCACTTTTCTCTGGCTTATAACATTTTTTAAAAGTATTTCTTATAATTTCATGTGGATTCCTTCTTCCCCAGAGGTTCTAGGTCTTAGGGATCCAGTTTGGGATGCACTAATTTTAGAGCTGAAAGTCTTGCACTGGAGATGTAGATAGACAAACTGACATGAATTTTCTAAACTCAGAGTTCTTAGTATATTTCAAGACACCCTGTAACATCTGTGAGGTTATTAGAGCAGCCTTGCTTTCGGTTTTCAGTGAGCTTACTAAGTATGCAGCATATGAGAGTTAAAGGAAGCTACACAGTCTCCATTCTATATATTCCAAATGGCTGTTCTAACCAGATACAAGTTTATTGAACTTTGTAGACTTTAGGTCTGGTTAACTTTGACATCATTTTTTTTCTCAATTTACATTTTTATAATTATTTAAAAAAAAAAGAGAAGTCAAAGAACCATAGCAAATAATAGATTGATAAGTGCAGCAGATAAATGAAACTTGAGTCTGGGTTTCAGAGTATCAAGCACAGAGACAGCTGGGGTAGCCTGACTGAGAGTGAGGTAGTTAGCTCAGTTCTTCAGAATGAGGTAGCAGTCTTCATTCTTCCCATGGAGGACCTGGCTTCTCTCTCATGCGTGCTGGCTTCTCTCTCATGTGTGCGCGTGTATCCTCCCTCCCTCCCTCCCCCCCCCCCCCCCCCCCCCTCTCTCTCTCTCTCTCTCTCTCTCTCTCTCTCTCTCTCTCTCTCTCTTTTGTTTGTTTGTTTGTTTGTTTGTTTTTTTCTCAAGACAGGGTTTCTCTGTGTAAGCCTGGCTGTCCTGGGACTCACTCTGTAGACCAGGCGGGACTTACTCTGTAGACCAAGCTGGCCTTGAACTCAGAAATCTACCTGCTTTTGCCTCTCAAGTGCTGGGACCAAAGGCGTGTACCTGACTATGCCTTCTTTTTCCTACTGTAGCCAGACATTTTTATCATGGGGTAAATAATAGGTGTTTTAGCTGTTTTCAAGAACAGTGTTTTTACTCTTGGGCTCCTTTGCTATTCTGTCTTGTTGTTATAGTAAGAGAGAATCAGCCTGAGTGAGTGAGCCAGGATATGTGTCTTGGTAACAGCATGAGACAAACATGCTTAGGTCTGAAATGGGGGTTATTCCTCTTTCAGAGTCAATTTTTGCAAGCTTAAGCAGCTCATGGCAAATTATCAACACAATATATACTCACAAAGGTTTATAACCCAGAATTTTTTGTGTATTTTTAAAAATATATTTATTTTAATGTACATTTGTGTTTTATCTGCATTTATGTTTATATGAGGGTATTGACTTCCCTGGAACTGCAGTTACAGACAGTTGTGAGCCACCATGTAGGTGCTGGGAATCAAACTGGGACCTTTGGAAGAACAGCCAGTGCTCTTAACTGTTGCGCCATCTCTAGCCTTGTGTTTTAATTTAGTGCTTTTTACATTTTCAGTTTCAAATGAAAGCTGTAAATTGGTTTTGATCATAAGCATTTGCAAGTCAGTAAGCAAAATAAAAGATGTCTAACTTACCACTGAAAGATACATTTATTAGGTTTTGTGCAACAGAAAATTTGTAGTTATATCTCTAAGGTATATAGGTATATGAAATAAAATTCCTTTGCTTTGTTTAGACCCCTGGGCATACTCCTTCTTTAAGATGGGATGAGACACCGGGTCGTGCAAAAGGAAGTGAAACACCTGGAGCAACGCCAGGCTCAAAAATATGGGATCCTACACCTAGTCATACACCTGCGGGAGCTGCTACTCCTGGACGAGGCGATACACCAGGCCATGCAACCCCAGGACATGGTGGTGCAACTTCCAGTGCTCGCAAAAACAGATGGGATGAGACCCCCAAAACAGAAAGAGGTGGGTACTTTAGTGGAATGTAGATGTGTGTTTGGGTGAAGTGTAAAGAAATGCAACACACTTTAAACTTTGTTTAAATTAAAATTTAAAAAAAAAATTCTTTTCCCCCTTTTGAAGAGACTGAAGATTTTAGGAAGAACCATAAGAGAAGATAAATTTTATGTGTTTTTTTGTTTGTTTGTTTTTCGAGACAGGGTTTCTCTGTAGCGCTGGCTGTCCTGGAACTCACTCTGTAGACCAGGCTGGCCTCGAACTCAGAAATCCGCCTGCCTCTGCCTCCCAAGTGCTGGGATCAAAGGCGTGCGCCACCAACTGCCTAGCAAATTTTATGTTTTAAGATATTAAAATAATAATAATAATAATAATTATTTTGTGGCCCTCTTTTTTTTTTTTAAACTTTTAAACTTAAAAATAAAAAATGTTGTGAATACCATTTCACTAGCCTTAACTTTCCTCAGCCTCCGTGTGTATGTGTATGTTTAAATACACCAGTTTTAACTATTTTTAAAGTGCACAATTTAGTGGTTTTAAGCATATTTCCAGTGTTGCACAGCTATGACTTTGACTGCTATTCACTTTTTTTTTCTTTCAGTGATTCAAAAAGAAACTTCATTCTTTAGATAAAGTTTTCCTTTCTTCCATTACTTTCTGGCTTCTGCCAGGCTATATTTTATGTTGTCTCAGAAATTTGCCTAAATCTAGTGTTTCCTATATAGTGAGAATAGCTGGAACATGGCTCAAGATAACAGTGAGGTGTGGATAAAAAGTTTTGTTTTTCTGTTTCTCATTAGTTGATGTGTGTAACTTTGTAGTCAGTGGAAACGAAACAAATACCGGGCAAAAGTTTAGCTGGATCTTGTTTTAGAAATATCTTCTTTTTGAACTTAATCAAATTGTATGTCGGGGAATTAGTGTTTTAAAAGTGGTTAATAGTTGATTTTACTGACCCTTTGTCTTTGAAGATACTCCTGGGCATGGAAGTGGATGGGCTGAGACTCCTCGAACAGATCGAGGTGGAGACTCTATTGGTGAAACACCAACTCCTGGAGCAAGTAAAAGAAAGTCTCGTTGGGATGAAACGCCAGCTAGTCAAATGGGTGGAAGCACTCCTGTTCTGACTCCAGGAAAAACACCAATTGGCACACCGGCCATGAACATGGCTACCCCCACTCCAGGTATAATTTTTTTTATTGTTCTTTCTCTTACAGTTATATTAATTTTTTTTTTTTTTTTGGCTGCTGGTTTTTCTAGGTTTTATTAATGCTGACTTTTCTATTAAGAATGTAAACATAAATATATAACTCTTGATTTGCATTTGCTATGTGTTTTTAACTGATGTTAATTGTTTGTATCTGAAGGGCTTCCACCATGGGTCATTAACAATTTTTGTTTTTTTGGTAGGTCACATAATGAGCATGACTCCTGAGCAGCTTCAAGCTTGGCGGTGGGAGAGAGAAATTGATGAACGAAACCGCCCACTGTCTGATGAAGAATTAGATGCTATGTTCCCAGAAGGATATAAGGTACAAGCAGCGAGTACATGATAAATGTGCTGTGTTGAAGATAGGACTGTTAAGTATTTAGTTAAAAAGGATGCCTGGGAAATTCGCATTGGCCTTTCCAAAATTTACTAATTTCATATTTTTACTTATTACTAAGTGCATTTCAGTTTGAAAAAGTAATAGAGATGAAATAAGTAGCATGGAGCTTTATTATTTTGGGAGCTTTTAATCCTAATGATTGGTGGGAGTCAATAGTAGGTGGATCTCTTGAGTTTGAGGTCATTTTGGTCCAGATAACAAGTTTTAGGCCATCCAGGGCTACATAGAGATATTCTGCCTCAAACCTCTCCCAGCAGAAACTTTTATTTGGGGCTGGAGAAATGACTCAGTGGTTAAGAACATGTATTGCCTTTAAAGAACACCGGGGTTCCCAGCACTCACTCACATCAAGGGGCTCACAATCACTTGTAGTGAACCCGAGAGGTCTGTGCTGGTCTCCAGGCTCTGTATTCAAGTGTACAAAGTTATATCCAGGCACACATTTATACATAATTAAAATATCTTAAATACTATTTTATTTTTAATTATTTGTGTGAGTATGTGCAGGTTTCTGCAGAAGCCAGTGTAATTCCTTCAATAGAATTACAGGCAATTGTGAGCTGCCTAACTTGGGTTCTGGGTTCTGATTTTGAGGTGCAAGTGCTTTATATCACTTTTCTAATATCTACTTTGGGAAAAAAAACAAAAAACAAAAAACCTATTTTACTTTGTGACCATGTCTGGCCTGGAACTCAAGATACAGACCAGGTGACTTTAAAGGCACAGAGATCTGTCTAAAGGGTATGTTACCACTGCTGGCATTTATTACTTTTTCTGTGAGGCATCTTAAGGGCTTCTGGAGGTCCACAAACAGTGCTTAGAGAACCTCTAAATTAGTTTTGTGGGACTGAGCTCAGATAACATGCTGGTTTTATTTGATAGTTCAATAAAACTTTTTCTCTAAATGACATAGATTGATGATGACACAAAGAATGTTTCCTTACCAGTAATAACTTGAAATTTATTTATTTTTTGTTTTATTTTACAGCAGGACTTCACTCTGTAGCTCAGGTTTATTGAAGTTTATTTTGAACTATGAAGTTTTCTAAGTAACCATCATTATGGAGATACTTGTCAGAGTGTCTGTGCTGACAGCTAGAGTCCACATCAGCACTGTACTCAGTCTTAGGATGCATGGCCTTTAGACAGCTTTTCTGCTGTTGACCATTGTCAGAACAGCGTGCTGATGTGTGCTACCCGCATTTCACTTGAGTGTTAGATCATTTGCTTTAGATGAACATGTCATATTGCTTAGTGCTAGAGTATTTGCCCAGGAAGGTAAGGGTCTTAATACCACTGTCAATCAGTAATACTTTAAAAACCAAACCACCTATAGCCTCCTTGTAATGTTTTGCATGTGGACAGTCTAATGTTAATTGCATAAATATCTTTCTCAATTATAGTTCTTGGCTTCCTTAATACCAGTAGGAGGGACACTTGCTCTTTTTTGTTTGTTTGTTTGTTTTTTGAGACAGGGTTCCCCTGTGTAGCCCTGGCTGTCCTGGAACTCACTCTGTAGACTAGGCTGGCCTCGAACTCAAGAAATCCACCTGCCTCTGCCTCCCAAGCGCTGGGATTAAAGGTGTGTGCCACCACTGCCTGGCGGGACACTTACTTGTTCTTTTGTGCATCTGCTAATTAAAATCTTCAGTACACCTTTAGATCTTAAATGTAGAGTGACAGCTGTGTGTTTGACATACTGTAAAACTCTGTGAGTATATTCTCCTTTAGTCGGTAGTCCATGCTGCACGTGCATTGACTAGCAGCATGAAGTAACTGAGTGATGAGACATAGGTGGCATCAAATATATTTAACACTGACATTCATCAGATATGTCTGTCATTGACATTTTTAGATAGGATAACTAAGCATATATGGAGAGGAGCTGTGTTAGGCTTTATTGACCTACCCAGGAAAGTCTAATTAGCAACAACAACAAAAGAATCTTTACAGCTTTTAGATTTTCTGTCTGTTTTGCAATGGGTTTAATTTGGCGTTTCTTCCAGAGGGTCTTGACAAATACTTCAGTTTTTCTTTTCTCTATTTAAGTAAAATTTGTAGAGTTCAATCTTAAAAAATGTTTTATAGTATTTAAGTGTTTATTAAATAATAATATGCACAATCTTTTTAATTTATTACATAAACCATATATTCATTTCCATTTAAACGAGTAATTGTAGATTTTCTAACAGTGCCTTTTGGGAAATCACTGAATCAGGTTTTACAATTTTTCAGTTTTGTTAGTTTGACATGTTGGTTTGACAACATGTTGATATTTCAAGCATGTTAAGGTGATCAGAATTTTTTAAAGAGTGCTTCATATATTTCCTTCTTTTCCACTTAAATTTTAATTAGCAAATAATATTTTCTGTAAATATCTTAACTTTTGTCAGCCTGGTCTACAGAGTGAGTTCCAGCCACCACCTCCTGGCTTTTTATATTTTTTTTTAGACAGGATCTCTACATAGTCCTGATTGTTTTATAATTTACTAGGTAGACCAGGTTGGCCTAGAACCTACAAAGATCTACCTGCCTCTAGTTCCTAAGTGAGTGCTCAGATTAAAGATAATGTATTAGGACTACACAGAAACAAACAATCAAAAATAATCTTAACTTTTAGTTAACATTACATAGTGAGGTATGTTTTCTTCAGGCAAACGTGCTAGCTAATAAATTATAAATCTCTATAAGTGCAAATGCTACTCACTTTGTCTTCGAGTATCTAACATGTTTGTAACTCTCTTAGGTACTCCCCCCTCCAGCTGGTTATGTTCCTATTCGAACTCCAGCTCGAAAGCTGACGGCAACTCCCACACCTTTGGGCGGGATGACTGGTTTCCACATGCAAACTGAAGACAGAACCATGAAAAGTGTCAATGACCAGCCATCTGGGAATCTTCCATTTTTAAAACCTGATGACATTCAGTACTTTGATAAACTATTGGTAAGTGGTGATAGCAAAACTGAAGTATTGCTCTTTGGGAGTTACAAATCATGAATTTGATCTAGTTTTAAATTTTATTGTAGGTTGATGTAGATGAATCAACACTTAGTCCAGAAGAGCAAAAAGAAAGAAAAATAATGAAGTTGCTTTTAAAAATTAAGAATGGCACACCTCCAATGAGAAAGGTAAGGTCATTCATTCATTCATTCATTCATTCCTTTATTATCAATACAGGTTAGCCTTGGCTATCATGGAACTCACTTTGTAGACCATGCTGGCTTTCGGCTTCAAACTCAACAGATCTGCCTACCTCTGCCTCCCAAGTGCTGGTATTAAAGGTGTGCACCACCACCTCCTGGCTTTTTATATATATTTTTTTAGACAGGATCTCTACATAGTCCTGGGTGTTTTGTAATTTACTAGGTAGACCAGGTTGGCCTAGAACCTACAGAGATTTACCTGCCTCTAGTTCCTAAGCAAGTGCTCAGATTAAAGATAATGTATCATCTTTAATAAACATTGAAGGTGTGTATCACATCTGATTCCTAGTTCTAGTTTTTGATTTGTTACATTCATTATTTTTGTTGTTTATGAGATAGGTTCTTAAACTATCCCAGGCTGGCTTGAAAATCTTAGCCCAGGCTGGATTTAGACTGATAACAAGTCTTTGTCTAGTTACCTGAGTGATGGAATTAGCAGAATAAGACATGACACCCTGCCCTGGTTCCTTTTTTGACTTTTATATGGTTTCTGATAGCTTGGTCTTGAGCTTGTTGAGGCAGGGCTTGAGCTGTGGATTGTCTTCCTCTGGAGTAGCTGCTTGGGATTACAGACTTGTGCTCCAGGCTCAATGAATTTCACTCTTCTTTTTTTTTTTTTTTTTCAAAAAACTTTTTTTTTTTTTTAAAGATTTACTTTATTTATATGAGTACACTGTCAATGTCTTCAGACACACCAGAAGAGGGCATCAGATCTTATTACAGATGGTTGTGAGCCACCATGTGGTTGCTGGGAATTGAACTCAGGACCTCTGGAAGAGCAGTCAGTGCTCTTAACCACTGAGCCATCTCTCCAGCCCCGAATTTCACTCTTCTAATCAAAGAATTTTTGTTCTAAGAAGGATATGAGAAGGCTAAATACTTTTTGTCTTGATAGAATTTAGAGGAATAGAATTTAGAATTTAGTGGAAATTATATGACTTACTATATTAACACCAAATGTGGCTTGCACATAGAGGGTTGTTCAGACAGAACTAAAGCATAAGGTTTAAGCTTGCATGGTTCCATAGCTCTACTAAATTATCCTGGTTTTTTTTTTCCCCAACATCTATTTATGGGCACGTGCACATGGAGCACTGGTGGCAGGTCAGGATAACTTGCAGGAATCAGTTTTATCCTTCTACTGTGTGGATTCTGAGGATTGAACTCAGATGATCATCAGGCTTGGCGACCTGCCAGTACTCTTTACCCCCCACTGAGGAGGAAATCTTGCTAACTCTTTATTTAAATTACCCTTTTTTCTTTTATGCTCATCTCTTTATTTGTTACACACACATCTGTGTATGATGGTGCATGGAGATGTGTGCAAGTGGGCAGGTAGGTCATTCTCCATAAACATGAAGTTCTCAGAACAGCATTTGGAAGTTGGTTCCTCCCTTTTATTGTCTGGATCTCAGGGTTGAAAGAGTCCTTGGGCTTGGTGCTGAGCGCCTTTACCTCTCAGCCCTCACCTGCCACTAAATTAATTATCCTTTTTAAATGAGCTGCTAATGTTGAACTTAGATTGTAAGGAGTTTGAATATTATGTAAATTGTCTGCAAAACTATACATTATAATATTCCTGGTGAAATTCGCCACTTTGGAATGTTTTCTCATAATAAAGTAACTTTTCTTTTTCCTCTGATTTTCCTCAGGCTGCCTTACGTCAGATTACTGATAAAGCTCGGGAATTTGGAGCTGGACCACTGTTTAACCAGATTCTTCCTCTGTTGATGTCCCCTACACTTGAGGATCAAGAGCGACACTTACTTGTCAAAGTTATTGATAGAATATTGTATAAACTTGATGACTTGGTGCGACCCTATGTGCACAAGGTTGGTTTGTTCTTGTAGTGTTTAATGGTTTAACTTTTATTTTTCTGGTTCTATTTTCCACTGTGTGGAATCTGGAAGTTATTCTCCTTTGTGTGTATGTGTGGCCCTGGCTGGCCTTGAACTTGTTCTGTAGTCCAGGCTGCCCTTGAACTCAGATCCACCTGCCTCTGCCTCCTGAGTGCAGATTAAAGGAATGTATAATAACTACTGCCAGGGAATTAAAATTCTTTCATCTATCCCTTGATTAACAAATGTCTTTGTTAAAGTTGATGTGGAAATGTAATTCCTCTTTTTTCCTTCTTTCAGATTCTCGTGGTTATCGAGCCACTGTTGATTGATGAAGATTACTATGCTAGAGTGGAAGGCCGAGAGATTATTTCTAATTTGGCAAAGGTATTCCCATTAAATTCCTAGAAAAGAAACTTGGTCTTTTGATGGGTTGAGGTTAATGGTACTAACTGAAGCTGCTGTTGTAACTGTCCCTTTAGGCTGCTGGTCTGGCTACTATGATTTCTACCATGAGACCGGATATAGATAACATGGATGAATATGTCCGAAACACAACAGCTAGAGCTTTTGCTGTCGTAGCCTCTGCCCTGGGCATTCCTTCCTTATTGCCTTTCTTAAAAGCTGTGTGCAAAAGCAAGAAATCTTGGCAAGCAAGGCACACTGGTATTAAGATTGTACAGCAGATAGCCATTCTCATGGGCTGTGCTATCTTGCCACATCTCAGAAGTTTAGTTGAAATCATTGAACATGGTAAGTGGTGATGTGTTTTTTATATAGATCATCTGTCCTGATGGGGGAAGTGCATATGTAAATAAATAAATGAAAGGCTTTCCTCACACAAATATGATATATTTTGAAATGGAGTTTGCAATATTTTCTGTTAACAAATTGCCTTTGCCTAAATTTTATGTACTGTAAAAAAAGTTATTGCAGTTTGGATACATGGTTAGATACACTACTAAAATTTGGATTGTACTGTGAAAATTAGGTATGGGTACCTACTCATAACTGTGTCTGATTGTGTAGGTCTCGTGGATGAGCAGCAGAAAGTGCGGACTATCAGTGCTCTGGCCATTGCTGCTTTGGCTGAGGCAGCGACTCCTTATGGTATTGAGTCTTTTGATTCTGTGCTCAAGCCCCTGTGGAAGGGTATCCGCCAACATAGAGGAAAGGTGAATCTGCTCATTAGATCTGTTTTTGTTGCTAGTAAGATAACACAAACTTAATTACTGATATGTGCATATATATTTTATTTTTAAATAGGGTCTGGCTGCTTTCTTGAAAGCTATTGGGTATCTTATTCCTCTTATGGATGCAGAATATGCCAACTACTATACCAGAGAAGTGATGTTAATCCTTATTCGAGAATTCCAGTCCCCTGATGAAGAAATGAAGAAAATTGTTTTGAAGGTAAGTAATTAGTTGTTCAGTTTGTGGGTATGTGTTCGTTACCACACTGTGCATGTTTTAGGAAGTTCAAAAGAATCTTTATAACATTAAAACAAAACAAACCTATTTTGTACTATAAAAGTTATTACAGCTTGGGTATGTGGTTAGATACATTGCTAAAATTTGGACTGTATTGTGAAAATTAGGTGTTGCTATCTACTCCTAACTGTGTCTGATTGGTTGTGTTCTGTCCATGCTGCACTTGATGGTTTTTTTTTAAACCTTTTAGGTGGTGAAACAGTGTTGTGGAACTGATGGTGTAGAAGCAAACTACATTAAAACAGAGATTCTTCCACCTTTCTTTAAACACTTCTGGCAACACAGAATGGCTTTGGATAGAAGAAATTACCGACAGGTGACCTTTTATTAGAATTTAATCCCAGCACTTGGGAGGCAGAGGCAGGCAGCTTTCTGAGTTTGAGGCCAGCTGGTCTACAGAGTGAGTTCCAGGACAGCCAGGGCTACACAGAGAAACCCTGTCTCGATAAACAAAAAAACACACAAAAAAATTGATGCTTAAAAATCTTTTTGACTAATTCTTTACCTCCTTAGAATGCATATTATATGATTTGCTTTGACTATCTTAAAGTTTATACTTGTATGTACTTTACTGTGATCAGAGATGGAATTTTTTAAGCTCATTCTTTCTGTTTGGTCTGTCTGTCTGAGATAGGGACTCACCAAATAGCCTAGAAATCACTCTGTAGACCTCAGACTGACAGCTCTACCTGCTGCTGCTGCCTTCTACATCCTGGAATTAAAGGTGTGCTCAGCCACATCTGCCCTCTCTTTTTGTTGTCTTTTTTTAAAAGCATACATTTAATGTAAAATTTCTATTAACTAGTGCATTTAAAACGTAAATTTTTATCTTTTATGTGTATTGGTGTTTTGCTTGGATGTGTATCTGCATCATTTGGTGTGTGTCATGCCTGCAGAGGCCAGGTTATCAGATCTGGTATTTGGAGTTATGAGCCACCATGTGGGTGCTGAAAGTTGGAGTTGGGTCCTCTGGAAGAAACCTCACCCCCACCCCCAGTGCTCTTAACTGCTGAACCTTTTGTCTTGCCTGGCCTCTGTATGTATGTATGCATGTATATGAATGTATTGTGTTTAAATTACACTTATTTACTTGGTCTGTATATGTGCCCCAGGGCATATATATGTAAAGGTCAGGTCAGAGAGCCACAAGCAAGAGTTACCTCTTCCAGATGGATCATGGGGATTAAGCACAGGTTGGCAAGTGCCTTTTACCTTTTGAGCCTTCTCTACAGCCTGTTTTTTTTTTTTTTTTTTTTTTTGGAAACAAAATTTTACTTTGTAACTCAGGCTGGACTTAAAATCTTGGTCTTTCTGTCTCAGCTTCCCAGCTCAACAGTACTAAACTGAGTTGATGGTTTTTGTCTGGTAAATTGAGGCTTTAGCTAGCTGAAACCTAAGTATAGTTTTACTTAGAATTGTTTTTGTTTTGGAGATAGATCTTAAGTTTTGGGCTGGCCTGGATCTTGATATATATAATTTCCATCCAGACTCGCATTGAATTTCAAAGATGTTCTTCAGCCTTTTGAGAGCTGGGGTCATAGGCATGGATACCATATCTAGGTGCTCTCACATTGAAAGTTCAGTTAAGTGATATTTCCTTGGAAAAGTAATAATAGATTTACAGGGTTTTGTTTTTGCTTTGTCTTTTAGTTAGTCGACACAACTGTGGAGCTGGCAAACAAAGTAGGTGCGGCGGAGATCATCTCTCGGATTGTCGATGACCTGAAGGATGAAGCTGAGCAGTACAGGAAGATGGTGATGGAAACAATTGAGAAAATTATGGGCAATCTAGGTGCAGCAGATATTGATCACAAACTCGAGGAACAGCTGATTGATGGTATTCTCTATGCTTTCCAAGAACAGACTACAGAGGTAAGAGCAGTCAGCCACTTTGTTTCTGGTTTTTAAATTTTATTATTTTGTGTGTATATGTGTGGGTGAAAATTACAGGGAGATTTTAGGGATCAGTTGTCTCCTGTCACCATGTGTTTCCTGGGGAATGGGCATCAGGCTTGGAAGCAAGTACTTACTGAGCCATCACCCTAGCCTGTCTCAAACTTAAGTATCATGGCATGTTGTCATTGACTTCTTTCACATATGTAGAAAATCTACTTTTAAAAGCAGATGTTCCTTAAAACACATTTTAATGACCAGTTTTCCTTGGTTTAACTTGCTCTTTTTTTTTTTTTTTTTTTTTTTTCTCCTCTCCTTTGAGACGGGGTTTCTCTGTATATAGCCTTGGCTGTCCTGGAATTCATTCTGTAGACCAGGCTGGCCTCTAACTCAGAAATCCGCCTGCCTCTGCCTCCCAAGTGCTGAGATTAAAGGCGTGCGTTACCACTGCCCGGCTAACTTGTTCTTTTACCTCTTTTTTTTTTTTTTTTTGGTTCGATTTAAAAACAAATGGGATGTTTGGGTGGTTGGCAAAGATTGAATGTTACTGAACAATGAACTTTCAGTTGAAACTATATTTTATATATTTAGTGATTTTGTTTTTCTTATAACTTAACTTTTCTCTTTCAGGATTCAGTAATGTTGAATGGCTTTGGCACAGTAGTTAATGCTCTTGGCAAACGAGTCAAACCATACTTGCCTCAGATTTGTGGTACAGTTTTGTGGCGTTTAAATAATAAGTCAGCAAAAGTTAGGCAACAAGCAGCTGACTTGATTTCTCGAACTGCTGTTGTTATGAAGACTTGTCAAGAGGTAATCTATTCTACCTGATGTGTATTTTTTTTTAAACAGGTAGCTTAATGGAAAATGTAACATTTTTAACATTTCTTTTATTTAGGAAAAACTGATGGGGCACTTGGGTGTGGTGCTGTATGAATATTTGGGTGAAGAATACCCTGAAGTATTGGGCAGCATTCTCGGAGCACTGAAGGCTATTGTAAACGTCATAGGTATGGGATGTGCTGCTCACGCCAGGATTTGACCTTTTGATTTTCTTAGTATTTTGAAAGCAAAATATGAAGTTGTATTTCGGAGTTTGTTGATTTTTATCTTTTTTTCTTGACCACTTTAGGATTGTCAGATGTCACAAGTCTCTCTTACTATTGTCTATATATATTTTATGTAAAAATGTTAGAGAAATTTAAAGTACAGAAATAGTTATAGCCCAAAATGTTTTGAGTGGAAGAGAGGGCCCTACTAGAACTAGTGCATCAGCTGAAGAATAACCTAGCATCTTCTGTAAGGCAAGGAGCAATCCTGAAGGTGTGGTTTAGTTTTAGAAATTTCCTTTATCTTCTCTTCTATGTTTAAATACTTTGGCTGGTTGTTGAGGGTTTTTTGTTTTGTTTGTTTGTTTACTGTGAATTCAAAGAAGATGACTTAGTTAAAAAGGCTATAAATAAAAACACAGATAAAGAACAGTCTCTGGTATGGACAGAGAACTTCTTTTCAAGGAATTATGAAGCAAACAGAAGGATTCCTGTGTTGAAAGTGTCACTGTATTTAAACAGTGTTGAAAGTAACTCGTTCAGGACTGAGAGGGTTGGAAAAGGCTAAGAGTTGTAATACCTGGCTGTTGATAATCACTGTTCTCCTCATTTTGGGGAAAGGAATAAGGAGTATTATGCAGTATATATAGATCTTTGAACTGTTGCATTTACATAGAAACCCCAATTCAGCCTAGATTTGTAAAGATAATGACTTGCCAAAAGTCTTTTAGCCACTTGTGGTTCTCTGGTTTGCCAGAATTGTAAACCATGTTGTTTATCTGGCAAACATGAGAAAAGCAGTGGAGAATCAGAGCACATAATTCTACTTAGATCAAGAGCCCCTGCTAGCTGCCCCTTTTTCTCTCTTCATAGGTTTAAATAACTTTGAGGTGTGCTCTGCATTTCAGGGAGACTGGAGGTCTAGTTTTCAGTTACAGGGTATAGGGACCCTTACTGATCTGATCTAGCTTTGGCTTATATTGTTGTATTTAGCCACAACACAGGCTGTCCCCATATTTAAATGTCATTGTACAAATAACATTTCAAAACCAAACAACTTTCTGCTACTGAGTAACCCTCGTTTTAGAAGCTCTTTTTGTTTTGTTTTGTTTTGTTTTGTTTTGTTTTGTTTTGTTTTCGAGACAGGGTTTCTCTGTGTAGTCCTGGCTGTCCTGGAACTCACTCTGTAGACCAGGCTGGCCTCGAACTCAGAAATCCACCTGCCTCTGCCTCTGCAGTAGAAGCTCTTAATAGTTTAAAAAATTCTAAGTCTAATTAGAATCTGGAGCTTTTATCCACGGGTAGCTTATGAGTTCATATTTTTTACATTGTACTGTAAAAAGAAAAATGAAAGGTTGCAGTTTAGGTTTTAATAGGTTTTTGATTTCTGTCAAATAGGTATGCATAAGATGACACCACCAATTAAAGATCTCCTGCCTAGACTCACCCCCATCTTAAAGAACAGACATGAAAAAGTACAAGAGAATTGTATTGATCTTGTTGGACGCATTGCTGACAGGTAAGATTACATAGCAACACTCTCCTGTTTAGTTCAACTATAGGCAGTATTTTGTTTTATATTTAGCAAGATTTCACTTTGAATGGTAATAGGAAATAGCAGTATAGTGTTTTGTGTGGGTGTCTTTCCCCACGCCCCCTACAGGTTTTCTCTGTGTATCTCTGGCTGTTCTGGAACTCACTCTGTAGACCAGGCTGTCTTCAAACAGAGAACCACTGGCTCTGCCTCCCTCCCAAATGCTGGGAGTAAAGGCGTGTACCACCACTGCCCGGCTTAGCAGTATAGTTCTAAAACTAAGTCAGGCTTGCTTTCTTTTTGTTATTTTCTTTTGAGACAAGATCTGACCTTATCTTTGGCTGGCCTGGAACTCACTATACAGACCAGGTTGACTTTGAACTTAGATTAGATCTGCCTCCTAAGTATTGCTGGGATTAAAGCTGTACAGCATCACTTAACAAGTCAGGCTTTTTAAAAGGGTGATAATAGCTTTCATTTAATATTTAAGATGAGTTAGTGATGATTTCAGAATTGAATATGCACATGCACTTTCTAAACTTTCATTAGAGTAAGAAGTGTAGGTCAGTAGTAGAACCCTTATTTGGCATTCAGGGACCCTGGGTGAGCTTCATCCCTAACACGACAGAAACAAAACAAGTATCAAAATACATAACATAGATAATACAACCATGCTAATTCATTTAAATTTTTTTTTTTTTAAATTTAGGGGAGCTGAATATGTATCTGCAAGAGAGTGGATGAGGATTTGCTTTGAGCTTTTAGAGCTCTTAAAAGCTCACAAAAAAGCTATTCGAAGAGCTACCGTCAATACATTTGGTTATATCGCAAAGGCTATTGGGTGAGTATTTTTTGTAGGTTATAATAGACCCATTGTGTTGGAAAGTACTTTCATGGAGACATAGCTTTTGAGGAATAGTATAGTTAATTATTAAAAAATTTTAAAATATTAATATTAATAAATAATATTTAACCACTGACCTGCCTTTCCCTATTAAAATATTTTCTTAAAGTTTTTACTTAATTCAGACAGTAGGCTTTAAAATTTCTCCTAGCAAAAAGTATAGATATTTTCAGAGACACATTCAAGTTTTTGTTGTTTTTTTAAAAAATATTAATCTTGGCTGTCCTGGAACTTGGTATGTAGACCAGGCTGGCCTCAAACTCATAGATCTGCCTGTTTCTGCCTCCCCAGTGCTGAGATCAGAAACATATTAACAGCACGTACCATCATGCCTGGCTGGAGTATTGCTTAAAATATTAAGGAATGGGTATTTTGCAGTCTTAACTTATTTTCACATTGTCAGACTGTGGGCCTCAGTTTTAATTGCTTTTAACAACATGAAGCTTCTCTGGGGCTGGAAAGGTAGCTCAGCAGTAAGGAGCCCTGGCCACTGCTGCAGAGGAGCCAGATTTGATTCAGCACCCACATGGCTCACACAACCCATGGCTATAACTCCAGTGCCAGGGGATCTGATCCCCTGTGCAGACAGTGAACACACGCAGACAACACTCACACATATAAAAATAAGTGTATTTTAAAGAATTAAAATAAGGTTCTCAACCTCTAATAAAATTGAGAAGTACACTGATTTATGGCTATAAAGATGAAAAATTTAGGGTACAGTTTATTATGCCCATTAAGCATAATAGTGGACAATTACATCATACCTCTTACCAAGATTTGGTGATCATTTTGGAAGAGTGGAGTATAAAGATTGTAAATGTCAGAGGTAGTGGACATCTGCAGAAGAACGCTGGTTGGACATGACATTGCAACTGCACACATGAACTCACATCAGTCATGACTGCAAGGACAAGATCAAGTCAACCAAACTACCTACATAGATGGGAGAGGGAATCCTGAGGTCTTGCCCCTATCTGGGTAGCTACTGGCAATTGATGACTTCTCCAGAGACTCAGTTTTAAGAGATGTGGTCCCTGGAAGTCTACACATACTTAAGTAGAATGTCTACACCCAGGCACATACTAGTAGCACCATCTGGACTTAGTGGATTTAATTTCTTCTTAAAGGTATATTTATTTATGTCTGAATGTTTTGTATGCATGTATATGCATGTATGTATATGTGCATACCTGCTGCTGCCAGTGGCGGTCGGAAGAAGGTGTTGGATTCCCTAGAACAGAAGGTATGGATGGTTGTGAGCCATCATGTGAATGCTGGAGTCAAACCTGGGTCCTCTGGAAAAGCAGCTAGTGCTCCTTACTGCTGAGCAGACTGTACAGCTCTAACTCAGTGGATTTAAAAAAAAAAAAAAAACCCAAACAAACCGTAAAGTTGGAGAGGACTGATGGAAGAAGGGAGAGGTAGGAGAGGCCTTAATTAGAAAGGAGAGAAAGAGGGATGGATTTGATGAAACCACATTTATGTGAATGTATGAAATTCTTAATATTAGGTTTTTTTTTTTTTTTTGTATTGAGACAGGGTTTCTCTGTGTGGCCCGGGCTGTCCTGGAACTCACTCTGTAGACCAGGCTGGCCTCGAACTCAGAAATCCACCTGCCTCTGCCTCCCAAGTGCTGGGATTAAAGGCGTGTGCCACCACCGCCCAGCTTTCATCCCTTTTCATTTCTCAGGAATAGAACTGTTTGTGCCAGTGTTGGTGTGACTTAGAAAAAAAACCGCTGCAAATAGATAGAGTACAAAATTGATTAGCCCCATTGTCTCTAACTGTTAGCAAAGGAGTATGTTAAAAGCTGGGTGAGAGGCAGCCAGAGCTAGGTAGGGAGGGTGACTCTGCTTAGGAAAACCATAGGAGTGGGCTAATGGGGAAGATGAGGAACAGATTGTATGGTTTGGGCTGGGAGTCCAGAGTTTGGGATGTTCTTATATCTATAAGGCTGCCTGGCTCTTGAGGCCATTCAAATTTCTTTATATTTCAAAAAATTTAAAGAGTAAAAAGTCTACCTGAATTAACATTAAGACGAATCTGACAATTTGTATGAAGCTTTTTCCTGTATTCCTGTTTTTTTTCTTTATTTACATTCCAGTCATTGCCCCCCAGCCCCTTTAGTTCCTTATCCTATTTCTTCTCCCCTTTGCCTCCAAGATGGTACCCCCCCCCCCCACCAAATAGGCACCCCCCCTTCCCTGGGGCTTCAAGTCTCTCAAGGATTAGGTCCATCTTCTCCCACTGAGGCCAGACCAGGCAGACCTCTGCTATATATGTCAGGTGGGGTCTCGTGTATGCTGTCTGGTTGGTGCTCAGTCTCTTGGAGCTCCCAGGGGTCCAGGTTGGTTGAGACTGCTGGTCTTCTTATGGTGTTGCCCTCCCCTGAAGATTTTTTTTTAACCCTTTTCTCTTTAGCCTTTATTTTTGGAAGTTGTAATTAGATCATTTTAAAACTTCAATCCTAGTGATGAGAAAGTTTTATCAGAAAGTTAAAGTTACTAGTGCTTCTTCATTCCCTTGTAGTTTTTGTATTCTCTGAGAACAAATTTAATAAGTATGATATGTATTTCTTCTTTCTTTTTAGCCCTCATGATGTATTGGCTACACTTTTAAACAACCTCAAAGTTCAGGAAAGGCAGAACAGAGTTTGTACGACAGTAGCAATAGCCATCGTTGCTGAAACATGCTCACCTTTCACAGTACTCCCTGCCTTGATGAATGAATACAGAGTTCCTGAACTTAATGTTCAAAATGGAGTGTTAAAATCACTCTCCTTCTTGTTTGAGTATATTGGTGAAATGGGAAAAGACTACATCTATGCTGTAACGCCTTTACTTGAGGATGCATTAATGGATAGGTAAGTGACTAAAACTAAATGCAGAAAAATAATTAACAACCATGCTTCATTTTAGAGTTTACTAAGACAACTTTTAAATTTGTATTGTTAAAGAAGAAATATTACTGTGGATTATTTCACATAAGTGTAATTTCTTAATATTTGTTATAGTGGGGTACCCAGATTTTCTCTTCCAGGTTCCCTACCCTTGTTAATCTCTTTTCATATGTGTTAAGGTAAGTAGATTTTGAAATACAATAACTGATTTACTGTTTCTTAAAATAATTAGGGAAAAAAAGGTGAACATGAATTAGTGTATATAAGAGAAACCTATAATTTTGTTTTGAGACAGGGTCTTAGGTCACCCAGGGTGGCTTTGAACTTACTATGTAGCTGAACATGACCTTAAACTTCATTTCTCATCCCTCTACCTCCAGAGCGTTGGGTAACCTTCATAAAGGTCACTTTATAAACAGACTGGTGAGGTACTAGAAAGAACAGGTGTAAGTTATGGAGTCAGATTAGTAATCACAGTCTGTACACGGCTGTCTTTTGGGGACCAAACAGAATGGCAGTAAATCACCTTGCTTCTCCCTTACACTGCTTCTTAGTGAGGCATTCCTGAACATTACAACCATTGAGAGGTGTGGCTTGAGGTGGAAAGTTTTGTTCTGAATGAAAGGAATTTTGTGAAAAGAAAACATGACTTGTCTCTTCATATACTGACTTCAAATAAAACTGATAGTAAGATTAAAAATTTGGCAGAACTTTCTGTATTAGGGCTGTTATTCATAACAAAAAAAGGCTCTTGAATACTGTACTACAAAATATATTTGAATATCATATATCCAGTTAATATATCAAATTTATTTTTGGAAAATTTAGACTCCTGTCAAATCTACTTTTTGTAATTTTCATGTAAGTTTAATCACCAGAATAATTTTCTATGCTTTTTACATTCTTTTTTGTGATCTCAACTGTTTTAAAGGTTTTCAGGTTTTAGTTTTGGAGTTCATAATATTTGTTGCTTCTGTATTTTAAAAATACTGTCCTTTGGAGATTGATTGTTTGCAATTTTCTTAAGAAATTAAAGAAACTGTTCTGTGCAAGTTGAGGTGGTAACTCACTTGAAAATTACTAAAAAGAATAGAATACTTCTTCAGTTGGGAAACTTATTGAAACTTTATTATATTAAATAAGTCAGCAAATTATAGTGTTACAGTTCAGATTTTATTTTCTAATGCCTTTGAGAGCCTGTTAATATTTTGGCATAATGTATGGGCACTATTTTATTTTATGTTTGCACTAAGAATAGATAGTGTGAATAATAAGATTGATATGCCCTGAACACAAATTCAGATGCTGCTGAAGATAAAAATCCGCACCCCCCCCTCCCTCTTTCCCCAAAACAGGGTTTTTCTTTATAACCCTGGCTGTCCTGGAACTCACTCTGTAGACCAGGCTGGTCTTGAACTCAGTAATCCACCTGCCTCTGCCTCCCAAGTGCTGGGATTAAAGGCGTGTGCCACCACTTCCCGGCGAGATAAAAAATTTTATTTGTGCAGATTTAAAAACCTAATAGATTTTTCTCTTACATTGAATTTTTGAGTGAAATCATACCAGTTTGAGAGTAAATTTAATTTTGACTTGTGACTTAACTATCAAATATTTAAGGTTACAGAATTTAAAATGACATTAACTTCTAAGAGTCAAATGTTGAGGAGTAATTAGTTCCTAATGTGCAAGTGAAAAAAATGACACTAAAGAGACTTTTCCCTTCCATTACAGGGACCTTGTACACAGACAGACAGCTAGTGCAGTGGTACAGCACATGTCACTTGGTGTTTATGGATTTGGCTGTGAAGATTCTCTGAATCACTTACTAAACTACGTGTGGCCTAATGTGTTTGAGACATCTCCCCATGTTATCCAGGCAGTTATGGGAGCTCTGGAGGGCCTGAGGGTTGCTATTGGACCATGCAGAATGTTGCAGTATTGCTTACAGGTAGGTTAAATGTAGGTTTTTTGTTGTTTTTATGCAGGGATTGCTCAATGTTGAAGTCATTTCCTAATTACTATGTAGAAGACAGTTCTGTATTGAGATAGGAATTAGATTTTATGTTTACCCACCACAACTTTGTTGTATAGTTTCTAGTTTTTTTTTTTTTCTTCCCTTTTAAAAGTAAGTACTTGTGTGTTTTTTGTTTGTTTTTATTTTATTTTTTGAGATAGGGCCTCACTATGTAGCTTGGCTGGCTTGGAACTTACTATGTAGACCAGACCAGCACTGAACCAGGTAGATCCACTTGTTTCTGTTTCTGAGTGCTAGCATTAAAGCTGTGTGCCGTGATACCAACTAAATTTTAAATATTTCCAATCATATTTATAGCTTATAGTTGTATTAAAGTTACATGTATATTCCCTTAAAAATATAGTAACTCTACCTTTTATTATTCTAGGGTCTGTTTCACCCAGCTCGGAAAGTCAGGGATGTGTATTGGAAAATTTACAACTCCATCTACATTGGCTCGCAGGATGCTCTCATAGCACATTACCCAAGAATCTACAATGATGATAAGAACACCTATATTCGTTACGAACTTGACTATATCTTGTAACTTTATTTTGTGTCTAATACAGCTGTTTCACACCTTAAACTTGCTTCGATCTGATGATATAAACTTGTAAAACATTGCTGATCAGTGTAGAGCTGGTCATAGTGAGGGGTAGAGATCCAGTAGCATGATTTTTAAATAACTTTTGTTTTTTGATGTTAAACAGTAAATGCCAGTAGTGACCAAGGACAGTGATTATACACATTATACTGGAGGGATATCATTTTTTTATTCATCTTTATGAAGATTTAGAATTCATTCCTTGTGTTTAAGAGGAATGTTTAATTGAGAAATAAACATTCGTGTACAAAAATGCTAATTTGTGTGTGTGTGTTTTGAATATGACTTGTAAAATGCAGAACTTTGGTAAAGTACTAGTTTGTGTAGAATAAGTGGCTTAATTTCATATTCTGTCACCTAGTTTATTATGGAACATAGCTAGCAGAATGCAAACTAGATAGTGATGGCCTGTTTGTCAAAAGTCCATTGTTTTGTTGATGATGAAAAGAGTAGCTTTGGGGGTGCTCCCCTCTTCTCAATGTAGCATAACCATTCCATCACCATAGAAAAGTAGCACTTTGACTGAACTGTCTTGAGTATTATTTTGTACTTACATAGCACCTTTCACTTCTTGATTTCTCAAAATGCTTTATGAACAGACATCAAGGATGTATTTTACGTCATGTCCAACTTTGATGGTCTGTGCTTAAAAAGTGGAGAAGCTGTCTGTACTTCAAAGCAGTGTACTTCCTGTTAGGAGTGAGGCTATCTTAAGAAATGCTTGCATAGTAGAACAGTCTTTGGGCTTTTGTGGTGTGTCTAACCAGTTGATTTATAAACAGCTGTTGAACACCTGCTGAATGCTAGCCACTGTCCGGCTGTGGAAGTGCATATGATCTGGCCTCTGCCTTGTGTATAATGGAAGGATGTGCACAGAGTCTTTGGGTACCAGGATGCTGTGCAATGGCAGATGCAAAAATGCCTAGATTGGCTTAGTTTGTATGTAACGGTCAGATACTGTATTGGTTTAAGTGTGAGCATAAGCAAAAATGCCCCGCAGTTCATGAAAACCAAGCATTTAAGGGGCTATTTTAATGTTTTGGGGCAATGAATTAATCAGTTTTTTTTTTTTTTTTTTTTTAATTTTATGCCCCCAATTTTTTGTTTTTAAAACTTTTCTAGCCATCACTGTTTTGTCTCCCTCTGTACTTGTATGGATTCTAAAAGGAAATAAATTCTGCCATCAGTGTGACTGGCATGTGACTCTACCACCCTTAAACTTCCAGGAGCGCTAGGCAGCTTGTGCTTTTGACTATTAACAAGGAAGAATCTGGTGTAGATGAGAAACAGCGTCTGCTTTGCGTTTATAGAATGGGTTCTGAGCATTAACTGCTCCCATGCAGGACACACGGATCCTTGCTCCTTGTATGTGCTCTGACTATCATTGTGTAGTAAACCCTTTTTCTCTTGTTCAAAATTTTCTAGCCATACCTTATGCACTTTTAAATATTGGTGTTTTGTATAGTTGATTTTAAATAACCCTTGGTAATTACAATCTTGAATTGAGTATGGTTCTCAAAGTTAAATTTTGATTTTAAACCACTTGGGAAAATTTTATTGCATTATTAATTAAAATACTTAAGTTTGTTTAGCTCCTTGCTATTTATGGATAATAAGCTTTGCAATAGAAATACAGATCAAAGGAGACTGCTTACCCTTTAGTGACATTTCCTGATGGAGGTAATCTGAGAATGGATAAGGGGAAAATGCTAAAGGCTGCAATCCCAAGATTAGGACCAAGTAGATGCTCAAAGATGTTTGGATTGTGAAATGCTCTTGTTAAATAACGGAAGCATTTTGGGATAAACCCTTGTGAAAGATGCTATGTCAAGTTTTAACTCTTCTCAAAGACCTTTTCTTTAGCACTTTGATGTTTCTTAAGGTGAAACTTAGGCAGGAGGGATTAATGTTCTTAAGGGGACAGAGCGGCGGGTTTTCCTCTGGGCTTTTGTTTTTCTCTCTGGGCCATTGCCCTCTGATGGAATTAATTAATATTTCTTTGGCTGTTTGATTTTTTTTTTTATATTGTATTTTTAAAACTTGTTGTATGGTGCCCTGTGAGCATCAAGTACCACCAGATAAATAAACTTACTGTATCTGAAGTCTAGTATACCAGTTGTTAATCTTAGTTGACTGTCTATGGCATTATGCTGTGTTTGCTCTGTTGTGCTTTACTGTTTTAACTACATAGAGCTCTTCAGGTTGTTGGTCAAGGACGTGAAACTAAATGTTAGGAAATGTTTTTCTTCATGAAATAAGAAACTGAGGCAGGCATAAGCACAGTCCTGTAATCCCAGCACTTGGGCAGAGGCAGGAGGGTTACAAGTTCTCCTGTTTGGGTCATGTATAAGACCCTGCCAGATAGCTAATAAAGCAGAAATAAGTTGGAAAAAGATAATTGCAGGCTTATCAGATAAGTAGTTTGGCTTAGGTTTCCAGTGGTGTCTACATTGTGAACACTAACAGTTTAGGCCAGAAGATCCTGGGGGGGGGTGGGAAATGGCCTATAAATGCTTCCACAATTCTGACTTAGGTGCTAGGAACACCCGTCTCCTTGCCTCTAGGCACCATCTTTTGTCCTTTACGGGTAAACTCTTTCTGGGTTGAGTGACAGCTTCAGACTTGACATTTTGACTGGAAATTTGTAGTTCAGGCTGACCTTAAATTTTGGGTGGTCTTACCTCTACTTTCCAAAGTCTGGGGCCACATGCACATGTCACTGTTTGTGTTTAGCCTCAGGCTTCAAGTAGGACTCACCCGCTGAAGTATGGAGCATGTAGAAGCATTTTAAGTAGTGTCTGCAGAGCAATTGGTGAGAATACTTAGCAGGTACCTACGGCACCTGCCTTAGGCCACAGAAGTTCTGTGGAAGGGAAGCCGTGAAGTGCATTCGTACATTTGGGGTCTGGCACCTGCGGAGGCCTGTTCTATTTGGACTGCTGGTCTCTTTAAGGCCTCTGAGATGATGGCATAGGTAAGTTTTGGCAGACCTCACAGTAAAGTTAAGAACCATTGAGATCTTTTAAAACTGCATTTAACCTGCTGTCATACTGTGTACTCAGCCTGTTTAGCCAGCCTCTTAGAGAATATAATCGATCTTTTTTATTTTTTTTAGTTTTTTGGTTTTTTTCGAGACAGGGTTTTTCTGTGTAGCCCTGGCTGTCCTGGAACTCACTCTGTAGACCAGGCTGGCCTCGAACTCAGAAATCCACCTGCCTCTGCCTCCCAAGTGCTGGGATCAAAGGCGTGTGCCATCACCGCCCGGCATAATTGATCTTACAATGTCTTGGATATCTCATGTAATCATCTTTACAACATAAGTTAGTACATAGCATTTAAATCTTAACTTTATGTATTCTTAATGTATATGTATCTTGGAAACAACCTTCTACAACAAATACATAAAAGTTGGGAGCAACCTGTGGATACAGCTTGATAACAAAAGGAAAGAAATGGAGAATTCAAGTTTGAGCACACTTCTAGTTAAATTCCAGAGGAAGTCTGTTATTCCTTAATGCAACATCACATCTTAGTCTTGGAGGTTATTGTTAGTGCAGACATTTGCATAGGAAGCAGTGGAGAGGGGTGTCTGCAATCTCCATGGCTAACAGAGTAACACTCCATGGGAGGCGGTCCAGCCTGTTACTGTAGTTATTTCAAACTTTGGGAGTCTGACCCTGAGTAGGTGTTTTTTGGGGCGGGGAGGCTGGATGAAGGGACAGCACAACTCCGGTGAAAGATTTCCTGGAAATAACTCAATCCCGGTGTGCACGATAGAGCACAGAACAAAAGGTCAGACATGATAATGCCAAGGTCACTTAGCTGTTAACCATGTTTGATCCCAAGTTGTACTTCCCTTCCTTTGAAAGAACAACTCTGTGTATTCCACTAGTGTTTGTCTTCCTAGAGGAAGCTACTTAGTTGAGCATGACTTGCTAAGAAGTTAGCTCTGCCAAGCAGTCAGGATTCATAGGCCTGAAGGAGCAGTGGCATTTTTAGTGTTCGTATTAGAAAGCTTGGAGATTTGTTAGTAGTCTGTTTTGGGCATTGTGACATGTTGGATACACACTTCGTGTTTTATAGTCAGATTAGTAAGTTTAGGCAGGGTTTTATTTACGGTACTGGGGATGGAACCTAAGACCTCAAGCATGCTGTAGTTATTCTACCACAGAACCTCAGGCATGGGAAGGACATTTTTAAAGAAGTTAGCCAAGTGGAGTTGGGGCTGGGGGTTCATCTGGAGTGTTATTCTGGAAACTGCTTGGGGCAGTCAGGGGGTGGGGCTGCAAATGGTAAATTGTGCATTCTTTTTGTGTCATTACCTCCTCTCTGCCACAAGTTACAAATTGAGAAGTTTAGTAGTATGAGCACGTCTGTAGCTTCCATCTAAATTCAATAATAGTGTCATTGAGCAAAGCTGTCTTCCAGTACTGAAGGGAGGTTTCAGGCTGGGTACATGGACGTTGATAGAAGTAAAGCGGGTCATTCAACTTTTTGTTTGTTAACATTTTTAGAGGTTGTTTAGAGAACTTGGCACATGTGTGTAATGTTTTGATAACTCAGCCCTCCAGTTTCTCCTTTATCTGTCCTGCCACGTCCCCTTCCAGCTTGATGTGCTCTTTCTTGAAACAAAACAAAAACCTCACTGAGTCCACATATGCTCATACATGCATAGGTATAGGACCTGCGGCATGTGAGGGAAGAGGACGGAGTGCCGCCACAGTACAGGCTTGCTCACTGCTTCTGGTGTTAGTCCTGAATTTAAAACCTAGTATGCCCACTACTGGTTGTGTCATACCTTGAGCAAGTTGATCTCAGTTTTTCAATTCATAGAATAGACATAATAGTTTTCTCCTCAGTAAGTGGTAATCTTAAGTAGAGAGGTACTGAGATAATGTTATACACATCCCAGCATCCTGTTATACTCTCACTTTTTGTTCTATTATTTATTGTTTCTATTGTGATGAAAGAGACTTCATGGCTTGAGGAGAGACCACTTTGAAAACGACTCATATAAGCTCATTCTGGGACCCAGGTTCTCTGCAAGAGCAGCCAGTGCTCTTAACCTCTGAGCTGTCTCTCCAGTCCCAACAGAAGTAGACTAAGGCCAGTCTCCGACACATGAGCTTTCTTAAAAAAAAAAAAAAAAAGCCAAAAAGGTCATCATAGGACCTTTCTGTTTAAATGAAAAATTTAAAACCTATATTTAATAAGAAGCAGCATGGCTTCCATATGATTAATGCTTTACAATTTATGAACACATCCATTGCTCATTTATTTTTCACAGTGGCTTTCAGAAGTAGACATGTATTCCTGTTGCATGGAGGAAGAAAGGGTTCTGTGAGGCTGAGAAGTGGCATGTAATCAGCTGGCACTGATTTGACTCCAAGCTGATATCACCAATGCATACATTTAGTATTCCAGTTTCTAAGTGCTGAAACTGAGTTTTGGTCTTGGTATTATAGAATTATTACATATTTTAAAAATACACAACCCAGGGACTGGAACAGTGGCCTCGTAGATGCCATATATGCTCTCTACTCTGTTTTGAGACAAGGTTTCATCTAGTAGCCTCAACTGATCTCAAACTGGAAATGCTTCTGCCTCAGCCCTTTAGCACTGGCGTTACATGTGTATATCACCATGCCCAACTCAGTTCCTTTCTTGCTGTTACCTGAACTGGCTGCCCTGCCATGGCATATCCAATTGGTGCTTTTCAGAAAGGTTCATGGGCTCCTCTTCACCTGACTGGCTCCTTTGACTGTGTGTTCTGGCTCTCACGACAGCACCCAAGATCTGTACCGCTCATCACTCCAAACTCAGGCTTCTCTTCATTCAGGTGGATGGTGGATGTCATCAGAGCATGGACTGGACTACCTGCTTAGCCTCCTGTCCCCAGCACCTGCTTACTTCAAGGGGACACATGTGCCAAGGAACTTGATGTGAAAGCTCACCCCTGAATTAATTCAGACAGATTACAGATGCCAAGAATTGTTCAGGACATTCGAAGTATGGGAGTGGGCAGACATTTTCAAGCAAATAACTCTTAGATAGTAACTCACAAGGGGTGAGAGGTCACTGCCGGACTGAGGCAACTGATTTGTGAAGGGCTTTGTTCAAACATTCTTATTTCTGTAGTATGCTTACCTTCCGAAAGGGGGCAGCAAAGCCCAGGAAAACAAAGACGTTCCCTTTGTGAATAAATTGGAAAGAAAAGGGCCATAGACATCTGACAAGCCTTACAGATGAATAAAGGCTGCCAGGAAGAGTATATTTTTATTAAATGAATATTAATATTTAATATTACTTGATCTATGTTTTAAAAGATGAAGGCTGTTTAAAATAATATAAACAAGCATTTCTCTCATTTATTACAAAAGTATTTTAAAATTGAGTGAGTGCTTTTTGTTTTGGGCCACCATTTGACCATAATTTATAAACCTTCAAACTCAAACAGTATCTGGTAATATTCTGTGCCAAGTGTCAATGTGAATGAAGCCCTCAAGAACCACACAGCTTTTAGGTCAGGGAGCCCAGATTCTCATGTGAGCTGTTTGGCTTCAAGAGCTGATGTTGGGTTTTTTTGTTTTGTTTTTGTTTTTGTTTTTGTTTTTTCCAATATTTCACTCTGCTTCTGTCAGGACAAAGGTTCCTTTTCTGCTGTATATTGATTAAAAAAATAAAAATATTTGTATTTTACATGGATGAGTGTTTTGGCAGCAGGCATAATGTATACACACATGCTTTAGTGCCCCCCTGTGAATGGGGTTACAGTCAGTTGGGAGCTAAGCCTGGGTCCTCTGCAAGAGCAACAAGTACTTCTGGCAGCTGAGCCACCTTCTCCAGCCCCTACATGATTTTTTCAACCTTGAACATAAGTTTTAGTTCTAAAAATGATAGGTTTCATGATAAGATTTTCAAACGTGGCTCATTGTACTTTCTCATCTTCCACTCTGCATACATTATTCTTTCATTCCCATGCTGTGCCTCCCTGGTGACCCTTCTGCCCTCAAACGGTCTTCCTTCTGTTTGTGTAAGCACACACAGACACCCCCCACATATGTATAAACAGCTTGTTCATGTAAGGAAGACATGCAGTCTTTTGGTTTTGACTCATTTTGAATTTACTCTTCGGTCTCATTCCTTTCCCTAAAAAAAAATAAATTTTTTATGCTGAATAAAATTATACAGTATACATATATTACTTTTCTTTATCCCCTTATTTATTGATGCACACCTATGGAAAATTTTATATCTTGGTTATTGAAAATAGTGCATGAAGCCAGGCAGTGGTGGCTCATGCCTTTAATCCCAGCACTTGGGAAGCGCAGACTCAGAAGTGGATCTGAGTTTGAGGCCAGCCTGGTCTACAGAGTGAGTTCCAGAACAGCCAGGGCTACACAGAGAAACCCTGTCTCAAAAAAAAAAACAAAAAAAGTACACACACACACACACACACACACACACACACACACACACACACGAAAAAAGAAGTTCATGAAGCTTCTCTACAGCATCATTTAAGCAAATTGGCATCCTAAAGAATTGGAAAAAAAATCTTTACCGATTATGTATTTGATAGAAGGTTGAAATCTAGAATATACAAAGAAGTAAAAATATAAAGAAAACAAATAAACCAATTTAAAATGGGCTCAAGAAGTAAACAGAGTCCTGAACTGATGAAACACAAAAGGCTGAGAAACAAAGAAATTTCAATATCCTTAGCTACCAGGAAAATGCATATTAAAACTACGTTGAAAATTTATGTCAGTGAGAATGGCCAAAACAAATGATAATACATGCTGGTGAGATTGCTGGGAAAGAGGATACTTGCTCATTGCTGGTAGGAGTGCAGATTGGGGTGGTCATTATGGAAAGCAGGGTGGAGGTTCCTCAAAAACCGAAACACAATCTACCACAAGATCCAGCTATACCATTGCTGGGTATATACCCAAAGGACTCCATCCTCCTACAGAGACACTAGCTCATCCATGTTCATTGCTGCTCTATTTTAATAGAAATTGGAAAAGACTGAGATGACTATCGACTAATGACATGCATCATTTAAGCATTTGGATACATTTAAACAATCTGGGGGATACATTTACACAATGTGGGTACATTTGCACGATGAAATGTTATTCATTTGTTAAGAAAAATGAAAATATGAAGTTTACGAGTGAATGGATGTAGCTCTATAAACAATCACCCTGAGTGATGTGACCCAGACTCAAAAAGGCAAATACTGTATGTTTTCTCTTTCACATGGATAATAGCTTTTAAGTATTAGATATGTGTATTTTGATCAGAATAACCACAGAGGCTAGGCAGCTAGTAAGGGACTGAGGATAGTTATCTTCCAAGGAAGGGGAACTAGAACATTGTGTTATAAAGATATAAAGGGAAAAGTAAAATGGGAAGATTAAATGGGGGAGGGGATGAGAGACTGGCAAGGAGGGACAGACAGCTAACACTAAAGCCTTTTGAAAAGCCACATGGAAACCTACTACTGTAGAGGCGCCCTAAAATGTATGAAAGGAGTCTGGGCTGAACCGAGTCAAGTGGTTCCAGCACTCTAAAACTAGAGCAAAGGAATACAACTGCCATCAGAGAGAGGCTGGGAACTCCTGCTGTGTAGTTACTGCTACTAGGAGGAAGACAGTAAGAGACGAACAATAAAACCTTCCCATTGCTGGGCAGTGGTGGCGCACACCTTTAATCCCAGCACTTGGGAGGCAGAGGCAGGTGGATTTCTGAGTTCGAGGCCAGCCTGGTCTACAGAGTGAGTTCCAACCTGCCTGCTTCCTACAAGGAGGTAATTTGATTTTTTTTTAAGGATACAAGAGAATACAGATTTTGCCAGAAGCACACGGGGATTTCTTCCTGCGATTCAGAACTGATATAAAGAGCTTAAGATGAGAAGCAGAGAGCTAGTTAGTAGACAGCAAATATTAAGCTCCACAGAAATTCTTCATTTTGCTTGGGTTTATCCCTAGGTCTTTTATTTAGAAACTACCATCAATAAGAGTCTTTAATTTTTTTTGATAATTTCATACACAAATACTCTCTTTACATCATTTCCACCTTTCTTTTTCCCATTTCAACTCCTCCCATGTTTCCTCTGACTCCCTCTCAAGTTCATGACCTCTTGTATAATTATTGTTACAGGCATCTACATCTATCTATCTATCTATCTGTCTGTCTGTCTGTCTGTCTATCTGTCTGTCTGTCTGTCTGTCTATCTATCCATCCATATACACCTCCTATATTTATCTCCCACTGCTCCCATTTAGTGTTTTCTTTTTAAAGATTTATTTATTTTTTTATGTATATGAGCACACTGCAGCAGTCTTCAGACACACCAGAAGAGGGCATCAGATCCCATTACAGCTGGTTGTGAGCCACCATGTGGTTGCTGGGAATTGAACTCAGGACCTCTGGAAGAGCAGTCAGTGCTCTTAACTGTTGAGCCATCTCTCCAGCCCCCAATTTAGTGTTACTTTTTTGTGCACGTGCTCAGGGCTGACTACTGGGATTGGATAACAAATCAGGGGCTCATTAGCAGAAAAGACAGATTCTCCCTCTCCCAGCAGCTACTGTTTCAGCTATAACATAAGTCTAAGGATACCTGCCCGTTTAGAACATGAACTATGAGGTGAGTGGGTGTCTGTTCACATGCTTCCCTGGCTGCAGGGTCAGTGCAATCTGGGGACAGATGCTGTTTTTTTTTTTTTTTTTTTTTTTTTTTTTTTTTTTTTAACTTGGGCTGCTATGTATGCAGCGTATTGACTTTCTTTGCCTCATTTGCTCTGGAGGAAAAAATGTGTAAATGTTTGCATCCGGAGCGCCTTCATGTGTGCACAGGGAGGAGGCCAGGAAATGAAAAGCATGTGGTGCAGATTTGGGCCTCGAAGCTTCATGCTGCCCCACAAAGATGGAGAAGGAAACGTGCCAGTGATGGTTTTAGGTGACTGCTAGGAGAAATGTGAACTAGGCCCATGCTCCTTGCCTGCTTCTGTTTCTCTCGTGCAATTGTTTCTGTTCCTTAGGCAGAGTAACAGCAAAATCACACTTCATTGGTTGAAGTCTGACAAAATTGGACAGAATAAGAGGCTCAGGATGCTGTAGTAAAAATGACCTATAAATGTAAATGACTTGGCCTCAGGCAATGTATTAGTCAGTATTCTCTAAGAGTAACAGAACTTATAGAATGAATCTCTCTCTCTCTCTCCATATAAAACAGGGATTTATTAAATGACTCAAAGACTTCGGTCCAGCTAACCCAACAATGGCTGGCTGTGAATGGAAAGCCCGAGGCTATCAGGTCTTCAGAAGTGGAATCCTGAAGAAGTAGCTCTAATGCCAGTGAAGGGATGGACCTGCTAGGAAGGTGAGGGCAAGCAGGCAAAGAGCCAAAGCTTCCTTCTTTATGTCCTTAGAAAGGCTTCCAGCAAGAGGCAGGGCCCAGATTAAAGGGGTGTCTTCCTGCCTCAAAGATCTCCATTAGAAGTGGATCTACTGACTTCAAATTAAACAAAAATCCCTCACAGCTGTGCCTTCCATTTTTGGATTTTGGTTAAATCCAGATGTAGTCAGGTTGACAACCAAGAATGGTCACCACAGGCACATTCTGGGGTCGCATGGGATTGTGTGAGCTTGGATCATGCTTTTCCTTGTCATCCTTTACTGTGGTGGCTGTTGTTTGCTCATGTTTACAGCACTAGTCCTGAAAAGTGAAGTAACTTCTCTATTAACCCCTCCTTTCCCTTCAAAGTCACCATTCCACAAAGAACCTAGTTAGACAGAGATGGTGGAGGAGGAGTTGGCAGCAGGGGTCTGACAGGGTTGGAGGCTCAGGCCCGAACTGGAGAGTGGGTTACAAAACAAGGATGGACATTTGTGAATCAAACGGATAAGCCATGTGTGAGAGAAGTACAAATGTTATTTGATGGGCTGGTGCAGTATCAGGATCACAATGACCTCAGAGTTAAGAGACAGGAGGCAGAGACAAAGGAATCCCCAGAAATTCATGGCCCAGCTAGTCAGGCATATGCAATGGTCTCAACTGAGGTGGGGATGATAACTGACACAGAGGTCACTCCCTAACTTCCTTATGAATACTGTGGCACATATATACACATAAGAACAGAGGGAGAGAGAGACAGAGAAAGAGAGAGAGACAGAGACAGAGACAGAGAGAAACAGAAAGAGAGGAAGGAGGAGGAGGAGGAGGAAAAGGAGGAAGAAGAGGAGGAGGAAAGAGAAAGAAGAAGGAGAAAGAGAGAGATGTTTTTAAAAATCTTCCTTTGGAGATTTAACTCATGGCCTTTCGTATGTCAGGCAAATACTGATTTGTGCCTCTACACTTTCCCCCCTTTTTATTATGATGTTTTGATTGTGAACCTAGCCTTTAGTGACTGAACCATCTCTCCAGTCCTCTTTTTTACTTTGAGACTTCGTCTCCCTATGTAGCCTAGGCTGGCCTTGAACTTTTGACTCTCTTGCCTTAAAATAGATGGAATTACAGGTGTGTGCCAACAGGTATACTTTCAAAAGATTCTTGATTCTAGTTTGTAAAACTGATTTAGTTAAAAGGATATTGTGTCTGTCTGTCTGTCTGTCTGTCTGTCTGTCTGTGGCAACAGACAGCTACGTCTATACCTTGAGACAGGAGACCAGAGAGACTTCCTCCCAAGGCCTGTGACCTGACATGAGTTCAGGGAAGAATAGAGCAGTTGTTCTGGAGTAAAAAGCTAATGCTTCTAAAATCTCTTTATTTTAAAAGTTTGGATTTAGCATCTGCTGTGGAGAGAGCAAAATAAATTCCAACTGGCCTCCTACTTTGTCTTAGTTCTCATTTAAGCATGGGGGTGGAAAGAGGCCGCAAGTTGAAACACAGTAACATGAGCCGTGAAACACAGTGATTCACAGTTGGGAAACCAATGGTTTACAGATGGCACAAACAAGAGAGCAGCCGGGAGGGGTAGAGAGGGGCAAAGAGACCCCAGGCCGGTCTCTTCATCATACAGACCAAGTAGAATTCCCGGCTAACAGCAACACTGTCTCTGGAATTCTTGAGACGTCCTTATCTTGGCGCAAAGAACAGTAGAGAGAGCATGTAACATGTTTTATACTTAGATTTTTGTGTATTCTCATCCTGAGCCAGTCAAAATGGACGTTCTTGGTTCTAGGGTCCTCAGACATGCTAAGTCTGAACTCTCCTGTTGAGCTCCATTTCCACCCACCCCCACAGACTCTTTCCTCACACACTCGGAAGTACAAAAGGGCTAAAATGTGACTAGTTGTTATCAATGTATTAAAACTCGAAGCCAGCAAGCCAACGACAACAACAGAGATTCCTGGCCGTCTCTACACCCTGCTCACTTCTCACCCAGTGAACTCCCTAGAAATGGAAGGATAGAGTCTGGAAGCACAGGGCAAAAAGTTTTTCCTGACACCACAGGACAGTGGTGCTCATGAACTCCCGGCAGTTGTGGTTTTTCACAAACACAAAGCCTGTACAATATCAAGCCAGTCAGCATTACAGCACGCAGGGGTGGGGGCAGTCCTCCCATGGCAAGGACAAGAGAGCCGAGGAGCTTCTGACAATTGATAGCTGCTAGAGGAGGGAGAATCAGCTTTCTTTCGGGGTGTGGAGCTTGGTGGGTCAGTCATGGTCCTGTGGATGCCGGTACCTTTGAGTATACAGGCAGAACATTTTGGGCTCTGTTTTTTTTTTCTCCCCCAAAACAGGGTCTCTTTGTGTAGCCCTGGCTTTTCTGGAACTCACTCCATAGACCCAGGTTGGCCTTAAACTCACAGAGATCCACCTGCCTCTGCCTCCCAAGTGCTGGGACTAAAGGTGCACACTACCACCATCTAGCTTGGGCTCTGTGGTTTATGAAGGAGAAGGAGAAGGAGGAGGAGGAGGAGGAGGAGGAGGAGGAGGAGGAGGAGGAGGAGGAGGAGGAGGAGGAGGAGGAGAAGGAAAGAGAAAGAGGAGGAAGGGAAAGAAGAGAAGGAGGAAGAGTAGAAGAAGGAGGAGGAGGAGGAGAAGGAGGTGGAGAAGGAGGAGAAGAAGAAGAAGAAGAAGGAGGAGGAGGAGGAGGAGGAGGAGGAGGAGGAGGAGGAGAAGAAGAAGAAGAAGAAGAAGAAGAAGAAGAAGAAGAAGAAGAAG
>JANHMN010000001.1:137040767-137104500 GCA_030674055.1 Rhabdomys pumilio | reverse complement strand
TGGGCTTGGTTCTGTAACGGTCAGGGTGCTGGGCTTGGTTCTGTAACAAGCCGGTGCACATGAACACAGCATTAGGAGGCATCTTTTTATAAACAAGGCTCAGCTCACCACTAGCTGTAAATTGTGCAGGTATTTTCCATCAAGGCTTTGCTGTGTGTTAAGTCCTAGGGGCCAGAAAGGTCAAATATCTTCAGTACTTTGCAGAGGTGAGTGTCTGGAATGTGTGCTTAATGGAAGGGCCCAGGGAGCTAGACGTTTCCAAATTGTGCTGTAGCCAATGGCATTTTGTTTTAAATAAAGGGCATTTTCACCCCCCTTAAACTGTAAACTTAGTACAAAGCTTTGGATTGTTGTGGAGGGGGAAATCTTGAGCCGATTCAAAGGACATCAAGAGTAGACCCTCAATTGAAACCAGATGTTCCTGTTGTGGTTGTCTTTTAATGACCATCAGCAGTCAAACCTTAAAGGCCATATCTTCAGTTCAGTGAGTCATGCCCTGGTGGCTGGACAAACTGCCTGGCTGCCTTATTCATGAGGGGCAGACAGCTCCCTGAGAACATGTGGTTCTGGAGTGCTATCTGCGTGCGGGGCCCCATGTCTAAGTACAAATCTACCTTATGTCACGTACCACGAAGAC
Organism: Rhabdomys pumilio; assembly: GCA_030674055.1. Lineage (NCBI taxonomy): Eukaryota > Metazoa > Chordata > Mammalia > Rodentia > Muridae > Rhabdomys > Rhabdomys pumilio. Next base: position 137,103,863 of record JANHMN010000001.1, on the reverse strand, counting down.
GCTTGCAGAGTAAGTTTGCTCCTTTTATATAAACGAAGCATTGAGGACCTGAGAACTAAATGACTCACTTAAAGTTATCCTGGAGAGATACAGGCCCACTCCCATCAGATGCTGCAGCCTGGCTGTTTGTTCCCATGCTGCCAGTCTCTTCTTGTTATATGGAACAGCAGAGCTGAGAGTTGCCTGAATAATCCCATTGAGACCTCAGTGGGTTTTGAAAAGGCAGGGTGTTTCCTCACTAACTGGGATCTAGCTGATGCCCTTGGCCTCTCACCATCCAAGTGTCCTTCTTTTAGCTTCCCCTGACATGCCTGCATCAACTAGAGAGGCTAAACCTGACCCATAGGGTCCTCCAGAATTTGGCTCTAAGGCCTTGTGCCTGTGTAGTATGTGACTTAGGGCGTCTGCACGACATCTCTGAGTAGAGTGGGGTCAAGGGCAGTACAGCTCAACAAATTCCATCTCTCAGTTAAAGATTTCCTCAAATGAGTCAATTCTTTTTTTTTAATTAATCATTTTATTCATTTACATTTCAAATGATATCCCCCTTCCCAGTTTCCCCTCCACAACCCCCTATCCCATCCCCCCTCTCTCCCTCCTCTTTGAGGGTTCTCCTCCACCCACTCACCTGCTCCCACCTCACGGCTCTAGCATCCCTCTCACCTGGGCATCAAGCCTCCACAGGACCAAGGCCCCCCCCAACCCCCATTGATGCCAGATAAGGCCGTCCTCTGCTACATATGCAGCTGGAGCCATGGCTTCCTCTGTGTGTACTCTTTGGTTCATGGTTTGGTCCCTGGGAGCTCTGGGTGGTCCAGTTAGTTGATAGTGTTCTTCCTATGGGGTTGTAATCGCCTCCAGTTCCTCCAGCCCTTCCGTAGCTCTTGGGGTTGGCTGTGAGTAAATGGGTCCCATTTCTAACGTGGTCCCATTTCTACACATTAGAACTCTGTGTGGATATGCACATCTTTCCAGACTATCCAGGCTGAGGCAGATGAGACTTCTGGAGCTTTCATTTTGTGCTCTGTGCTCTCTGATAATGCCCCAGTTGCCCGTTATCTTCCTTGGGGAGAAATGGAGCCTGTGAAAGACTGGGACCCATGAACAATAGTGGCTTCTGGGCAACCCACATTTTGGGCCTAGATGGAAGTTGTGAGGTCCAGATCTGCCTGAATGTCATCCCACGCATTATTTACAAGCCAGCACTACAAATGACAAGGACAACTTCACTAAGCATGCCTATTTAAATTATCTTTATCAGAAATGTCCATGAAAACTAATTTGAAGTACCAGATACTTCATACTACACATTACAAATAAATGTGCAACCATTACAAAAGATCTTCCACAGTCAGCTTGTCAAACCCAGTGTGACGTGTACTGTGGTTTGGAAAGATACTGTCATGTGTTGAAACCAAATTGCCTGGCAGTCTGAGTTACTTCAGAGGGCAGGAGGTGAACTCGTCACAGGAGATTGAGCCGGTGCTGCCTCTTCTGACTTACACAGCAGGGCTTTGTCCTGTGGTTCAGTATACACTATGATTCTATATACCTGGCAACCGGAATAGGCCTTTTATTGTGTTGTTTTGTTTTCCTAAGACAGGGTTTTTGTGTAGCCTTGGCTGTCCTGGAACTCATTCTGTAGACCAAGATGGCCTCGAACTCAGAGATCCACCTGCCTCTGCCTCCTGAGTATTGGGATTAAATGCATGACCCACACCGCCCAGCTGGGCCTAAGGATTTGTAAGGTACAGAGGCACAGACAGCACTTGCCATGGGTGCAGCATAAGAGAAATGTTAAGATTGAGCTGCTGCCAAGAAAAGTCTTCTGTTGGTTGGATGTATGGGCAGAGAGAATCTGCTCAGATAATAACATGGAGCTGAGGTGTGAAAATCACACATGCACTGTGCTTACAGCCCAAGATTCCTGACTAATGATCACTTATTTGTTTCTAATTTGAAGACATGTCTTTCTAACATATGTACGACTTGTATTGAAACTGTCACAGACTAAGATGCTTGGTACTATGAACACAACATTTCACTTCACAGTGTACGCAACTCTTTTCATTTTTATCATTTGGCATCTTTGAGACAGCGCCTTACTTTGGAGCCTTTCCTGGCCTCCAACCCAGGGTAGTTTTTCAGCCTCAGTTCCTAAGTGGCTGAGATTTCAAGGGTGAAGTAACATCTTTGATTAACAATTGCCCTAAATTCTTTAAAATTAAAATTGAAAATTGTGTATCTGTTTCTGAGTTTGTTCATGTGCATGCAGTGCCTTCATAGGCCAGAAGAAGGCGTCAGTTCCATCAGAACTGTAATTATGTATAGTTAAGACTGATAGGTGTGTTGGGAACTGAATTTGGGTCCTTTGCTAGAATACTACATGCTCTTAATTGTTGAGCCATCTCGATGGCTCCATGCCTCAAGTTCTTAAGTAGAGATCCATATGAGTTGTGTTATAGACAGATGCTTTAAGAAAACTTGCTGGCTAAGAAAACACCAGTGTAAAAAAGAAGCTCTGCCTTAGTCATTAATAACCACAGGGAAGCTTTTGTTTTCCATGTTGTGGGTGAGTGGTAGAAACATGCAACCCAGTTTCATAGTTGGATCATTGCTATAGGGATTCCCAAGTGCCTTTTCTTATGTCTCTATAGAATAACACTGAATTACTTAGTGATTCAATCAAATGGCTCATTTGATTTTCTCTGTCTGTCAAATAAAAGTTCTAGGGGCACTCGTTCGGTCTTAGCTCTTGGTCTAGCTATTTGGGCTAGAAATAGAAAATGGACCTACCTATGCTAGAGTGTTGTCACCAAACTGAAGCTAATCTCTTTACAAGGACTTTCCAGAGACCAGAATCAATCATATAATCATATCAGATAGATGGCAGCCAGTTCACTCTAAGTCCAATTCTAGTGGGTGTCACAAAGATGTTCCCTTTACTTTAAGCTTTACACAGAGAAGGTCATTGAGGTTAATACAATATTGTCCCACTGTCCTGGCCCACTGTCTTACAGGGCAATGAAAGCACTTTTGAAAGGTGAAAGACAAGCATCAGTCTGCACTTTATTTTAGCTTTCTTGAACTCTTTTCTGTCTGTCATCTACTTCCGCTCAGCAAAGGGGATCCCTTATTCTATCTTATGCAATGAGTCTGGGTCCATGGCCCTGAAGCAGCAGGGTTTGGTGTTAATGTCTGTGTCCCATATTACTGCCAATGGCCATGCAGACATCCTGGTCTGGGATCCCTCCTGGGGCCATTTTGGTGTCTGAAGGCTGACCCTGCCCCTTGATTGCTACAGCACAGTAAAGCTGGCCCTGAAGGTGTGAGGGTGAGAGAGCTAGACCTCCCCCTCACCTGGGCAAAGCTAGAGAGCTGGCCCTGGTGTGCAGGTGCAGGACAGTTAGCACCGAACAACACAGCCAATTCCCCAGGCTTTGAGTTGGCCCATCCTAACATCTACCCCATCTATGATCTGCTGGAGCACGTGAAAGGGCCAGTCCTGCAGATCCAAAGCTGCAGGACCTCCATAATACAGGGCAACAGATCTCCTAGAGGAGTCCCGGTGAGGATCCCGTATTGATAGTGTAGCAGGAGCCAGAGGCCCGAAACAGACCAATGACTCATTGCAACAAACCTTTGCAAGCAAAGAAGTGTGGACAAAAGTGTATACCGTGGGACGCACTGTGACAATCTTCCATGCTGTCTCCGCAAGGCTGGGCATTGCCCAGACCATCCCGCCATCCATGCAGGCCTGGTAGAAAAATGAGACTCTAATGCTTAAATATTAATCAAAGGCTTTATATATTTGGTAATGCTCAATAACAAGATGCCCATACAATCAGAGGTGTAATCCAATACCCAACCTAGATATATCAACTACCTTTGACTGCCAGAGACACATGAACATCTGCCTCCATGTTCCCCCCTTCTCATGTCTCCCGTCTCCTAGCTCCTCCTCTTCCTTCTTCTCCACCTCTCCTTACTCCTCCTCTTCCTTTCCTTACTTCTCCCACCTTAGCTCCTCCTATATTAGTCCATTATCATCATGTCAGGAAGCAGGGCAGTGTACAGGCAGACATGGTGCTGAAGAAGGAGCTGATGATTCTACAACTTAATCCACAGGCAGCAGAAGGAGACTGTGTACCACACTGGGTATAGCATGAGTATAGGAGAAGCCCCTCTCCCCCATACACACACAGTGACACACTCCTCCAACAACATCGCACCTACTCCAACAAATCCATCCTTTCTAATGTTATTATTCCATATGGGCCAAACATTCAAACACATGAGCCTATGGAGGCCATACCTATTCAAACCACCACAGGCACTAATCTTATTTCTGAGGTCTCCATCCTCATGACTTAATTACCTTTCAAAGTCCTCATGTTGCTAAAATTCCTTCCCACAAGGAGACTAAACAACATCTACCCTTCCTTTCTAGGTCCCAGCAAACTGAGACATGATACTGCCAAAGTTAACTCTGGAAATCCATCAATGAGTTGGGTCTTCTTACAGAGCCTCGATGAGGGCTTACTTTCTAGGAGCGTGGACAGTCCTGCCCTAATGGCACACATACATGGAGCTTCTACCCTCTTCCCTCTTGGTCTATGTATGCTAGCATGCAAGCATTCCCCACAGGTCACTGCAATTAAGGCAGAGTTGAATACAACAGGCGGTAAGAGAGACAGGATACTCAAGTGAAGGTATTGTGACCCTCTGCACTGATGTACAAATAGCCAATAACCAAGCTAGGGTAATCCTTTCGTAACAGGGCACAGGTGAACTCTCTAAGATTGTGGGTCTTTGGTTTGGAAGACAGTTGCTCAACACATACATATACCCCTAAAGTACAGGTGTACCAGGAGGTGTGGCTCATGCCTTTAATCTCAGCACTCAGGAAGCAGAGGAAAAGTGAATCTCTGAGTTCAAATCCAGCCTGGTTATAGAATAAATTCCAGGTCAGCCAAGGCTACACAGAGAAAAACCTGTCACAAAACAAACAAACAAACAAAACAAATAAACAAACATCAAACAAGGCCCCTAGCATTCCTCATCTTTTTCTCGTTTCTATGGTTAGCACCTAGTAACTCACCTCCATCTCTTTGGTTTCTCCTGGAACTCAAAGACAGAGGCCAACAATCTTAAAGTAATGAGTATGGTGAGTGCATGCATTTGCACATGTGTGCAGATATATGAACGTGTGGATGGGGAGGAGGCCTGAGAGAAAGGGCAGTGAGGGGAGATTTGTGAGTTTCTGTGGCATCCACCTAAGGTCTGCTCTAAGTGATTTTCCCGTGTGAATATGTACTTTCTCCTTTTTGGCTTGAGCCACTTGAGCTGAGTTTTTCAGAATGAAGAGTCCTGAAATAGAGTAGCATCTTGGTGCCTTAGGCTTTTTCTAAAATTAAATGATCTCAGGATATAGTCTTTTAGAGAAAATGATAGGTCTAAAATTATCACTGACTTAAAACACTGTCTCCGGAAGTGTGTAGGGTTGACTTATTTCATATGACTCCTACAAGTGTTGAGTCTCACAATTTGTTTAAGCCTTAAGTTGAAAAAAGATGCTTGAAGCTGTGTTTTAATTTTATTGTCATCATGTGTGTGACAAATTTTTTAAAAACACAAATCCAAATTTAAAAGTCAGACCTACATAAAATACAGAAACATTTTTTTTTTAATAAAAAATGAGTTATTACAAGAATGTCAGTTTATCACTATTACAGTTATAATAGCCAAGGCCTTTGGGTAGTTATGTTGGGAGGTCCAGTGAGCAGGAATGAGGTTCTTACAAAAGGCCTTTGGAGAGTGAACTCACTTTTCTGCCCTCTGCCCTCTGCTGTTCCTCTTCAGGGGATGTGGCTACAAGCTACCATCTTGGAATCAGTGGGTAGCCCTCACAGGACACAGAAACATGCACACTGTGCTCTTGGACTGCCCAGCTTCCAAAACAATGAAAACCCTACTGCTTATTAGTGATTCACTGGTGGTTTGAATAGGTATGGTCCTCATATACTCATGTATTTGAATGCTTGCTCCACAGGAAGTGGCACTGTTAGGAGGTGTGACTTTGTTGGAGTGGGTGTGGCCTTGTTGGAGGAAATGTGTCAAGGTGGGTGTGGGCTTTGAGGTCTCCTTGTGCTCAAGCTCTCCCCAGTGTGTGATCCAGTCTCCTTCTTGCTGTCCGTGGATCAAGATGTAGATCTCTTAGCTCTTTCTCCAGCACCATGTCTGCATGCATGCTGCCATGCTTCCCACCATGATGATAATGAACTAGACTGATGAAACTATAAGCTAGCCCCAATTAAATATTTTCCTTTGTAAGAGTTGCTGTGGTCACCGTGTCTCTTCACAGCAATAAATGCCAAACTAAGACAGACCAGCCAGTAGTATTTTTATATAGCAGCACAGATGGACCAGACAATGACAAACACATTTACAACTCTAATATACCTCCATTTAAAGATTTTTTTTGAGGGATGGTGACAGAATTAAAAAAGTTAGGAAAAATGATTTCAATGTTTTAAAAAATTCATTTAGTAATTTATTTGACTTTGTTGTTTGTGGTGTGAGAGACCGAATCAAGGGTCACTCATGCTAACCAAGTGTCCCACCACTGAGCCACAGTCCCAGAAGCTTCTTAATTCTACTGGAAACCACTGCCTTGGGACATCTTTCCTGGAGTTTAGGAATCCACCGTGCAGTTCTCCTACTGATAAATACAAGTAAAATGAAATTCCTCTTGTAGTTGTTCAGTGGGAAAAATACAACCTGTCACCCCATTTCTAGGAGAGAGTTCTGCCTTTCCACTCAGTACTTAGTATATCAGTGCCACAGCTGCTCTGCTCTAGACTTGGGCTGAGCAGAGCAGGATGCATGTGAGTCCCTGCCTTGTCTCTCTTCAGCTGCAGACACATCTGCTCATGTGCACTGAGGGTATGTTCGTATGCAGGATGGCTTTGTTATATTTCTCTGAACTGCCACCTAACTTACTAATAACCACCAGGTGGGCTCTCCAGGAAGCAGAAGGAAGACGGAAATGGTAAGGAGGCACTCTAGGGAGATGTTGGCCAACGGGTGTGAGTTTGTGACGAGGGAATTCAGGGTATCTGTCTATATTTGAAAGTCTGTGCATTGTAACTATAAACAGAGGGTGGGATGTTCCTGCCAGGAGACACAACCAACATTCCACTGACCTGGAAGCTCAGACAGCCCTCTGGCCACTGTGGGCTTCTGATGCTCTTAAGCCAACAGGCTAAGAAGGAATAACAGTGTTAGGAAGGGTGATTGATCTAGATTACCAAGTGGGGATTGGATGACATGTGACACAACCTGGCCAATGAGTTTTAAATTTCTATATATAGTTATTTAAAAATCATTTATTAAAACTAAAACCAACTAATTATGTATATCTGCGCACACCGGATGCCACAGTGCATGTGTCGAGGTCAGAGGACAACTTGTAGGAGTTGGTAATCTCTGTGACGTGAGTTCTGGGGATCAAACTAGGTTGCTAGGCCTGGAGTTAGTACCTATTCCACAGAGCCAGTTCTCCAGCCTTTTTTTTCCTTTTAATTGTCATGCTAATTGTATGTGTTTGTGGGACAGAATGGAACATTTCAACAGATGAATACAGTGTGTGATGATTAGGTTAGAACAACTGGTTACCTGGCACTTCAGGGATTTACCATTTCTTTGTGTCAGGGATATTTGAAATTTTGTCTCCTAGCTCGTTTGAAACATTTAATTGACTGTTGTCTGCCATACTTATCTGCTCTGTATAGAACACTAGAACTTATTCTTTTTTCATGTCCAACAACACTATCACGCATCCTTTCCTCCCCAGAAGCTAGTATTTTATTAATTATTTTATTATTATTATTAAAATAATAATCCAATAGGTTTTGTTCTTTTTTTAAAAAAAATTTAAACTTGGCCATTTTGAGGGTAACCCTTATCACATGGACTCACAGACAGAAGTTCTGATCAATGATAGAAAACCTGAAAATTAAACACACTGGCCTCAATCACCTTTAGATTTCGACAGCTTATGAGCCCATCTCATAATTGTAGGACCCTGGCACCAGTCCCTGCTTAAGTGTCCCCCAGCTATTTCTCCAGACATCCTCCCTTATTAACTGACAGTTTACATTCTTCAGGTCATCCTTAGTTGCGTCCTCCCCATAAGTCCCCAAGGCTGCCTGGACTCACATGAGGTTACAGGGCTTCTCTGTAGTCTCAGTTTAGACTCTGACACTCGTGCACAGCAGCTCTGTGGATGGCCACATAATTTAGTAGTAGCCACATTGAATCTCCTCAAAGCTACAAGGAGAAAAAGCTCAGACCTTATGCAGGCACTCATTTAAAAATAATAGTTTAAATATATTGATTTTGTGAAAGAATAACCCATGATAGAGGTATGGTGAACATTTACAATGATCCATGGATGCTTGCTAAAATGAACATATGTTTAAACATTAAAAAAAAAACACAACATAACACACAGTGCTAAAAGCAAAATTCATTGCCTTACATGCCAAGAATATCAAGTATGTGTTGAGACTTTACTACATGTCTACATTTCTGTCTACATTTAGTAAGTAATTCAAAACCTCTCCAAATCTACTGTTAGGGTAAGGAGTTTTGCTATGAGAAACTATTTACCTAAAAGTAAATTGCCAGTATAAATAGGAAGCTATTCTGTCTTTAAAGACATTCTTATTTTCTTTTTAAAGATTTGTTTATGTTGCTTTATATGTGTGTTTCCCCTGTATGTATGTATGTTTGTTTGCTTGTATGTATGTATGTATGTATGTATGTATGTATGCATGCATGTATGTATGTGTACCATGTATGTTCCTGATACCCACAGAGATCAGAAGAAGGCATTTATTTTTGGAACTGGAATTACAGATGGTTGTGAGTTGTACTGTGAGTGCTAAGAATCAAACCTGGGTCCTCTGGAGGAGCTGCCAGTTCTCTTATCTACTGAGCCATCTCTCTGGCTCCCTAAAGACATTCTTGATGATTGAATCTTAACTGGGGGGACATACTATAGTTGTGGAAGTTATTTCATAAGTCACTTTTAATGATAGTTTAATAAAGTTAAAGTTTTTGATTAAATGTTAGAAAGTGCTCTGAGAAACCACAATTTGAACAAAGTTGACTCAAACTTTAGTTGAAAAATAAGCCTGGCTGACCAAGCCAACCATCTTGCACTTACATGACCCTCCAGGGGGTACTTCAGTAACCTGACTCATTGTTCTGACCATTTTCATTAGACTTTAATGTAGTTCAAACTACAATGAAAGGTGAGAGGAACCGAGGGAAGAAAGGAGAGAGACAGAGAGACAGAGACAGAAACAGACAGAGATAGCCAGAAAGACAGAGAGAGACAGAGAGACGAGACAGAGACACACAGAGATTTGAAAGACATACCAACAATTGAGTAGACACATTGTAAAATAAATTTACAAATGACTGGAAGATTTATCAATGCCTGTTGATGATGTTAAAGAGTCAATGGGTTTCTGGTTGTTGTTTTAAAGGTGTGAAAATGACATTGTGCTAATTTTTAGAAAAGAGTCATTTCCTTTTCAAGACCCATATTGAATGTTTGCTGATGAAATAAGATGTGTTTCATTGCTTCAGTAAAGGGGTGACATGCGTAAATCATGGAAAACTAGAACTCACCATGAGCTGACAGTTGTTGGATCCAGGCCAGGGGTAAGCAGGAATTCATTCTGCTTGTTTCCTATTTTAGAATTTGCTCTGAATTGCTGTGTCTCTCTCCTCCATGCTGGGGGGCTGAACTCTGGGCTTCATGAATGCTGGACTAGCACCGTACCTACCACTGAGCTGCACCTCTGGCTAGGCTAAGTTCCTCTGTCTCTCCCTCCCTCCTTCCCTCCCTCCCTTCCTTCCTTCCTTCCTTCCTTCCTTCCTTCCTTCCTTCCTTCCTTCCTTCCTTTTTTCCTCCCATCTTCCCGTCCCCTAACTTTTATTTAATTTCTGAGGCAGGATTTCACGTAGCTGAGTGCTAAGATTAAACACATGTACCATATGCCCAGTCCTCATCTAAATCTTATATCAGCTTGGTTCTTGGACAGTGCTGAGTAGTGGTGATAGCTGGGGTTCGGAAAATGCTAAGTCAGTAAAGGGCTTCCTGGGTAGGTATGGGGACGAAAGTTTGATCCCTAAGACCCTCTTTAAAAAGCTGAGTGTGTGGTGTTTGTAATTCCAGTGCAGGGGAGGGAGGGGCAGAAGGACTCCTTGGGCACTTGGGCCAGCCAGCCTCTCCCTGTCAATCACTGAGTTCCAGGCCAGTGAGAGACTCTATCTCTAAAAACACTGTGAATGTTACCTGAGAACTGATAACCCAGCTTGACCTGTGACCTGACCTGTACACACACACACACACACACACACACACACACACACACACACACTCACACATACACATGCAAAGGAAGTACTCATAGCTCTTCCCTTAGATTTGTTTCCAACTTTAAAGAAATGTTTCTATCTTTTCATCTTATATTTTTTGTTGTGAGCCTAGCCTTTAGTGGCAAAGCCAGCTCTTCAACCCTTAACCTTTTATCTTTAACTACTGAGCTATCTAATTAATAGTGACTGATCCTAATAGTTAATTTAAGTAATTCATAGTGGCTGATCCTGGACTTGCAGGTTTGTAACCACTGCTATTTAAGTTTTCAAACTGCATTTTAAGTTCAAAGCCAGCCCATGTAACTTAATGTGACTTTGTCTCACAGAAAGGGGGGTGGGGTGAGGGCTGGAGAAGGAGCTCAGCAATAAAGAATGCATGTTGTGCATGCAGCCCGGGGGGGGGGGGGGGGGGGAAAGAATCTTTTTTTGGTCAGTTTTGATTAGTACCGTACATCTTGTTAAAAGGGCTTGTCTCAATTTTTTTTTGTAAGTCTAAGATTTTTTTCCTTTATTCATCAGTGGGCACTAAGTTTATCAAACGGTCTTATAACATCTGTACACCTGTTGATTGTATACTTACCTTTTGATTATTTGAACAATGCACATTACAGTGTAAAAAAATACTAGGTGTGATGGTTTGAGTAGGTTTGGCCTCCATGGGTTCATGTGTTTCAATTCTTGGCCATAGAAGTAGTAACGTTAGGGGGTGTGGCCTTGTTGGAGAAGTGTGTCACTATGGGGGCAGGCTTCGGGGTCTTCTGTGCTCAGACTCTGCCCACTACAGAAGACAGTCTCTTCCTTGCTGCCTTTGGATCAAGATGTAGAACTCTGGGCTCCTCCAGTACCATGTCTGCCTGCATGCTGCCATGCTTCCTACCATGATGATAATGGATTGAACCTCTGAAACTGTAAGCCAGCCCCAATTAAATGTTTGCCTTTATAAGAGTTGTCTCTGTCATGGTATTTCTTCACAGCAATAGAACCCTAACTAAGATACTGGGTATTAAAATCTATTTGTCTTTCAGTTTTTTTTCTCTTTTTCTGATAATGCTACCTAAATGAAATTTATTGTAAAAATTTATTTATTTATTTATTGATTGATTGATTGATTAATTGTGAGTGTATACTTACAGTGCATGTGCATATGCATTTGCCAGTGTGTGTGTGTGTGTGTGTGTATGTATGTGTGTTTGTTGAGATCAGAGAACACCTTGTGTGTCTTTATATCATGAGACTACCTGGTGCTTGTGGAGATCAGAAGAGGACATCAGATCCCCCATAACTGGAGTTACAGATGGTTGTGAGCTCCCCTGTGGGTGCTGGAAATTGAACCCAGGTTCTCTGGAAGGGCAACTGTCTTAGTGTTTCATTACTGTGAAGAGACACTATGACCATAGCAACTCTTATAAAGAACAACATTTAATTGGGACTGGCTTACAGGTTTAAAGGCTCAGTCTATTATCATTATGGTGGGAAGCATGATAGCATCTAGGCAGGCAGGCATGGTGCTGGAGAAGCTGAGAGTTCTACATCTTCATCTGAAGGCTGCTAGGACAATGGTCTTAAAGCCCACACCCATAGTGACACACTTCCTCCATCAAGGTTATACCTCCAAATAGTCCCTGGGCCAAGCATATTCAAACTACCTCAGCAACCAGCATTCGAAATCATAGGGCCGCCTCTCCATTCCTGTGGTTTATTCTTTACTCCCACGCATAGCAGATTTTCACATTGTTGTATGGACTTGGCATACTGTGTCCTTAAGAGTTGACAGTGTCATTTGACACTAGGTAGCTACTGATTTGAGAGTGCTAAAGACTGTGTCCAAGGCAGGGTGTTTTTTTTCTAAGACCTTGAGTAGGACATTGGCAAAACATGGCTGACAGAGGATTGTGAAGCTTGGCAGACCCAGTGGAGGCTGAGTGTGGTGGCAAGATGTGTGATTTTTCTCCTGGCCATTTGTGAGACGCTCCTGTGTCATTCTACAGTTAAGGAAGGGTTGGAGTAGAGGTCTGGGAGTCTGGGGAACTTAGTGTGGAATAGATTTGGGCTTAATTAGCATAACCTTGGGTTACCAGGGCTTGAAGAATTAGGGCTTCATAACCTACCTGGGTGCTCCAAGGGCTTACGTCAGAAGTGAGTCTGTATGTCTATGAGAGTGTTAATGGCGCCTCATCAGTGATCTTACAGACTTCTCAATGCACTTGTGAGATCTGATTCTTGTTGGGTGTCTTTTCCACTCTGAGCCACACATTGGCAACAACATAGCAGAAAAATGTTAAATTTTAAACACAAAAGCACATTTTGGATTCTGTTGCCGTGCTCTTGACTTTTGGTTTTAACATTGCATCCAGCCCTTAAAGAACTAGTCAGTAAATTCTCTTTCTTTCTTGTTTCTACAAAAAACGGAGGGGACTTTCCAGTGGGGTGGACATCGTGGTTGATATCTGCTGGATGGAAAAACCCAACTGTATCTTTGTGTCTCTGAATGTCATGAACAGCCTTTCAAGCAGTCACTGAAACATAGCTGGAATTGGAAGAGCTCCTTCCTGCTGACATTTGAGAATATGCATATTCCAAGACATGTGTCACATATGTTCCTCATTCAGTTGCCACTACGTGTTTTAAATCTTGCATGATAGGAGTTAGACACTTTCCACTTTGAAAAAGGTTCTACCCCAAACAGGAAGTTATTGTGTGTCTAAAATCAAGTGAATTTGGACTTGAGAGGAGTTGGATGAGGTTTAAAGCTCTTGTGTTTAGCTATCGAGTTTGGCTGGTTCTAAGTCAGGATACTGATGAGCCCCCACTTTCTAATTGTTTTTCTGCGCTTGTGAGTGCAAGGACAAATATTTGTGTGTACATAAACATGCGCACTCTTTATGTGCTCCAGGACAGTGACTGGGAAGAAGCTTTGCTTGCATCGATTTAGGGAGGGAAGACAAACCATCCCGTGGCTATAGACCTGGAAATCCAGAATGCATGACATTTAATATTCTGTAAGAACAATGTAAGTAGGTCCTGTTTTTTGTCACTTGTAAAAGTCACTAAAATAGAAGACATGTGGAACTATTTACTTTAAAGATAATTTAGCATATTGCCTTTAAAAATGATTATTTTTCCTTTCATTAGTGTGTATGTGTATTTGTATGTGCGTGGGTGCGAGTGTACATGGAAAATGTGGAGGTTGATGTCAGGGTTCTTTCTTGATTGCTCTCTATCTTATATATGCATTCAGGGTCTCTCATTTAGAGCTACAGATTCAGCTAGTTTACCTCTTAGCTAGCTGGCTCTGGGACCTCCTGTATTCTATACTTTGCGGTGTGATTATAGTGGGTTGACACATAGATTCTACAGCCTCATCTTTTAAAATGAATTTTTAGGGGCTGGGAAGAGGACTCAATGGGTAGAGTACTTTCTGTATAAGCATGAGGACCAGAGTGCAAATCTTCAGTACTCACTTACAATCTAGGCGTGGTGTTACCTCTATGTAACCTCAGTTGTTGTGGGGTGGGGCAGATGGGTGGATCTTGGGTGTTGCTCGGTTACCTTTAGTCCTAGTTCAACACCTCTAAATATGCCCTTAACTCAGTTGTGTTTTTAATCTTCTCTCACCTGCTACCCGAGGTTCAGTCAGGGAAGTGGTCAATGGCCATTCCGCCCGAGATCTCACAGGGCTGGTAGTTCTCTCTCCCTCTGAAGCATGGCGAGTTTTTCCCCTCCCTTTGTGTCTACTTGCCTGCAGTGGGAACCTGGAAGTCCCAACCAGCCACTAGCCACTAGCATCTTTATTGATCAATCAAGAACTAACTAGGGAACAGGACCCTCCGAGTTCACAGGCAGATTCCCAATCAAAGCATCAGAACCACCCCCGCAACAGCTTTACAAGGAATAAAAAGTATATTTGTTGTTTGCTATATAGATATCAACATAGATTCATCTCACGATTTGGTGGGGAGGGTTAGAGATGAAAAGGGAGGGTTGAAAATGTCCCAGTTTGAAAACAGCAAAATCCTGACAGCTGCTGTATGGATGTTGAAACTATATACAATGGTACTGTAATGCTTAGGGTGGATCCTAAGGGAGCCCAGTCATAAAATCTCCCTCACAGATACACCCAGAGATTGTTTCATGATGATCCTAAATGCCCTTAAATTGGCAATCAAGAGTAAACATCACATGGCCTACATATTAGGAGGACTGAAGCCGTATTATGTGACCATGTGTGTGTGGGATCACAATGACAACTTTGAAACAAGCCACGACCTGAAGGGGCTTTGAGTAGAGAGGGGCAGAAAAATAAATTACCACTAATAAAAGTGGGGTGTCTAACAGCAAAAACCCAAATCCTGAAGCAAGAACAGAATTAATCATGTAGGGAGAAACTTTCAGGCCAGGTACTGTGCCTGGAACAGAGGAGGGACAGCAGATGTTGGTTCCCCTCCACTTTCCTTTAGATACATGTAAGCCATTAATTTTTTGTTGTTGTTTTTATGAAGCCCTTTAATTTTGCAGAAAAAAACCAAAAGTAGAAACTTCATTTCAATTTCATGTGAAATGGAACTCAAATTCTGTACCATATTCATGCAATGCCTGTAGACACTGGAAGAGAGCATTATATCCCCTGGAACTGGAGCCACAGGTGGCTTTAGCCACCATGTGTGTGCTGTGTACTCTGGAACAGCAACAAGTGCTCTTAACCACTGAGCCAACCCTAAAGCCCGACATGTGAAACTCTAGATACAAAGACTATAATGCCATTGGTCAGACACCAGGTAATATAGCTTTAGAGAGCTCTCCTTGTGGAGCAGTAATTTAGTACAAACTTATTCGCGTTAAAACATGTTTGACCTCTTTGGGAACTAGGAACCAACATTTACACAATTGCTTATCAGTCTAATGGGCAAGCTCCTAATAAAATACAGATTCACAACTCAATGCTAAACTGTAAACCTAACTCCCTGGTAGTAGCCCAACAGCCACATTTACTAAGGGCTCTTGGGCTCTGTTTCTGTTTTTGTTTCATTTGGCAAGATGAAGTCTGATCAAACTTTTAAATGCAGTACTTAATCAAACTTCTCTTCTGCCTGTGAAGAGCACGAGGCAGAGAGATGTATTTCCAGACTTGAGCCTGTGAAGGCTGCTGGGTAATGGAGGGGAGTGGCTGTGGAGTAGATCATTGCAAACAGGAAATGTCTTATGTCAATGCTTTGTTTTAAAGATGTATGGAAAACCG
This sequence comes from Rhabdomys pumilio, assembly GCA_030674055.1. Taxonomy (NCBI): domain Eukaryota; kingdom Metazoa; phylum Chordata; class Mammalia; order Rodentia; family Muridae; genus Rhabdomys; species Rhabdomys pumilio. Next base: position 137,088,172 of record JANHMN010000001.1, on the reverse strand, counting down.
ATTCCATGCCATGCTATTCCACGAGGTTATATAAATATAAGAACACTGCTGCAAGTTTACCTTACCACCTTAAATGACCTTAACTTCTGAATGGAAAGACAGATATCCTGGGTAGCACAGCCAGTTTAATCCTATGACTCTCCAAGTCACAGCCATATTCATCTCTCTCTCTCTCTCTCTCTCTCTCTCTCTCTCTCTCTCTCTCTCTCTCTCTCTCTCCTTTCCTTCTTTCTTTCTTAAGTTGATAAATAGCAGGCACAGACATGAGGGGCTTTGGTCTGGATTCAGGCCATTTGCTGGGGTCTGTGAGTCCAGTCTCTACTGCAGGCTGAGAAGGAGGAGGCCACTGAGAAGGTGTCTCAGCCTCATAAGCAGAGGCTGGTGTAGGCCAAGGTTGAGATGGATAGTACCATCTGTGGAGGAAGAAAGTTCACAGTAAGGAAGCCACGGGGCACTGAGGTCCCAGGCATCACCAGGCAGAGGACACCCAGGAAAAGACCTCCATCCTCTAGACCCACTTCTGGAAGAACAGGATCAAGTCCTGGATTACCTCTTGGCTTTCCCATGTGACATCCTTATAGAAATCCACAAAAACTACCTCGTAAGTCAGTCGAGGACGTTGGCACTGCAGACATGCTCATTCAACGAGAAGGTCCATAAGGTACTGAACTGCTTCTCTATGCCACAGCAGGTCCCCAGTTCCTGGAGAATAGCAAATTTAGTACTTCTCACAGGCGTGGTACTTAAAGTTTTGTTGTTTTGTTTGCGTGTGTCTTTAATGAGTGTAGTTTCCTGGTTTCCATGTGCTCAGGCAAGCAGCATGTACCAATGTAGCTGTTTTTATTCTTAGTCTAGTAGGGAAAAGTTCTTTGAAGAAAGAAAAAAAAAAGGAATTAAACTATTCCTTTTTATTGGGCTTTATCTATGAAAAATAATAAAAATAGTTATTTGTAACTTGCATGAAGTAGCCGCCAACCTTAAAGTTGTCTATTTTGGCTAAGGTCAGAACAATGAATACTAACGTCATTGAGGTTGCTGTTGCCGTATCTTCATCTGAATTACTAGATGAGAGGATGCTAGAACTTGTTTGTGTTGTTTTGTGTAATTTTGTGTAAATTTTGAAAAGTAAGACTTTAGGGGCTAGAGAGGTGGCTCAGCTGTTGAGTGCTTACAGGAGGCGTCCAGCAGGCACTGAACTATTTCTCTATGCCATAGTTAGTTGGCTTCCCAGCACCTATGTCAGGTTGCTTACAAACCATCCGTAACTCCAGCTTAGGACGAACCTATGTCTCTGGTCTCTGGGGGCACACGTACTCACATGCACACACACGCATGAACACACAGCTGAAAATAACTAAAAGTAAAGCTTTTTCCATGCAAAAAATGTTGAAACATCAGCAACTTGGTCTTTAAGAAAGAAATATCACACACACACACACACACACACACACACACACACACACACCCCTTAATATAAAGAAGGAGGAAGACATTTTTAACAAATGGCTTAGTCACTAAATTCACCTGTCCTATCTTTTCAAACATTTGGGCACTCATTTTAGGTCAAGAACAAGATGAGGGTTGTGTGCTCGCTTCTCCTGCACAAGTTCTTGTACGTGATGGAATGAGAAGCTGCAGCTCCTGTTTTCCCCGTTTCCATTATGATAGTGTCACATGAGTTTTCCCTTCTCTACGTATGCATTTCTTCCTGCTTTTAAGCATTTTCATATGCGTCTTGCTCAAGCGTCTGATCGCACTGAAGAGTGTACATTACCATTACTTGGACATGGTTTGACTATGTTAAATAACTCATTCAAGTACATGCGTTAAAACTTTTGTTTGTTCTATGCATGTACTAAGAAGCAGATGCTGTGAAATAAGCCAGAGACACAGCTGCGGATTAAACACAGTCTCTGTTCTAAGGAGGAGATGGGAATGTAAACAGGCAGTTATAGACAAATGGAGAAAGGCATTAACAAGGTTAAGCAGTGGACACCAATCATAAACCCTAGGGAAACTCCTAATCCAAACTTGGGAGGTGGCGAAGGGAAAGCTTCATGGATAGCAAAGCTACATCCTGAAGGACAAGTAGGAGCCAATGAAGATGCCATTGAGGGTGTGAGACTTCAGACAGGAAACATCAGTGTGCAAAGGCTGAGTGTGAGAAGAAACACGGTGATTGAGAAGGGGGAAGGCCGCTTTGTAGGAAGTGTCTGAAGTCCCGAGTGAGTGTGTACTGTTGACTTGAGCACAGCCATGTTAAGGAGCCAATACTTGAGACCATGGGGATGGCAAGCCCCCCTGTCCCCACCCTCATCTATGCTAGATCTCGTCCAGGCAGCCACAGCTGCAGTGAAGTCATCCTGTCGGGGCAGGAAGACACAGTTTTGCCCCAGTCCTCAGTCATGTCCTCTTACAGTCCTTCTGCCTCCTCTTCTGAAACGCACCCTGAGCCTTGGACGCTACATGGGACATGTTATAGATGTCGCATTTATGGCTGGGCACCTCCCAGATATCTGTCTTCTGTGCTCTCGTCAGCAGTGAGTCTCCGTATTCGACTGTCGTCTGCTGCACAAAGATGCTTCTCTGGTGGGAACTAAAAGCTTCACTAATCTATGGATCTAGAAATGCAGAGTTAGAAGGCAGTTTCACACTATGATCATTTATCAACATCATAGTGGTAGACTCACCCCCCGGAACCGTGAGATCCCCCAGTTACAGGTTCTTGGTCACATTTACAGTACCAGGCGTGAGTTTCCTTCTATGGGGTGGTTGGTTGCTCCCAGTAACAGTCATTCCATTATTGCACTTATGCACATGCATTTCCAGATTGCCGCTCACAGAGTTCACTCTGTGTGTGACTGCTGGTGACTTTCTTCCTCCAGCGGCTGTCATAGGACTAGCTGGGGCTAGGAAAGCTAGCCCTCAGGAGGAGGAGGAGGCATCCATGTCAGTACCAACTTGATTTCTCCAAGTACTGTTACCTGAAGTGGAAACTTCTGGGTTCTTTGCAAAGTCAGTTATGTCAAATGATGTTTTGCTGGGGCGCACAGGTGGAAAGATGTTTTGCTAAAGCAAACACATGAAAGGACACATGAAGGACTCAACAGACGGTGGAAGACTCAGGATGTTATTAGTATGCCTTGCCACTCCTTAGTGGTCATTGTTTGTCGTGACTTCATAGAAAGAAACATTTCCAAAGACTTCTGGTGGTGTTCTGGTGTTTTTTTTTTTTGCCAGCTCCTTAGACTTGGGCCGACTAGCTGATACAGACTCACGTGGTGATTTGCTAAGGCAAAGCTCGCAGGAGGACATGTAATGTTTAAAGGGAATATAAATAGGACTTAACGGACAATAATGGGGCTTGCATAGCTAGCTGTGCAATGCTTCATTGATCATGCATCTTCATTTTTGCTGAGCTAAACTTTGTAGGGAGAAGCACAGCAGAGAACGTCTCCCGGTGTCTCTGCTGGTCCTGGTCACTCCTGCTAACTCATGCAATTCCATGGAGGCTTGGCTGTTCCTACTGGGCTGTGTCACCACTGCTGATTCATGTTTGCTATCCTGATACTATTGACCTGGTCTACTGGTTTGTATCCTGACAATGCACTGTATCCTAATAACCTTTCTTTTCCACAGCTCCTGGTGGGTGCTGGGCTAGAAGGGGGGTTAAAGTATTTAAGAACCCTTATTAAAAGTAGGATTTGAAAAATCTAAGCCTACAGTGACCAAAGTGTGTGATGTCTTCAGTAAAGGACTTCACATCAAGTTCTAGTGAGCAACTAGGGCACTGGCTATTGTCTGCTTTATCTTGCAGGTCTCTGGGCCATCCCTCTCCCCAGCCCAGCACTGGGCTTTGCATTTGGCAACACATGGCTTCTGGGACTCATGGAGGGAAACTTCAATTGGCATTCTCTTATACACGTCTGTGTATTGAAGAATTTCTAATGGATTTCTATGCAGCCTTTCAAACATACCTTGTGTTAGTTTTCCTGTCTCACCCTTTTATCTTCCTGACCCTTCATAACATTTCACTATTAAAATTTTCAAAAAGATTAATTTATGTTTTTATAAATTAATGCATATGGGTGTTCTGTCTGCATGTATGTGAGTGTTCCCTGGTGCCCGTAGAAGCCAGAAGAGGGCTTGAATCCACTGGAATTGGTGTTACAGACAGTTGTGAGTCACCATGTAGGTGCTGGGCATGGAACTCAGGTCCTTTAGAAGCACAACAGATGCACTTAGCCACTGAGCCATCTCTCCAGCCCCAATTTGACTATTTTAAATATATGCTGGTGCCCTGAATGTGGGGACTGAGAGCACAACACAGCCTCCACTATAATGATACATATTCACATTTTGTGCATTTTATACATATGAGTAAATAGACACATTTCTAATATTTATATTTATAAAATTTAAAAATTGAAATAAAGTAAATAAAACAATATAGTAAACTGTGATCTAGTATACTGAATAGACTTAACTAAAACCACAGGCTATCATTACTCTAGCAGTGAAGTAGGTCTCAGCTGGTGAGCCTCTTAGTTGGTGCTTTTGAAATTGGAGAGGGCTTACTTGGTTTTCTTAATGAAATGAGAGAGTCCAAGCATTTGCTGGACAGAAATTAGAGGGCTAAAGAATTTTAAAATACAGATTCTCAAATGTCCCATTGGATATTTATGAGGTGAAAAGTCTGTTTAATGATCTGACCCTGAAATTTAGCTCATTTTATGTATAAGCCTAATGTTGTTTTAAAGTTTTAATGTATAGTGATTTCTCTTTTAGGGCTGTAACTACGCTGTTATCCAGGACCTAATCAGGAAAGGCAAACAGACCACATTATTTTTAACATAACTTAATATGGAGATTATTTACTAGATGTAAGAGAGCTGAAGAAAGCAGTGAGTAGAGACCATAACTTCCAGAAGCAGCTGACAGTGACAGGTCTCGGAGAAAGGTCCCTTTCCTGGTCACCTATACTCTTCTACCTAGGGGGTCCGAGTCCAGTTTCGAGTTCTTCTCTCTCCCTCTCTCCCTCCCTCTCTCTCTCTCTCTCTCTCTCTCTCTCTCTCTCTCTCTCTCCCCCCGTCTCTTTCTTTAATTATTCTTTAAAATATGTTTTTAAAAGAAGTAGAATCTGGGCTGGAGAGATGGCTCAGTGGTTAAGAGTACTGATTTCTCTTCTCGAGGTCCTTCTAGAGTTCAATTCCCAGCAACCACACGGTGGCTCACAACCATCTGTACTGGGATCTGATGTCCTCTTCTGGTGTGTCTGAAGAGAACAATAGTGTACACATATAAATAAAATAAATAAATAATATTTTAAAAACTAAAAGAAGTAGAATCACAACACTTCTCCCCTTTCTCACTTTAGCCCAGTAGTTCTCAATCTGTGGTTGCTCCCGTTGGGGAGTGGAACGACCCTTTCACAGGGGTCGTGCAAGACCATAAGAAAAACACAGATATTTACATTATGATTCATAACGGTAGCAGAATTACAATTATGATGTATCAATGAAAAGACTTTTATGGTTGAGGGTCATGACAACCTGAGTAACTGAGTTAAAGGGTCAGAGCAATAGGAAGATTGAGGACCACTGCTCCAGCTCATTCCAGCTACGCAACCTCCATTCTCTCCCATGTCCCACCACTCTCAAGCTGATAGTCTCCTTTTCTTTGATTGTTACGTACATATGTATGTATATGTATGCAGAAAATATCAATACAACTTGTTGAGTCCATTTTTGTTATTTTTGTGTATATGGGTTCAGGGCTGACCAGTATGCACTGGACATTTGGAATTATAGCTATCTGTAAGATAGGCATTGAGGCTCATACCAGTAATTCTAACACTCAGGGGGCCAATGCAGGAGGATTGTCATGAGTTAGGGGCCAGCCTGGGCTATGGAATGATCCATTCTCAAAAACACAAAACAAAGTAGTTTTCTATAAGCTTCTCTTATAAAGCTAAGAGCTGCCACAGAAACTCTAGTGGAAGTCAACCGATTTCCTCTTGGTAACAAAGCAGCTGCCCAGTCAGGGCCATAACCTTTTTTTTTGCCTGTTGCTCCAAAAGACTGAGGAAACTCAAATGGCTCAGTATTGGTCTTGACTTAGGATTCGATGAAACCATTATTTTGTTCCCTGCTAGAAACATCTATTTGCTGGGAGTTAAGACCTCTCATCCTGTTGAGCTCGGTGACAGGTTCTAGAATCAGCAAGGGTGTGAGTGGACTCTTGGGTACCATGATGAGATGAAACACTTCTACCCCCACGACCACTGCCCCATTACCCTGTGATTGGTCCTTGGACCTGTGTATTTTGGGATAAATATTGCTGCTAGATGTGGTATATTGATTCAAAATATACACAGTTCTCTTTCATTACCTTAAGAGGGAATGTGATGTTTATTGTGCTTTTTCTTATTTGGTGCCAGAGTCCAATCTTGAGTAGGCCATTCGGTTCCATCGCGTCTCCAGGTCCGCTCTATCTGGTCTGAGGTCAAGGATAAGAGAGGCCAAGTCTATTTGTGTGACTCTTCCTGTATTTGCTTTACTGTAAAATGAGTTCCTTGGGAAGAAGTAATATCATGAAGCCTACCATAAGGTCCAAACTCTGTTTATGGGTCATAGTATTGTCAGAGACATTTTGAGCATGAAAAGGGAGTCAGTATCTACATTACATGCCTACTATATTAAAAATAAATGACTGTGCCTCCATGCTGTTATTAAGGTAGCAAGCAAGTGCAGTGTAACCAACCAGTACAGGGCAACCAGTTTCTTTTGGAAATAAGAACTCATTGGTTAGCTGGGCGGTGGTGGCGCACGCCTTTAATCCCAGTACTTGGGAGGCAGAGGCAGGCAGATTTCTGAGTTTGAGGCCAACCTGGTCTACAGAGTGAATTCCAGGACAGCCAGGGCTACACTTAGTTGATTTCCGATATGAGATGGTGACCTTACTGCAGAGAAGCCCACGACATTGAGCCTGTGCATGGAATTCAGTTCTGACTCCATGGCCCTGTTTACTTCATTTATTTCATATTAATAGAGTCTAGCTAAATTTCTCAGTCTGTCCTTAAGTTCCTGGTCCTCTTGTCTTGGCATCCTGAGTATCCAGAATCACTGCTACCACTTCTGGTTACTATGGTGACTTTGATCAGACACCTTTGAATAGGGGAAGAGGCCAGCTCTGCCTGACTGTGTCATCTCTTCTGAACAGTGAGCAATCGAAAGGGACACAGACAGCCTCACACCTTCTGAAGGATGGATGCATGCATCTAGGTTTCCTCCTTGTCTCTTTTTTACTGATCACTCCATCTTTGCTGTTTCTGTAGGCTGCTGACTATTCATCCATGAATGAATACCAGTCTGTGTCTCTGGGCACCTCTCAAGTCAGATGAAGACATTTGGTTTGCTGCCAGAGATGACTCCCATTGAGGAAACTCCTCACTGGCATTGTAAGGGTGAAATTATTAGCTTATGCTCAGACACTGAGAACCAGCTATAAAACTTTTTATTGGCTTTAAATTCTTCAAGGAGACAAAAATGCCAGGAGTAATTCTCAAAGGAATCTAAGTTACCTGCTAAAGAAACTTTTGCTTTCTGAGCTTGCTCAGTCTCTTCTATGCACATTCTGTGTTGGCGGCATTGTGCTGGTATAGACTCAGTCTCATGGCTGGTAGGTCAGACATTCTCAGTTCATAAGAGCAGCTGAGGCTGCAAACTTGATGCTTCATGGCTAGTCAAATTTAGTTAGCAAACCAGACCACTTTTCTCAAACCGATTAGTTATCTGTAGGAGAGGAAATGGCTCGCTTTGGAACTAATGTCTTCTTGATAGCTCTTTTAATCAAGTCCACCAGAGGCTCCACATAGCATCTCTATTTGCCACAGACCTTTCCAATATTTGCTTCCTCTGAGTTATAGGGTCCCCTTGTAGGGTCATTTTCTGTAAAAGCAACTCTTGGTGGGGGGAGTGTTCTTCATGTTTCTTTGCTTCCAGATAACTGCAAGGTATTTCTGCTTCTGATCTAGCCCATTTTAGCTCCTGAGTAAATGATACAGTGACCTGGTATTTTTATTAACAAGCTGCAGCAGTAATAGCTGGGCAGATCCTGATCTATTCTAACCCAACTGTACTGCTAGCCCAGCAAAATGTATTCAGTTTATAACTGAAGAAAGAAAGAGCCTTTTATTGGACTAAAAGGGGGAATTGTAGAGAGAATATCTTGTGTCTGTATGGATATGGCTCCTGTCAATAATAAATCTGATGTCTATAGCTTAGTCAGGAAATAGGAGGTGACTCATTTAGGAGGCAGAAAGGATTCTGGGATAGTGCCAGGTACTGGAGATTTGCCTGGCAAAGATGTGACAAGATGGATGCATGGTATTTGATCACAGGTAACCAGCCATGTGGCAGAATGTAGGTTAGAATAAATAGGTTATTTTAACTTATGAGATCTAGTCAGAGAAGAGCCTAGTTATATGGCCAAGGTATTTGTAAATATATTTTGAGCCAGAGTCTTATTTCTGGGAGCATGGGGCTGGGAGGAAGAACCAGACAAACTTCTACACTGTTACTTGCCGTCTGGTCTTGCCTTGGCTGGCTCTGGTCCACCTGTGTCCTCATGGCTGTTCTGTCATTGCAATCTCATGGCGAATCCTCCTGGTCTCTCCACATGGTCTCTCCACACTTTCTTCTCCTTGTGGTCCTCCTCTACCCTCTCCTCTGTTTTGGGACCCCCTGACTGGGATTGGAAGTCCCACTCTGTTCTTTCCTGCCCAGCTAATTGGTGGTCAACACTTTATTAACCAATCTGAGGTGATGGAAAATAATTTTTATAAAACATTGAGGTCGGAGATGCTTGACCATGCCATCATGTCTGGACTGCAACCAGATGTCTGGGCATGGAAATCAGTATCTGAATACAAACATCATCTCCCAACAATTTTCATTCATTCTTAATGAAAAGAGACCAAGTATGATCTACTTGGTAACTAGGTGGAAGCACACACTCAGATATGGTGGATTTTGCTTCCAAAACCCAAAGGGATACAGCAAGTATAATGTCTCTTTTGCTAGTAATGTGTTTTCATCCATGTTTTTAGTTGCGAATAACACAGTGCCACAGACTTGCTATGCTATAGAGAAAAGAGATTTATTTCGGGTCAGTTCTGGAGGATCAGCATGACAGCCTTCATGCTGGCCGATCCTGAACTGGGTAAAGGGTGTTACATGGCAAGAAACAGGGAGTGTGCTGTATATAGGTAGGCATCTGTTCTCATCCCTTCCTTTTTTTCTAGTATAGAAGTAAGTTTATTTGGGACATAGGAAGGGGGTTTGGGAAAGGGAGTAGAGGCAGAGAAAGAAAGGGGACAGAGAAGGACAGAAAGAAAGAGGAGAAAGAAAGAAGGAAAGAGGTCATCTGGGAATATGTATGTGTGGGAGGGAGGGAGGAAGGGAGGGAGAGAGGGAGAGAGGGAGAGAGAGAGAGAGAGAGAGAGAGCTTCCCCTTTCTTATACAGCTAACAATACTTCTACCATTAGGCCCCACCCCAGTAGATTTCTCTTACTCTGATCAACTGCAGAGCTCTTCCCTTGAAATACCACAGGTAGATTAAGTTTCCACCTCCTGAGTGGTGATCAAAATTTAACATGTGGAGCCCCGAGGGGCACTCAAACTGACACAGGGTAGTGGTGTAAAGGATGGCAATTTATCTTTTACTTCTCAGGGGACATCTTGATAGCATCCAGATCTCTGGACCACCAGAAACGTCAGTAAAACGGCGAATTCTCTGGGGTGTGCAGCCCACCCCCTGGCACATATGTGTCTTGTTAAAGCATCTCACACACTTACTTTGTGTTCTCGGGTCTAATCATCTGAGGTGTCCTTAACACAGCGATTCAGGGGAGCTTATATTACATAAACAAGATTGAAAAGGTGAACTCATGGGCTCAGTCCGTGAGTGCCTGGTGCCTCGCTCTGTGTCCTTTTGTTGAAGTACAGTTTACAGCACTGGTCGCAACCGGCACAACTCTTACTTGAGTTAACAAGTTATTTGTAGTTAAACTCACAAGCCCTTCTGCCAGCTGCACAGGCCAAACGGGTTAGTTAACTAGTTAACGGGAAGTTCTGTTCCACTGACGCACCCCTCCCCCACGCACCCCTCCCCCACACCCTCCCCCACACCCTCCCACGCACCCCTCCCCCCACACCCTCCCACACACCCCTCCCACGCACCCCTCCCCCACGCACCCCTCCCACGCACCCCTCCCCCCATTCCTCCCCCACGCCCCCTCCCCCACACCCCTCCCACGCACCCCTCCCCCACGCACCCCTTCCCCCACACCCCTCCTCCACGCACCCCCTCCCCCACGCACCCCTCCCCCACGTACCCTCTCCTCTACACCTCTCCTATATGTTCTATGGTGGTGCTGATGTCTACATTCCATATGACTCAGTACTACCCCCATTCTTCTAGTCTATTAATAGTTGCAAAGGGCTTCTGGTCAGTCTATCCTGTTGGGATTCAGACACAGGACAAACAGCTGAGGTGCATATTTAACATACCAAAGTGGTCCTGCCCTCCAGGACTCCAGCATCCCTCAGTGCCTACCAGGTTTACCCTGCCCTTTACCCTGAACTTTCCAGCCCAGAGGCTGGGCTTCCCTTCTCCCAGATGCTTTTTTTCTATATAATCCAGACATTTTGGTGTCTCTTCCCTTCTCTCTCTGCAAGTGTACTTTCTCTTTTTCTCCCTCCACTTCTGTCTCTCTCCCTATGGAGACTTCCCTGGCCTCATTCATGGGACCACTGAACTCACCCAATAGTGGTTTCCCAATAAACCTGCCTTTATCTATACTCTAATCTGGTTTGAATTGGCTCATTTCACTGGCAGAGAAATAACTTACCACAACCTACCATGATAGCCTTCACTGAGGAAGCCCTGGGATTCTGCTACCTATTGAGGATGCAGTCTCAGTTACATATGACATATGTAACCATATTATAGGTCTGCTATGATTTATACCTGTGTATAAACTCATGGATTATCATTGCCATAAGCCTCAATTTGATTGGTGGACGGGGGGGGGGGGGGGGGTACTTGGAATCGTACAAACCAGCAAGAGTTTAAAAAGTCTTTAATAATCCTTGAAGTGTTTGGGCTTCTCCTTTGTCCCAGTGCTCAGTCACCCTGGAAATAACAGCAGGTTCCTCTGAGGAGAACTTTAGCGTATATTTATGGGAGTGTTGTAGAGTGCCCCTGAAGGGGACTAATTTCTTCTTTCAAGGGGTTTTGTGTCTGTGGCCTGTGACCTGGCTCATATGAGCTTGGGTGAGAGGGAGGACTTCATTGTGATGCCATAGCCAGGTTTCAGGTGGCAGGCCCACGGGTTTGCCTGCTATAAAATTCAGGGGCATTGCAAAGTTTTCCCACATATTTTAATTTTTAGGTTTGATATCCTGTCAAATATTAAACTTTAAGTGCTGCTTTGTCTCTGCTGCCTATGGTCATGTGTTTGTGTGTTTGTACCATTGTCATTTGGGTACTGCCATCCCAGATTCTCAGTACAGCAGAAATCAGGGAGCTAGTTCAGTGGAAGCCTGTGGCCCCATATCCATACATTACAGAGTTTTCCTCCTGTTGCCCTGACTAATGCATTTTATAGAATCATGATGTAAAGATATATGTAGAAAGATGCATTAACATGTAAGTTCTGACTCTCTGGAAAAAGCAAGGCACTGAAGTTAATTATTTTAGCCTATTTTTTTATTAGGTACTTGGCCTGTTCAAATTTCACATCTCATCTATGGCCACACTATAGGTGTGCTTGTGTACACATGCATGCTAAGGTACATGTGAAGAAGTTGAAAGACAACTTTGGGCAATTGGTTCTTTCCTTCTACCCTTTTTTCTGAGGTAGGATCTGTTGTTTCTGTGCTGCCTGTTACGGGCTAGCTGGCCTAGTCTCCTGTCTTCACCCTGCTTGCCAGACATTCTTGGATTACTTTGCATCACACCTCGCTTGTTATGTGGGTTCAGGGAATCAAACTGGTAGTTTTCAGGCTTGCAGAACAAATATTTCTACCTAGAGGGTCATCTCATGGCTGTTTTTGGTGTTTTTGGTTTGAAACAGGGTCAGGCTGGCTTTAAACTTGTAGCTGAGGATGACCTTGAACTCCTGACCTAGTCTGCGGTACTGAGATTGTGGGCTCTCTGATCTTGACATTTGAGTTGCTGATACTACACATTTGGATCGCACCACACATTGAGCTCTCAGCCACAATGTATCCACGATGTTACTGCTTTGTCTCCTAGTAGGGTTGGGCCATATGTATCATTTAGTTGTTGAAATATTCAGCAAATATGAAAAGAAATTCCATTTCTTTTTCACTTCTTACCTAATTAGGGCAGGATATTGAATTTTAAAATAAATCTGTGTAAGTAGATAATGTTATGTTTGAATCTCAATTCAGGAAAGTGAAGGCAATGTTAAAGCACTAATTACTATTTCTATAAGAGAAAATGTCTCTTTAGGGTTATGGTCACCTCCCTTTCAATGACAGCTGGCTGTGGCAGCTCACACTTGGGATGTAGAAACAGGAAGGCAGAGAGTTCAAGGCCAGATTGCCAGCATTATAGCAAGAGACTATCTCAGAAAGAGAGAGGGTAGGTTGATAGGGGGGACTGACTCTGACTCAAGAACTCATGCATATGCATATCCATGATGACCTAAGCAGATCTTGAGTGAATCTGTCCACGTACATAATTTGTTATCTCTCTTCAGAAATGCGGTTATGTTTAGATAGGGAATTCCCTGTCCCATTTACTTACAAATCTATGCAAGATATTAGTAAGCTGATGAACAGAAGCATGAAGAGATGCTTCATGCAAGCAGCAGACAGCCAAGAAGGGTCTTAGGAGCAGTGACTTTGGGGTATGTGTGTCTGCTTCTCATTGGTTGCCACAGAGACCCTGGACAGTGCTTCTTTGGGCCCCCTTTTCTGCACAAGCAGAATCACAGTGTATAGGGTAGGTAGGGGTAGTTTGGGGATTTAGCTGCTTCATCAGCCAGAGTGGGTGGAGGATACGGGCAAGGATGCTACCTGATTGCTGTAGCTCCCTTCTCCTATGAGATCTTTGTTGAGGCACTGACAACGGGGAAAGAAGAATCTACAACTGGTTTGTGAGTGAACTGTAGAGGCAGGTGTGAGGCAGGTGTTTGATCTCCTTGTGATCTTTTATTTCAGTTTGGAATTCTGTTAATCAGCAATGGCTGTCTGGTTTATATGAGTGCCCTTTGAGAGTAGGTACCTGTCTTACTTAGGGGGTCTATTGTGATAAAAAATAGTGAGCAAAACCAACCTGAGGCTGTTTCTGCTTCCATTTCCACACCACAGTTCATCACTGAAGGAAGCCAGGGCAGGAACCTGGAAGCGTGAGTTGAAGCACATGCCAGGGAGAAGCGCTACTTACTGGCTTGGTGCTCATGGCTTGCTCAGTCTGCTTTATCATACACCCAAGATCACCCCCACCCCCACAACTCCCAGAGAGCTGAGCTGCCCACATTAATCATTAATTAAGAAAATGCCTCCACCAGCTTGCCCACCGGTCAATCTGGGAGCATTTAAAAAATTTTTTTTTAAATGACTGTAGCCTGTGTTAAGTAGAGGTAAAAACTAGCCAGTTGAGTATCTTACCTGCTTATGCTCCATTTCTTTCCATGCCCAGCCACTGCCTGTTTTTATAAGTGCTTTTCCAGATCGCAGAAATATCAACACTTACTATGGCTTGCTACCACTGTGTTAGAAGCCCAATCTGTCGGACAGCTGTCTTCAGTGTGTGTAGGGTGGGAGTCGGCAGCATGCAACTTACACTCTTGTAGGAATAAATCAGCTAGGACTTACTTAAGGCAGTAATTTAGGGCTTTTTTCCCCCTTCTCAGTTCCACCTCCAGCCCCAAGCCTAGGCTACTAAGTTAGGGTAGTGTGTGGTTTAACTAGGAGGTGACTGGAGGGTCATAGCTCCCGTTCCTCTCACCGTTATGTGTTAGAGAAACCCTGGACTCAACAACACGTCCATGGCCTCCTTATATTAAACAAAGAGACTGGCAGCGCTGCGCCCAGGTGGCAGAAATTCGGAGCTCTGGAGCAATCTGATTAGGGATGAGGTTTAGGGAAAGGGGGTGTGACGCAGTCTGCAGGGTGAAAGTTGATGGCCAGTGAGTGGCAAGCTTTCTAGACCCCTGGGGTGTGTCTGGGAGGGATTGCCCTTCGGTGGCGTGCGCGTGGGTAGGATCGCTGGGGAGGGTCGGCGTCAGTCCCCCTCCCCTTTCGGCTGGCTCCTGGAGGAGCGGAGTGCAGGTGTGGGAGGGCACCGGGGCCGCGGGCTGCGAGGAGCCGCCGCGGGCGGCAGGAGGCAGCGTCGGCCCGGGCGGCGTGAGGCAGCGCGCGGTGATGTCAGTGGCGGCCCGGCTGGCAGCGGCCGGCACTTCCTGTATAAAGGCGGGCGGGCCGGGCTGCGACTCCCGCGAGCCGGGGCTGGGCTCTGGGAGGCAGGCGGCGGCAGCCGAGCAGTGGCGGGGCTGTCACCTTAGCGAGCCCGGCTCCTGGCGCTTTCCCGGGCCGTTCCTTCCGTTTCCCCGGGCTCCCGGCGTTGACATCTGCGGAGCGGAGAGCTGTATGTGCGCGCGCGCGGGAACGGAAGAATGGCAGTGCTCAAACTCTGCGACCAGGTAGGGGCGCGGGGCGCGGAGAAGGGGGCGCGGCGGGCGGGCGCCGAGCGAGCGGAGCGCGCCCCGGGCTGTTTACGCGCAGCCTTTGAGCGTGCACGGCCTGCCGCGGGGCTCGGCTCCCGCGCAGTCTCCGCCCTGGGCCGTCGCAAGTGCGCGTTCGCGGCCGGAGAGGGTCGGCGGGATGCGGGAGTGGCCGCCGGGCGCGGGGAACGCGGGTCGCAGCCGCGTCGGGAGAGGGGAGCCTCGGGCTGCATCGTGCACCCAGGAGCAGTCAGCTGGGGGTGCTGGGAGGGAGGGAAGGCTGTCCGCGGGGTCAGGAGGAGGAAGGTGGGCGTCGGGAGAGAGGATCACAGCCCCGCTGTCCGGGACCTCTTCCCGCGTCAGGCAAGAGGCTGGCCCGGATCCCGGCTCCGGTGCAATAGTCTTATCTTCATCGGTTGGATAGGACACCCCGACTTCCTCTTTAGTTGCCTAGGGGCTGAGTGTGGGGTGTGGGATTGGGGGTGCTGAGAGACGCGAGCTCTCGGCCCAGGTCTCCGAATAGGAGATGGAGTCAGGTCCCTGGCTGAGCTCGCAGGCGCTGGTGCCCATCAGCTTTGTTGCTTTTCTGGCCGAGACATCACACCCGGCAGCTCTGGAGTTCTGCTTGAAGCAATGGGATTATTTATTGAATCCGACTGACAGTCTTTGCTACAGGTCTGGATATTGACACTCACGGAAGTCCAACTAAATTGTGTGAAAAACAAAACCAAACCTCTTCACAGTTTTTTACATGAAAAAGGGGGAAACGTCTCGGTTTATCAATCCACACTGAAATGAACATTGTTTTGGGGGGCCTGATAAGCAGAGAGGCAATCTTGACTTTGATACATGGTGTCAAACAGGCCAGCCCCCCTCTATTAAACACTTCAAACTTCTTAAATAGGATGCATCTGGTGTCTTGCTAGTTAGAATTCAGCTAGAATGTTCTGCAACATAAATGCAACCTTTGTGGTAGGGAGCCACAATGGTTTGTTTTGCCTCTTTAGATTAAATTTACTTCAGCTTGCTTTCCTTAAGTATTTACAGAGCGCCCCCCCCCCCTTTTCCCCTGCCCGCCTTGGTTCAGAAGTCACTGAGTTAAAAACTCTGTTAAATTTAGCAGGGAGAGCAGCTGTTAATTGCGTGAGCCTGCCCCTCCTCGTTGGCTACTGAACATTTAAAGTGCTTGTAAATTGATATTAGGATTTTCTCTACCCTTTGTTCCCAATTTTTGCCAACTGTTAGACATCTGCTTATTTTAAGTCTTATGTTGTATTGTGTCCAGAGTCCTGTCAACGTTGATGGCACACATTCCCCTACTTTGTTAATTCCTCAGTCTGCAGAGTACAACGTGTTCTAGTAGGCATAGTTTTGTTATACATGTGAAAGAATTCCGTGTAGAATTTTATGTAGAAAGGTGCATCCTGAATTCCTTATTTTCTAAGTAAAAACAGCTGACTGGGAAAAGCAAAAAGTCGTCCTCAAGATCCTCAGCTGTTGGCTGATGGTGCCCACCTCCCAGGCTGCTATGGAGGCCCTGAGATATAGCTCTCCTTCCTTTCAGCAGATGTGTTGAAGTAGGGTATGAGAAGGAGCTTTCTCCTAGTGCACATTAGCTCTGGTAAAGAGTGTATCACTGGGCTCCACCACACAGGAAGTTATTCTCTGGCTCCTCAGAGCAAGACTTTCAAAGATGTTTGTCTTCGGAAATCTTTCTAAATACACCCTCTTTGTTCCCCCAGTAAACTCCACTTGCCACCGGAGAGAAAGAGGTAAAAAACCTTCATTTGACTCCATCTCTTGACATATAGAAAGAGCCAAGGAGTTCTGTGACCCAGGAACACCTAAAAACCTCCAGTCTAATTTGGGACATAGCCAGAGGAAGATGGGGTGTGGTTGGTGGGGTGGGGTGCAGTGGTGAGCAAAGATGGTTTCTGTGTTTCTTTAGGTCCAGGAAGTGTGTTCTTCTTGCCTTATATAGTCTTTTTTGTTTGAATCTTACTTCTTAGAAGTTGGCTCTTAACCTCAGCTACCCATGCTAACAACCTGTGGATTAAACTCCTCCTAGAAGAGCTCTGCCCATCACTGTGGGTGGGGATGCCACCTGCATGGAGTCCCTGCTTCAGTTTGAGACGGAGCACCTTGCTCTCTCCCCAGGATGCTGTAACCATCCCAGCCTCACTTTTCTGGTCTGTTGTTCAATGTCCTGTTTGTAAGGTGAATCTCCACTTTTGGTTATAGCTCTTTGATTTTTGGTTTGAGGACACATTCCGGCTGCTGATAACTTGGATGTTATGACTTTTTCTGTCCTACTGACACTGAAGGCTGGAACTGGCTGGGTGGCTGTGGTCATCACTTAGACAGCCAATTCTGCAGTGTCCACTGAATTCAGCAAGAGAAGGGTTATGATTTTTTTCTAACTTGTTTTGGGAGAGTTAAAAAGCGAGGGGGAAGGGAGAGACTGTTGTGGTTTTTAGTCTTCTACTGTGAAAAGGAACTGGGAGCTTGTGCTCCGAACAAGCCTGACGCCTAGCACTTCTGCATTTGTCTGTCTCTCCTCTGTTAGAGAAACTTTCTGGAAGTATTTTGGGGATCATTTTTGTTTGCCCAGGACTGAGGGGTTTCCCGGCATGCAATGGTAAAGCTGGGACAATTCCTAGCAACTGGAGGAATTGGTTGGTTACCTTCTGCACCATTGTTATTTACCTATGTAATCAATAGAGTAAGATAACCACTTCCTCATAGGTGGACATTAAGACATTTGTTGACATCTTGGGAGAACTGAGGTAATCATAAGGCTGCAGATTTCATCACATGCAAACGCAGTGTTTAGCTTACAATAGTCATGCAGCCTTTTGCCATTGGACTTTTATGCTGAGTTTCTAGGGTGCATTCCTTATGAGTAGAGGCAAAGTACTGTAGAGATTATTCGTTACTGCCTTTTCAAAGTTACGGAGCCAGGTTTGTAGGGCCCCTGTCTATCGTTTGAATGGTCTACTTTCCTGACGTGAGTTTGCTAACGACAGCAGAACTGCTCCATTTCTCTCGAAGAGTCTGGTAGACAAACAGCTTTGGCAGTTGGCCCTTTTGGAGCTTCCCGCCGGGAGGCCTTATGGTTTAGTATCTCTGTGCCAAGTCCTAGCTGACGCTCTAGTCACCCACCGCCTTGCCAAAGGCACTGTCTGGCAGCTGTGGCAATGACCAGAGAATAGAAATCCCGAAGCTCTGAAAGCGGGGTTTCTGGCCACAGTGTGGGGCTTTTGGGCTTTTTTTTTTTTCAATCAGGCTGTCCTGTATTTTCAGCTTCGTTCTATGTGCTGGATTGCAAGCCAACAGTGTATGCTGCAGGAGTGAAGGAGAAAAAGGACAAATTTAACTCGGAGATTCTGTTCTGGCTAGACATATCAACCCATGGTACAGTTTTGGGAGTATACTTGGCAGCTGGCATTTCATGGCCTGTGCATAATGGTGGTTTACATTGACTTTGCTCCTCTTGTGTGCGAGGTCCTTGCAGTGAATCACCTCTCTTAATCCTCATAGTCACACTAGCAGGTAGGTGCTCACTCCTACTTTATAGTTGAGAAAACAGGAGCAGGGAGGCTAATTGACTTGTACAGGTCACACACCCAGAGTGCAGTTGAGACAGTGTCCTCCCGTGGCAGGTCTGATTGCACGGGCGGGGCTCTCTCACAAGGCTATACTTTTCATAGTTGAAAAGGCAGCAACAGGTATATAGAGCTCATGTCTCTTCTCTTAGTTATGGGGAAACTCTGACCACACCCCTGCACATGGGGTCCGACCTACCTCTGTCAGAGTGAGGACCAGCTGCGAGGCCTCTGCACCTGCTGGCCCCTATCTGGCTTGTCTCCTTAACCTCTGCACCCAGCGAATGATGTGTTGGTAGCATGGTGACTCTTTTCTCAATTATTTATTTATTTATTTATTTATTTATTTATTTATTTATTTATTTTTGCAAAGCATGGGAACCTATAATCATCTTCAGTGTTGGGCTACCTTAGGAAACCAGAAAGCCAGACAAGCAAATGTAGAAGTGTTTTAACAGTGGAGATAACTCCTGGTGGCATCTTGATATGCCTCCTTTAAAGCTTCTGCTTAGCCAGGTACAGACTTCACATGTCCTATGTGATAATAGCAGTATCTTGAATTATGCTGATACTGGTTTTTCATACCAAGGACTTTTCTAAGTAAAGTTATGTCTCTCTTAAATACCTCTATCTACTTCAGGATGACTGAAAGTCCAGCCCTGAATAGATGGAGCCTCCTCTTTTCTTTTTCTTTTTCTTTTCTTTTTTCTTTTTTTTTTTTTTTTTTTGAGACAGGGTTTCTCTGTGTAGTCCTGGCTGTCCTGGAACTCACTCTGTAGACCAGGCTGGCCTTGAACTTAGAAATCCTCCTGCCTCTGCCTCCCAAGTGCTAGGATTAAAGGCATGCACCACCACTCACCACTGCCCAGCTGGAGCCTTCTCTTTTAAAAGAATATTTTAGCTTTCACATCCGTTATCTAAATAGAGTGTAAACATAAACTCGGAAAGTCGAAGTTCTTATACAAGACACAGGACCAAGACATCTTAAAAAAGGTTTATATTTCAGCAAGATAAATATGATTATTAACATACATTTACAATGCATTGTTAAATTACTTTAAAAATTTATTCATTTTTTCAAAGACTTACTGATTTTTTTATTTATATGAGTACGCTGCAGCTGTCTTCAGACACACACTAGAAGAGTGCATCAGATCCCATTATAGATAGTTGGTTGTGAGCCACCATGTGGTTGCTGGGAATTGAACTCAGAACCTCTGGAAAAACAGTCGGTGCTCTTAACCTCTGAGCCATCTCTCCAGCCCTAAAACTTTATATTTAGTATAATTTTTTTTTTTTTACATTTAAGAGTTCTTAGTTTTTTGTTTCTTCGTGTGTGTGTGTGTGTGTGTGTGTGTGTGTGTGTGTGAGTGAGTTCGTGAGTTGTGTTCTGTATATGTGGAGGTCAGGGAACTATGGGTCTCTATTCTTTCCTTCCACCACGGGGTGCAGAGGATCAGACTTAAGTCATTAGGCTAGATGGCAAGCACTTTTTACCACTGAGCCATCTAGCCAGGCTTGCGTGAGTTCCTGTTGTTTTTTTCAACGTTGTTTCAGATAAGACACTCACAGAGGCAGTGGAATGGCCCAGGTCCGCCTCTTGCTGTGTAAGGCTGATGATTTGAGTTAGCTCCTGGGGCCCATGTGAAGATGATGAAGCAAGGCAATCCGCAGAGCTGTCCTCTGCTCGCCACATGTTTATCATGGTGCACATGTGTCCCCCCCATAAAACAATAAAAACTTGATGTAACACTTTTTTTTTTCCAAATCTCCAAAGAAAACTTCATATTGAATCTAACATCTTAAACAATGGGGCTGGAAGGATTGCCCGTTGGGAAAGACACTTGCCACCAAGCCTGAAGACCTGAGTTCAATCCCTGGGACCCACGTGGTAGGAGGAGAGAACTGACTCCTGCAAATTGTCTTCTGAGCTCCACATATGTGTTGTACTCATGTGCATTTTCCCTCCCTCAATAAATGAATAAAATGTAGTTAAAAACAATCTTTTACAGTAGTGGTGCTGTAGCTATTTTAAGGATTATTGATACTTAATATTTCTTGAAAGTCTCTTTGTATTGAAAACTCCTGGTGACTGGTTCAGTGTTTTGTCCTATTTTCCGTCGGGATCCCATCATGCACTCAAATATTTTAAAATGCTCATCGATGATTGGGAGCTACATAGACTTTGGTGATGATGTCACTTTTGTCTAATCTAGGGCCCTTTGAGAACAATGAGGGTGCTCTTAAATATTGGCTGGAAAGGACCATCCAGGTATGTCTTTAAACATAATCACATGTAGACTTCCTCTTGCCTCACCTGAGTTTTGACACTGACACCGAACTGGTTTGGCTCATATGAATTAGGTCTACACTGGAGCCTGTTGGCCATGTGGAAGCTCAGGGTTAGATCATGGCTTTTACTTTACACATTGGCTCTGAGCAGGTGATGGTGGGTTGCAAAGGCATCTGACAGCGGCATTCTCAGTCTTATTGTCAAAGATCAGGGAGGGTGTAATGACCTAATCTGTGTTGATGTAGACTTAAGTCAAGAGGAATTGTGTACATTGTGTGTCAGACAACAATTGGAGGTCAGACTTATCTGTGGGTTCTAGGTTCCTCTTTGTCAGATGAAGATGTGGGCTGGATGTCTCAGCTCTGCCCTGTTCCTCTTGTGACTCAGTTCTTATAATGGGGTTTGCTTTATAGTGTCTCCTGTGCATGTGGCTATGATGTGTGTAATTTGGTTATCCAGGCAACAAGTTTAAATGGTTGCAGGTTCCTGAAGAGGTTTTTAATTCAATGTCAGTGATTTAGAAACTGTTTATTATTCTTCCCCTGCTTTGGTTTACAGGTAATCTAAGATTGTCTTATTTTATAGGCTGTTTCTTTTATTAGTATAATGTCTTGTCTCTGTATTTCAGAGGTTGAGAGCATATAGTTTTTTTGATTAGTGTTCATGTTTGTGAAGAGTTGGTAACCTGTAAGATTGAAATGAACAACTTGTGAGTCTACCTTCAAATTGTGATAGTCGTAATTTAAAGGATGCTTTCTAGCTGCACATGGTATATGTGTCTGTAGTCCTAGTACTCAAGAGGTGGAGGCAGGAAGATCAGGAATTCAAGTGAATCATTGGTTATTCTTGGCTACCTAGTGAGTTCAAGACTAACCTGAGTTACATAAAGACCTGTCTCAAAAAAAAAAAAAAATCTTGCTTCTCTTCTTTGAACTAGAAAATCACTGGATCCGTCTCTTTTACCCAGTAAACCTTGACCATCCTTCTGTAACTCCCCAGGCATCTTTAATACTGGAAGACCATTTTGCTCCAAGGAAGTTTCCAGGGCTCTTCATAAAAATAATTAGATCTGCAGAGACACTGGTGTTGCCCTGACATGGAAACTTAGTAGCAGTTCTAACTTGTCTCCAAAAGTTTCAGGATTAAATTGCTCTAGTTTTTCTTCGATTGATTTAAAAAGATAGAAATCAGTTTGGAAATCAGTTCTTGGATTCCACTTGTTATGGGTCTCTCGTAGTTGCTGGCTTCAAACAGTCCCTGGCATTGGCTTTTCTTGACCATACAGTTTCGGGCTCTTCCTTGTAAGGAAGCTGCTTTAACCATTCTCAAGCCTGCTAAACATACTTTTGAGTCTTGCTGAAGGGACATGGGTGCTTTCCCCAAGAGGGTCTTCTGGGATCTCCGGGAGCCTGATGTAGAGACACAGACCCCTGAGGCTACTTAGAGAAGTCTCTTGAATTGCTTTCATATAAGAGAAGCATTCTTCCCACATCCTGGGTCTCTTGTGAGCAGGGCCAGCATGGCAGTTCTCACAGGTGCTGTTTGGGTAGTTCCCTTGGTTCTCCCAGGTAGAGTCCCTTTTCTTAGATTCCATAGCTGTAGCTGGGCCTGGCAAGTCTTATTTCTCAACTGCCGCATGGGTATAGCTAGCAGGGTGATGACACAAGGCTCAATGACTGGGCTCTTCTGAAGAGATGGGTCCTTGTGGGAGAGGAGACTGGCTTTGGGATCTGATACAGGGAGGCTGAAGAGAAAGACTGGAAAGCTGTAAAGATAGGATGCCTGGAAGAAATTCAGCTCCCTTGGGGCCAGTCACCCAGTAACTGAAACAGTTGACCAAAGCTGCTGACACCCATAGCCCAGGATGAGCAAGATGTTTTACTAAGTTTTGAACCTGGGAAGGGAAATATGACTTCCCCATATTCCTTTAAATCCACATTCATTCCTTTAAACTTTTAAGTTTTGGAGTATTTTAGTATACATTGTATAATAGTACCATGTAGTGTTTGCTTCTGCTTTTCACTTGCATCATATTCGTAGCTGTCACCTGCAGCTATCTTCCACTGGTCTCACCTCATCTGACCTTGGTTGGTGCGCTCTAATCACAACAGAGCAATCAAGACGGTAGCACTTAGGTCAGGCAATTCTCCCACTCAAAAGCCTCTGGTCCCACACAGAGTGGAAGCTAAGGCCATTAGCTGCTTTCTTCAAAGTATAGTCATGGGTAAGAGGAGCTTTGATGAATTAGTTAGAAATGTGCAGAAGACCGGAAATGAGAAGGAACACTTTATATGATTTAATCCCAACAGCATGTCCATGTGAGGACCCCAAGATTAAGGAATTTACTTGGGACTTATGAATCTGGGAGTCACAGTGGGATGGGCTTGACCATGGCTGTACGTTTTTCATCCTTATGGTCCCTGAATGGGCACTATCATACGAGATCTTCTCTTCACTGGTACTCAGATTCTAGCTGTAGGATTAATGTGCCGGGTGCCTTGTGCATGGGAGACCCTCATCAAATGTTGGTAGGATATATGTGATATCAAAACAGCTGTCAAGCCAGCTGGAGGCTTAGGCTACATATGGAATACTAACTGGAATTCAGGCACAGAGTCATTGGGGAAGGCTTTGGGGAGCCACAGAAGGTCCAGCTGATGCTTAGAGAGGAAATGCTTCAGGCAGCAGTTGGAGGTGAGTGACGTCCTGTACTTCTCAGGTGAGAGGCTGGAGGAGGATGAGTTTATTGAACTGCAGAGTTCTTGTTGGGTAGGAAGAATAGAGGTAAGGAGATAACTGGTCACTGCCTAAATTAATACGAGAGGGGCTAGTGTGTTAATGAAGGCATCTCACTAGTTCCGATCAACCCTTCGTGTCCTCTCCTGGATACTTGGAGAAGTGGGTTTGAGACCTTGCAAAGCTCATTGTATCTGCCGCTTCACAGGCATGATTTTAGAAGTTAATTGGTACCTGCCACATTCCATCAAGTAAATTGATATGAAAGTTGACACGAGACCTTCTGGTGTCTTCTGGATCCATGATTCTTCCTGCTCTGGTGCAATGGGGCACTTTTCCTGGCAGTATTTTGTGGACAAATGAGTATCCAGGAATAGCAAGGACTTCAAAGTGAGAGCTTGGGTGGTTTTGGTGGCACATGACAACGGTGAAATAATGTTGTAGGTCTGAGATGGTCTGTTTTTAACTTGATAATTTTATTTTAAAGGAAAAAGTTAAAATGTGCGGGCTAGAAAAACCCTATAGGATGACCCTGTTTTACAAAGAGTATCAGTTATAGAAGGAAGAAGTGCCAAGAAAGCACAGGCATGTAGATTAAAGAGATTTAACACTCACCAAACTAATCAGGGAGACTTGAATTCTGATTTAAGCAAACAGAAATATATCTTTATAAAATAAATTGGGTGAAAATTGAATGCTGATTGGATAGTTGATGGTTAGTGTGAATGTGATATTACAACTATTTCTAAGAAGAGAATCCTCTGGCAAATTGAGAAACAAAGCCACAAACTATCATTTCCCAAGGTGTACCTACCAGTTTAAGCCACAGGGCTTCTGGAAGCAATTTCTCCACCCCCTTTCTTCCTGTTCTGTTTGCTTCAAAGCTGTTTCCTCTCACCTGACAGCTTGTCTTCAGAAAAGGTCTCAGTGTTTTTGATTGATTGCCAAAAGTCTGGGCAGGGTATGGTGGGGCTCACCTTGAACCTCAGTGCTTAGGGACTAGAGACAGATGGACCTCTGAGTTTGGGGCTATCCTGCTCTACATAGTGAGCTATATAGTGAGATCCTGTCTCAAAAAACCAACCAACCAACCAACCAAAACAACAAACAAACAAAAATAACCCCTCCCCCCAAAACAAAGTACATGCTGTTGCTGGATTTGCTATTTAACAAACTGCAGGTCTAAGGCAGTTGTGAGGACCACAGTTATTGGTTTAGTTTTGTTTCTTTCATAACTCATGTGACATTTGAGCATCTGATTTAGAATTCTTCTTCCCTTTTTACCTCTCCATCCCTCATTCTTTCCTCTTCTCTCTCTTTTGACAGGGTCTCTTTGTGTAATTCTTACTGTCCTAGAGCTTGCTGTGTAGTCCCAGGCTGGCCCCAAACTTGCAGAGATCTTCCTGCCTCTGATTCTTTTTTTCCCTGAGACAGGGTTTCTTTGTGTAGCCCTGGCTGTCCTGGAACTCACTCTATAGACCAGGCTGGCCTCGAACTCAGAAATCCACCTGCCTCTGCCTCCCAAGTGCTGGGATTAAAGGCATGCGCCACCACCGCCCGGCCTGCCTCTGATTCTTGAGTGATGGGATCAAAGGCATGTAACACCACGCCTGGAACCCTGCTCCCCTTTCTCTTGACAAGTCCTCATGTAGCTCAGGCTTGAACTTGCTGTGTAGCTGAGGAGGATCTTGACCTCCAGTGCTGGGATTGAAGATTTGTGCCACTCTGCCTGATTTCTGTGAGCTCAGAAGCAGTTAACCAAGTGGTTAGCACCTCCAGCCAAGTATTGGCTATTCATAAGAGGGTTGGGATTCAGCTTGTCTCCGTTTGATAGTTCAGTTCGGATATTTGGGAGGGAGTTTAGATATGAGAGCTGCCCACAGTTACCTTGTTTTAAGTAGCCTTTAAAGTGGGCTTTTGTTTAAGTTGCAGGGCTTTGTAGAGCATCGAGAAGCTACAAGGTCAGTGTAAGGGACTCCTGTGTCCTCACAGTGAGTGGAACTGGTTTCCAATGGTTTTGGGCTTTAGTCACATCAAAATACTGCCACTTATTTCTACACATGTGATAGCCTTCTTCACGGAGTCTAGATTCAAGCATATCAAAGGCCAAAAAGCTAGGACGAGGCCACCTGCAGCTTTAGTAGACAGTGCTGTCACAGGCAGTGAGAGTTTAGGCACTTTGGGGCTTCTAGACACTTACTTCTTGAGATGCTGAGATGAGCACAGACAGTATTTAGTTGCTAATGTTAGGGCCCATTTTCCTCTGAGTCTTCTCCTTAGTAAAAGATCTTCTACCAACTTCCCAGTTGGTAGAATACTTTTTTTTTATATATACATACTTTATATGTGGCATCTGGCTTGAACAGTGTTCATAAGCACTGTATGGGAGAGCACTGAAGTTGATGTTTGGAGTTCTGAGTTGTACACACAGCTTTGCTCTTAACTTCTGTCTTAGTCTTTCTGTGACACAACTTTTCTTGTCTGTAAAATGGGTACAGTAATATGTGCTTAATGGGTAACCTGCCACAATTCAGCAGGAAATGTTCTCGTACCCCAAATGGATGTCTGTTGCTGCTGAGTAAACAGTCTCTGAATCCAAAGTGCACAAAATCCTCATTGTCAAATTAAGCAGATAAGTATTTTACAGTCAGTTTCAGCTCTCCCAGAATAGGTTTTAGTGATTTTTTTTTGTTTTAAATTTATAACTTTAATCTTGTTTTATTTCTCCCTAATTTCAAAAATTGTGGTGCGCAAATATTTGATTTTTGTATGAAATTTCTTTATTAAGTACCCTTCATATTGGGTCCTACAATTTTAAAAAAAGAGCTTTCTTTGTTTTGGTTTTATCTTGGCAATCGACTTAGTTTATTTAACGTACAGAGTTTACGTTTAGTCAGATCCAGTAGGATAAGCAAGTGTGGAAAAGATTGGCGTTTGCAGACGTTCTTGTTGTAAGCTGTCAAAAAGGCCTTTGAAAAAGACAAGAATGCTACTTCCTCCTCACACAGTGTAAAGCTGTCTTCTTGAGGAAGTGTGTAAAAGCAAAGCTGTTTGATAGAACAGTCGTCATAAAGACATCATCATGAAAAGCGTTATCATGACAGAATGTCTTAAAACTTAGGTGTAGAATTTCAGGCCTTGGATGGATATTTACTGGGGTAGAAGGAACCGTAAAGGTAGGCTGGACTTGTAGCTCAGTGCTAGAATGCAGACTGGCATTCATGAGGACTGGGGTTCAATCCATAGTCCTATGGGGTTGTGTGGTCGAAGGAAACCATTATAAAACAACAACAAACCCTCCAAATCCCAATCTATGAAGGTTTCTGAAGAAAATTGTTTAAAAATATCAGATAAAGGATATGTTGTAAAATGTCATTTAAATTTAACTCGTTTTTTTTTTTTTCTTTTAGAGTGACAGGACATTGCTTAAAAGAGGATGTAGGCCTGTAGGCCAGATGTAATTGGATCCATATGTGTGCTTTAATTTAAAACATACTTGATTCACCAGTAGAAATTTAGAGCAAAATGTAGCAAGGTAATAGAAAAATGAAGACCAGAGCAAAACAGCAACAGCCGCAAAACCAGAACAAAGAAAGAAAAATGGGGGAGGGGAAGAGAGGGCTAGGAGGAGAAAGACTTAAAAAAAAAAGTGTGGTTGTTTCAATATTTGGGAATATAAGGAAAGAAGATCAGGAGTTCAAGGCCAGCTTCAGCTACATAAGTAAGTTTAAGACTAGCTAAGTGCGACTAAGTTTCAAAAATTTAAAACAAAGATGAGGAAAAAGAGGAGACAGAAGAAAAAAAGACAGAGGAAAGAATCAGATAGGGACAGGAAGGAGGTGGACTTTGTAGGTTTGTGCGGGTTGGGCTAGGTAGTCAGTGGAGTTCTTGAACTTCGTGCTACACTGGTCAGCTGGCTTCTTCCTGAAGCAGTTAACACCAGCTAGTATGCTTCAGCAGCACCAGGCTTCCTAGGGCACTACAGCGACAGAGGAGGCTGTGAGTTAAGCCAAGTTGTAACCAGAGGCTGCAGCTTAGAGGGCCGATGAGTTCTGTGATGAGCTCTGTGGTGCCGCAGGTCTTGAGGATGGGTGTGGTAACTGACAGAGAAATGATTTTGCATAGCAGGAAGGAAGTCTTGGGGCTCCTGTACCCAGGAACAGGTCCCTGTGACAGCTCTGATTTTAGGCATCTTCTTCTGTCCTGGTGAGCTAAGTGCAAGGTCATTTTTAAAAATTACAGAGCTACCTTTCCATCCAACCTTTCCAGAGACTGAATAGTATTTATTTATTTATTTTTTGACTCCATTCCTACCATGAATTAATTGGCTGTGAGACCCTGGCCAGTAATTTTATCTCCCTGGGTCTCAGTTTTCCCTGGATGAATTTGACAGGAAAGTGCCCAGTATTATTAAGTACTGATCATGATATCAATAGCTGATACCATAATCTAAGGTCACTGCCAACAGGGAACAGCATGTCCTGTCTCACACAAAGGTCCATTTAGAGATGACTATTCTCGAGTCTTGCAGATAGTAGGACTTTGGGGCTTATGAGACCAGGCAGACTCTAGTTGAACTTGGTGGTTCTAACAAGGGTAGGCAACTCTGGAGCAGATGCCATGGGCTAGGACTGTCAGTTGCAGATGGAGTTGAAGCACCAATCAGCAACCATCTTTTCCCAGCATCTGAAAGAGTAGCCCTGCAAATGAGCCAAACTAGCTCCCTGTCTAGACAATAAAGGCTGTGGGATTTGCTGTCCCAAGGTCAACTTTATAGGAAGCCTGGAGTTGCCACTGCCTTAGCTGTGCTCACAAAGCACCTGTGGAGCTAGTGATGCCCTGGGTCTCAGCAAATGGCTCTGCCAGGTGCTGCTGTCCTTTCTCCACTGGCACTAAGATACGTGTGTGATAAGTACTATTCTGTAGGAAACCTCCAAGGTGCCTGCCTAAGCCCTTCCATGTGAGGGTGTCAGGTGATGTCAGCCGATGTTGCATAGTGAAGAGGAGCCTATTTTGTCATAGCCTTGTGCTGTAGAAGCTAGAGATAACATGCAGCTCATATTAGCTGTGGCTTGGGGCAGATTCCTTTCCAGGCTGCTGTATCTTTAAGGCTGGCTTTGTGCCTACTCTCTGATTAGTTAGAGACCAGACCTAGTACATTAGTCTCAGGGGTACAGAGGAGGAGGAAGCAGCTCTCAGACCATGAAGCACTAGTCTACTGCAGGAGCAGGGGAGGGCGGGAGGGGATGTGGTAGTGTGATGGCTGCCTTCTTTGCAGCGGTGACCAAGGTCCAGATGTGACCAGGGCCATTTGGTCTTTGGTGACCTTGTCTTAAAAGACCCTCCTTGAACCCAAGAGGGTAACACCAGCTACTTTCACACAGAACAGTCAGTGGATTTTGATTTTTTTTTTCTTGTAAGAACAAAAGGTTCCCAAAATTCTTCAGCCACCAGTGAAATGATTAGACAGAATTAAAAACTTCTTTAGGAGGGGGTGGGGAGAGGTGCAGTTGTTGGTTTGCATGGGCATACAGGAACTTCAGCCATCTTCTTCCCTGGCTGAATCCAGCCAACTACCTGTAATTAATTAATTAATTAATTAATTTTCCAAAACCACAGTTTCCCATTTATTTCAATGGCTCAGCAAATATATACACACATATACACATGTACTTGTGTTATATATACATTTATAGAGACTAAGACACAAAGAAAACATAGTAGAACATTAAAATTGGGAATCTAGCTAAAGAGTGTAGAAAAGTTCATTGTACCACCCGGTCACTTTTCTGTAGCTTTGGGTTTTTAAACACACACGGACACAGATTTCAATAATCACATGAAGCTAAATTACACTGTTTACAAGTAAAAACACTGGCAATAAAGTGATAATTCAAGATGATGGAATTCTGGGAGGGATAAGCTTATGAGGGAGAACTTCAAATCAGGAGTTTCTGATACTGCAAGTACCTCCACTCTAGTATGAATGTTGGATTTTCCTTTCTAGATAGTAACTATACAGTCTATACATTTTTTCTAAGTATATATTTCCAAACTAGGAAAAGGTTAAAAAAATGGAATAAAGTATATAAAAACATTTTTGAAGGAAAATCATTACACATGATTGTATGTGTGTCTGTAAAAATACTGTTTTGCTTTCTATGATATAAGGGGGTTTTTGCTAAAGAAGTCTCACACCCAAGGTCAGGCTATGGAAATGTACTGAGCTAGTCATCTTAGTTTTCTATGAGATGGTTCTGATACAATCACCAATTCTTAACACTGAATTATTTGACATTAGGTAATATGTTTTTATAAATGATTTCTATAGGTTTTATACAACATGCCATGGTATGCCCATACATATTTTGTATATACAGCTTAAGTGTTATTGTGAAATCCTTTAAGATTCTGTTACTCAAAAGTTATAAATAACCGACATCACTCACGAGCCAGTTCTGTCTATTGGAACAGCCTTTTCTGACTCCCTCTGCAACTGACTGGGTGCCGTCAGGCCTGAGTGTCCCCATCCTCACCATCCGAGTCAGACTCAGCATCTAAGTCCTCATCACTGTCTTCCTTCCGTTTGCAGCTTCTTCTATGGCTAGAACCTGCATTTTCAGTATTTTCTGAAGTTTCTGGTTCTTTATTAAACGGAATAACGATCTCTTCTTTCTTTCCACATTTTGCACAAACATCAAGTTCACAAGCGCATGGTCTACACACTATGTGGTAAGAGTCCTTTACTGTCTTTTGTAAACACTTAACACATTCCTTAGGCTTTGACAGTGGTTTGTAGTTGCTATATTTTACACGCCATTCAAGAACTTCTTTACAGCGTTGACATACTCCATCATGAAGTTTTGCATTGATTTTCTTGGTCTGAACACTCTTATCAAATTTGTCGTTTTTGAAGGTGAACGTATTCTGGTGCTTCTGAGGCTGGGATCGAATCACGTTGCCTTTCTGGGAACTCATCACCAAATCTCAAGCTCCATAAGTCGGTGCAGCCTTTAAGTTACAGGAAAGGGTAAAGAAGTTCCCACCCCCGAGTTGAAACTCAACTACCTGTATTTAAATGCCTATGAGCTAAGAATAATCTTTATGTTGTCAAATGGTTGAAAAGGATCAAAAGAATTGTATTTTACAACACTCAGAATTTTAATAAAATTTGCATTTTGGTGTCCATAATTAGGATGTGTTGGAGCGTTGTTGGTGACACTGTGAAGTGACAGCAGTGGAGCTGAGCAGATGCAGTAGTGACTGCAGGGCTAGCAAGGGTAGAAAGATTGACTATACAGCCCTTGCAGACAGAGCTTTTGGGGCCTGAGTGTCCCCTCAGAGCAGGTTCAGGGCCATTATTCAGAAGTCAGGTGTTACACCCGTTACCTTGGCTGCACTTTGATGCGGGTTTAACTAGATTGGGATGGGAATTGTTGCTGTCAGCTTTTTCTAGGAGAAAGTAGACTCTTAGTTACCTTCTCCGGGTGCACTTTTCCTGTAAGAAATCCTCTTTTAAACAGTCGTTTCTTCACATTCCAGCTTTTTCCTCCCTGTAGGAGCTTGGTAGAGAAGGACCCGTGTGTTTATACTTTAAACCACTTGCCTTTTAAACTGCATGTTTAGACTCTTGTGGACCCAGAAAACCTTAATATGTACTTTGAATGCACTCAGGGAGCCCAGATGGGGAGGCACTCCTATGTTTGAGAGAAAAGCAGAGTCTTATTTTCTACTTCCTCTTTTTTTTTTTCAAATGCTGTTTTTAGTTTGAGTAGAGTCTAGATCTGGAAATGACTTTAATTTTACAGAAAGCTAACTTTAAGCCGATCTTTTGACTGCAAGTCAGCTATTAAAAACTAAACACATTTGTTCTGTCAATTATATTTCTCACTATTCTAGAAGGTTCTTGCAGTGGACATTTCTGTGTGAGTTGTGTGTTCGCGTGTGTGTGTCTTTGTGAGTCCCTGTCCAGTGTCCATTAATTTCATCACAATTATAAGGAGAATATTGGCCACATTCTTTCCTGTGCTTTGAGTCACTTGACTATGGAGACACTTCTGGGCTTGGAGTTGCAGTTGGTCTTGGAAGAAGTTGAGTACTCTGAGTTGGTAGTGGGGGCAGAGGTCATCTGACATTGTTCAGCTTCATGAGATAAAGTATTAAAGGCCAATGATATTTGCTTATGAGAAGACTGATAAGTGAACTGATGGGGTGTATCACTTGAGAAAGGACCTCTGGGGATCCCTGACACTTTCTGAAGAGCCTCCTAAGTGTTGAGGTGCTGGAGGGACAGGAAGTAAGTACTCCAGTCCCCACTTGTCATAGGGAAAACCGAGGCCAGCGCTTGTTACTGACCTTGCAGATTCTTGGTGGAGGGAGGATTCTTGCTCCTGGCTGGATCTGAGGTGTGTTTCATTTGCCTGTCCTGTTCTTAAACACCACTTAAGAAATCACGTGTTATTTTGACAGCTATATTTAGGACACAGCCTGAAACACTAAACACTCCGGGAAGAAAACTCAAGGCAGACGCCTGGGTAATTACTATTTAGGTCTAGTCATGTATCATCTGCATTATCCAGATTAGAATATATCACTTGCTTCTCAGCTGGCCTCGAAGAGGGAGCCCATTGGATGCAGGGCCAGAGCGCTTGCCGTATGGTCCTCTTTGGGCACAGAGGATGATAGTCAAAGGACCGTGGAACTTCATCCTGAAACACTGGCTTTCCAAGGGCCCTTACTGTCCAAATGCTTACACAGCATGCTTGCTTTCTTGTTTGTGTTTGGAGCTTGGGATGATTAAACTTTTGTTAGAGAAATAACCTTTGTAAAAGAGTCAGTAGTACTGTCATTCTGCAGGAAGAGTATGGAATTAAAAACATTTATTTTAGTCATTATTTGTGTGGGAGAGGGGAGGACAGGTATGTGTCATTGTGTGTATGTGTGTCTGTCTCTGTGTGTGGGTAGGTGTCACAGGATAGTTGGTTTTTTTCTTCTTCTATGTGGGTCCCAGTGGTTGAGATCAGGTTGGCAAGCTTGGTGGCAAGTGCTCTTACTTCCTCATCCACCTCATTGGCCTGGGGAGGGAATTTTTTATTGGTAATTTCTTAAACATGAAGAGAACCTATAGCCGCACCCTTAGTGTGTGTCATGATAGTAACAATTCTGAAAATGCATCCCCTCACTCCAGCAGTCACTGGTCAAGGCAGTAGTGTAAAAAGGATCTTACCAGCAAAAGGGAGAGAGGGAGAGAGAGAGAGAGAGAGAGAGAGAGAGAGAGAGAGAGAGAGAAACATTGAACATTACCATTTCTCTAGCTCCAGGAAATGTTATTTTGTTCATCATTTTCTGTGTTCTGAGGATTTTATTTTGTCTGTGTTTATGTTTGAATGTGTTCGTACGTGTGTAGATGTGTGACGGTGTGTCTATGCACAGACATCAGAGGTTGAAGCTGGGTCTTTCTCAATTGTGGAGTCTCTAACTTATTTACTTTCTTACTATGTGCAGTTTGTATGCAGGATGCATGTGTGTGGGCACACATGTTGCAGTGCATGTGGAGAGGGCAGAGGATAACTTTGTGGAGTTCATTTTCTCCTTCCATCTTTACTTGGCTCCAGGAATCCAGCTCAGGTTCCCAGATCTGTACAGCAAGATCTTTATTATTTGTATTTTTCTAGGGGCAGAGTCTCCTCTCTCTGAAGCTGTTGTTGGCCTGGAGCTTACTATGTAAATCAGGCTGGCACTGAACTCACAGAAGTCCTACCTCTGACTCCCATGTGCTGGTATTAAAAGCCTGTGTCCACATGTGGCTTGACCTTATTTTTAAAGACAAGGTTGCCCATTAAACCTTGAAGACTATTGCTTGGCTAGCCTAGAGGTCCTTCTGTCTCCCTGCCCCACCTAGTACTGAGGTTACAGATGTGCTCTTTAGTGCTGGGCCTTTTAGGTAGGTGCAAGGGATCTGTCTTTTGGTCTTATGCTTGCCCAGCAAGTGTGTTTTGGTCTTATGCTTGCCCAGCAAGTCACCTCCCCAGTTCTTCTGAGGATTTCAGACAGGCTTTCTTGGAGGCAGCTTTTGAAAGACCTGCCCAGGAAATCGTGGTCGGCAGGAGCTCTGAGTTTCAAGCTTTTAGCCCAGTTGGTCTCTAAAGAGGCTGTCCTGGGTAGATCCAGGAGACAAGCAGGCCACAAACATCTCAGTAGAGCATTTTCACCTCCAGTCCCAACCTCTGCCAGATTTTTATAAACTGTGTATCCCCTGAAAGTTTTTTTAGTTGGACGTCTAAAGATTTTCATTATGAAGTTAGAAAGATACAAAGGATGTAATTTTTGACACAATGTAAATATTGATTTTTAAAGTGAAAACATTGTATCGTTGTTTAAATTGTATCGAGTGGAGTGGAATTTAAACACTATTGTGGTTTGATGTGCCTGTCAGTAGTCCAAATTTTATAGTGTTTCTTTTTCCCCTTGAAGTTTTTTCAAATGTAGTGCTTCTTTTGTGTGTGGGACAGCCTGGGCTGGCCTGGAACCTGTCATCTTCCTGTGCTAGCTTCCTGGGTGTTGGGATTACAAGCATGAGCCACAATGCTGGATGTGATGCATTTTTGTAAAATAATTAAAAAAATTAGGTTATAATTGCATCACGTTCCTCTTCCTTTTTCTTCCTCCAAACCCTCCTAGGCACCTGCTCTTGCTGTGATGCATGTAAACTGATTATTCTGTGATAAATTTTAGGATTATGTTTGTAATGATTATTAACAACATATCAACGCATATTTTAAAAATTGGGTTAAATACTCATAGAGCATACAAAGTAAGATATTCTTATTTAGAACATATTACTTGCTAGGCAGTGGTGGTGCACGCCTTTAGTCTCAGCACTTGGGAGGCAGAGGCAGGCAGATTTCTGAGTTCGAGGCCAGCCTGGTCTACAGAGTGAGTTCCAGGGCAGCCAGGGCCACACAGAGATACCCTGTCTCGAAAAAACCAACCAACCAAACAAAAGAACATATTACTTGATCTAGGAGTAGGAAATTATTTATCGACCACTATTCACTAGTGTTTAAAATAAAATAGACAATATGCAGTTGTATAATGTTCCCATACTATGAAGTATTTTCATGGCTTCTGTAGAACCAGAAACCCAAATATTAAAAAGATGGGGCAATGAATGAATTGGGGGTAAGGAAAAAGCATGCAGGTCAATGATTTACCGCATTTTGTTTGTCCATGTATGTCAGCAGGTCTGAAATTTCTAACATCTCTAGCCACTTGATACGTTTCTAAGAGTGATCATGGTATTCTTTTGTTCCTGACCTTTTAGTGCACAACTTTCTAGTTTGAATGGCCCATAAAAGGAACCTTTCAAGTGCTTTTAAGTCTTGCTTAGCTAATTGAAGCTAACTGGGATTTGTCTAAGCTTCCAAGTCT
The DNA here is from genome assembly GCA_030674055.1 of Rhabdomys pumilio. Lineage (NCBI taxonomy): Eukaryota > Metazoa > Chordata > Mammalia > Rodentia > Muridae > Rhabdomys > Rhabdomys pumilio. Next base: position 137,053,349 of record JANHMN010000001.1, on the reverse strand, counting down.
TGAAATGATGAGCAATTATAAACTAGCTCATGTGTTTGTGGAGAACTTAACTTAACCTGGCCCAGGCTGGTTATGGAAAGATGTTCCTCTGACTTTGACTGATTTTGAATGGATCATTTCTTAGGCACTGTGGTCTTTTTTGTACCGGAGTGAGGGTCAGCTTACTCAGTCAGGATCTCAGAAGGTGAGAAGAGGAGAAGGAAGATGCCGAAGAGGGAAGTGGAAGGGCAGTTGTATCTGGAAGATATCCACACGGGAGCTGAAGAGCTGAAGCATTATTCCCACAGAACAATCTCTTGCCTACAAACTCCTCAGCACGAGAACGCTGGAAGAGCTGATGGTAACTTGGGGCATGGACTTCATTCCCTCACCTCTTGGATTCCATCAGGTGGCCATGAGTGGCCACTCTGTGGGAATGATAGAGACATAATTCTCACAGGAAATGTAGTTGACTTTTAAAAATCTGTGTTGCAATTGTGTGCCACGCAACGTGTATTGAAACTTCAACATTTGAAGGTAAGGTTGGGAGAAAATGTCACAGCTCTTGACACATTTAAATCAACTAAAACTCAAATGTAATCTTCAAAATCTTTTTGTAGTACAATCTCAGAGAGTAGTGCTGAAAAGTCAGCTTTGTGCGTGTGAGTTGGGGGAAGGATTCTCCTCAACATTTGAACCTTTATTTGGGTCTGGTGTAGACTCCCTCTCAGATTTATTGAATGTGGTCTTCGTGGTTCCTTCTCATGTTCTACTCTGTGTAAGTGGTTGGCTAATAGCAGGATATAAGCAATAGTGTCTTAGTCAGTGTTCTGTTGCCGTGAAGAGCCACCATGACTATAGCAACTCTTATAAAGGAAAATGTTTAACTGGGGACTGGCTAACAGATTTAGAGGTTTAGTGCATTATCATCATGGGATGAAGCATGGCAGCACACAGCAGTTGTGGTGCTGGAGAGGTACCTCAGAGCTCTACATCTGGATCAGCAGGCAGTAGGAAGAAAGAATGACATTGGGCCTGGCTTGAGCTTCTGAAACCTCAAAGTCACACCCAGTGATATACTTCCTCTAACAAAGCCACACCTATTCCATCCAACAAGGCCACACCTCCAATAATACTACCCACTATGAGTCTACAGGGGCCATTTTTGTTCAAATCACCACAAATGGATTATAAATGATTAAAGACCAAGATATTTGATAGCTTCGTTTGCATATTGAAATGTCTAGGTCTTGCTTTCATAATGGAACAGTGGTAAAACACTTGCCTGAGGGGATACATCTGATGGCTACTTTGGTTGGTTTGTTGGTTTCTGTATTAACTAGTCTCCTGATGTACTAGATTGAAGATAGATTATGTGGCTGGTTACCTCGTCATAAATGAAGTAGAGTACCTGTTTATGAGATCCAAATGATGTATGTTTGCTTGTGGCTATTGAATAGACTTCTCTGGCATTTCTGTGAAGTGTTGATCAGCATGAAGAATGAATTTTCTGGGTAGTGGTGGCATATACCTTTAATCCCAACACTCTGGAGGCAGAGGTAGGTGGATTTCTGAAATTGAAGAGAGCCTGGTCTGTAGAAGCAAGTTCCAGGACAGCCAGTACTGCACAGAGAATCCTTGTCTCAAAACAACAAATCAAGAAGGATTTTCAAAGATAACGCTGATGTCTGGTGACTAGTGTTGGCTGGTTTCTCCCACTCATCTCTAGACCAAACAGAAACACATTTCTCTGCCAAGGACTCTGTGATGCCATAGGCAGGCCCTACAACATAGCTGATTTTTTTTTTTAATACCTCTTCTTTTCTGCTTGCAGGGAAAATTAACCTCTTTGACGACATAACTTATTTTTAAAGCAGGAGGATATATATTATTATTAGTAACATCTGAAGGGTGTTAATTCTTTTTAAAAATAGATTTGAGAGCTTAACAGTGAAGAGTGCATAGGATTCTTGCAGAGGATCTGAGTTCAGTTCCCAGCACCCCAGCAGATAGCTCACAACTAGTTTCAGGGGACCCCACACCTCTGGCCTCCATGGACACCCGTACTGTACTGTATATACATGTGCACATCCAGCACACACACACACGCACACATGCACTCACGCATGCACACATTCATAAAATCTTTTAAAATAGACTTTATCGTTGAAGGCAGTTATTGGTATATAGCAAAACTGAGCAGAAGGTACAGAGTGCTTCCATATTGTCTCTGCCCCTGCTCCAGCCTCCCCAGCTCTCAGCATCTTTATTCACCAGTGACAGATGCCAATACATCATTATCACCCAAAGCCCATAGCTTACATCAGGACCCTTGGTGTTATACATGCTGTGGACTCTAAGTGTGGTGTCCAGGACACAGATTCACTTCAGCAGATTTCAATATTGTATAGTTTCACTGTCCTGAAAACCTCTGTGCTCTTCATAGTCATTTCTCTTCTCCCAAACCATGATGACCTGGTGTTCTTTCTACTGCATTTGTGGATTAACTTTTTCCAGGGTATTATGTAGTTGAATGATTTTTGTTCATGATGGATAAGATAAACTTCTAGAACTTTAAAGGAAGCTTTGAAAACTTCCATTTCATGTTTTTTTTGAGGTTTATCAAAGTTATGCATTTTTCAAGTTTGAATAGAAACAAATGTGTTCGTCTTCATAAGCTTAAAAAAGTATCTGGCATTGTTTAAAATAAAATTAAATATTTTAGGGAGTAAAGAGATCCATTAAAGTAAAAGATCAAGATGGAGGAAGAAATTCTTTCAGCATTCAGGAACTCCTTGAAGGATCTTCAAACCTAGCTGGGAGTGTGGTGTCTTTAATCCCAGCACTCCAGAGGCAGAGGAAGACAGATCTCTGAGTTCCAGGCCAGCCAGGCCAGGACAGGACATCACAGTGAGTTTCAAGACAGCCCAGGATACACAGTGAGAGCCTGTCTCAAAATTTTTTGCAAGTCCATTTTGATAGCATTTAGAAAAAAAGAGATTATCTCTAAATTAGGACAATACTATTAAATAAAATATGCTCTGTTTTATTTTATGGGTCTGGAATCTATCCAGGTACAAAGTGGTGAGAAAGAGTCATGATCACACTTGGGGTCATGGAGAATCCTGGCAGAGCAGCAACGACTCCACTGGCCAGCCACTGCAGTGATCAGTTGTACAAACCTTCTTCCTCATCCTACTGGCCAGCTCGCCCCTCTGCTTTACTGGGGGTGGTAGGTGACACGCCCCAAGGCAGCTGTGGGCTCTGATGTCTTGGTAAAGCTGGAAAACTTGATTTTCTCTGATGATTCCCAGAAGTGACCACGTGAATACACTGACATTGTTTTTGTTTTTTAAAGAACCTGGTACTATATTATTAGATAGTTTTATTGATCTATTTAATCCCTATTCAGGTTCTGTGTCAGCTAGAGTGGAATTTCATGTTTTCTTTCCTTTTGTTTCTCCTGAAATCTGCTCAACTAAGGTGTATTTTACAGGAACTTATGGCAAGGGCCTGCTTGAGAGATGCAGAAGGGGCTGTTAGTTTTAGGGCTGTGGTTGCCAATAACTTAGGAAGCTCCTGGAGTTCATGAAGTCAAGACACCAAGTCATAGAAGGGGTTAGTTTCTGTGAAAATTTGTGAAAACCTGCTTGGTCTGTTTATGGAAAAACAGTGAGAGTCATTACCCAGTTAGAACCAATTCCTGGGCTTAAGAGATCCATTGCCTCAGTTTCTCAAGTGACTGGGACTACAGGTTCCTCTGTGCCTGTCTTGTTGACCCTATGGTTTACTTGGGGCCAAAAGCATTACCCAATTTAAACCAGGGACCAAAAAGCATCGCTTAATTTAAATTCCTTGACCTTTGATCACTTTCTGTAGAATATGTTTCAGGTTTCTAGTCAAACTCATGCTGAAGAACTGGACTCTAAGCCAGCAGGATGCTTGCACTTCTCAGAGGGCGGAGTTCCTGGGTAGCCTTCAAAGGATACATTGTTCTTGGTGCCTCAAAATTGTGATCACATTATTTCTGTCACATAAAAAAGGCCTTGCTTGGAATCTAAACCTTAGGCTAGAACAAGGAAGTAGGCTTCAGACAGGAAAGTGGCTTTGGGCTAGGACAGGGAAGTTGGCTCAGATACTTTGGTCATCCTGATAAGTCTTTAGAAACAGTGATCACAGGAGTGTTCAGTTTACTGAATTTTGATAATTGCCTTGCTTGTTCCTTGACTATTTGTGTTTATTGTCTTGCTTGTTCCTTGACTATTTTCATCTATTGTATTGTTAGATCCTCAACCTAGAACTGACCTTAATACTTACTTGCATGTAATCAAAATGGTATAAAAGCAAAAAGAGGGTGGATGGGATAGAAGGTTTCTAGGGAGGGCAAATGGGGAAAGGGGATGACATCTGAAATATAAATAAATAAAATATACAATAAAAGGCCCTGATTAACTAGCAGAAGAGACATTTTATTGTAATGAAAGTTTTATATATTAATCTTTAATATGTAAAATTTTGTTTTAATTTTTTATTTATGCGTGTTTTTATTTATGGGTGTTTGTGTGTATGTTTCTACATATTATTGCCTTTATTTTATGTGTATGAATGTTATGCTTCATGTATGTATGTGCACCATATGTATACCTGGTACCCAAGGACATCATAAGAGGGCATTGGATCACCTATAACTGGAGTTTTGGGTGGTTGTGGTGCTGGGAACTGAACCTGGATCTTTTCCAAGAAAACAATATTCTTAACAGCTGAGCCATCTCTTTAGCCTCTGCAGTGTGTTTTTACTATATGTCCTTTAAAATTCTTATTTGGTCACATGGTAGTAGGTACTAAGAACTGGGAAAATTAAGTAGAGGAATTTGAAAAGGATGTGTGTTATATAGATATATACATATCTTCCTACAAAAAATTGGGAAAAAAAACTGTTTGATTTTTCATGATGAGTCAGCTTGGAACTGATCACAGAGGTGTCCTGAGGGACGAGAGCTGGAAATCTCTAGAATCAAAGCTCAAGAGAATTCTGTTAGAATGCCAGAGGGCAGAGTGGCCCTCATTCATTCGTTCTGTCTGTCTGTCTGTCTGTCTGTCTGTCTGTCTGTGCAATTCTTCAGTGTTCTTTGCAAATGGAGTTTACCGAAGTGAGTTTCACCTGGTTTTGTGACAAGGTATAGATGTCTGTCTTCTTGTGAGGTACTTCAGGAGCAAGGTTATACCGAAAGAGCATGATACACACCTGTTCATGTTAAGTGTGATACTTTATCAAGGTAAACATGTAGCTATCTCACTACGGTAAGTTCTAGTAAACCACTGTTTTCTATAACAGGCTTTAGTCTCCATTCTCTGTCATTTGGCAGACAATGGCCTGAGTCTTTTCGGGGTTGGTCAAATTTCTACCTGTTTTTTTGCAATAACATGAAATTTATTTTGTGTAAATAGAACTGGGAAACCATTGTTAGTCTGAGCAGCAGGTGTTGTTCTCTGCCGCTTTTTTTTTTTTTTTTTAAATTTTAGGTTAGGGGTCTTTACGACCCATAGCACAGGTAGCTTTCTCTCACCAGGACATAGAGGTTGGCGGATAATGATGACAGCTTGGAGCTTAGTTACCTTGTCTGCACAGGACAAAAGAGGCTACACTACTGGTTAAACTTTGCTATGGAGGCGTATTTAATTAAAAACCCCATCAGGATGAACCCCTAGGTACAAGCAAGAAGAAATACATGCCTTTGTTTTTTGACTGATAAATACTTATTAAGTTTTATAACAAACAAACAAACTGTTAGTTAGTCACAAGGCAGAGCTCTGGGGTACATTTTTTTTTCCCCTCATCAGACTCCACAACAGAGTCCTGACGGGATTCGAACCGGCACGGGAAGGGGCATGCCCGCCCTCTGCGGGCAGACACCCAAGCACTGCGCCACCCCGCGCTCACTTGGGGTACATCTTTTAACACCTGTTTTGCTGAATGTTTACTATTCATTTCCATGTTTCTATGTATACCAACTCAAGTAAAAATAATGAAACAATTGCTAGCACATGACTCCCTAATTATGGTAAATATTGAAGTACCTGGATAACAGTACTTTTCAAATATATATTTTAATAACTTAAAAGGATAGTTTTTTTTTACAAAGTTTAATTAATTAATGTGGTAATAAAGTCACTGAGATTACTCAGGTAAATTATTATTGTCTCCTGGGTTCAGATCTGGTGACCTGGGTGCCCTGTGTAGCTCACAGTTGTCTTGAAATCATGATCTCTCTGCTTTCATTGTGATTATGCCACCACACTTGGCACTAAAGTAACTTTAAAAAATACCACATTTCTTTGTGCAACTGTGTTAGGAACAGTAGAGGGACAGAGTAAAGTTTGGAGCTGTATCAGGCTTGACAGCTTTGTGGTCTATCTGGTGACAGTAGGCTTTGGACCGTGGCACGGAGGGATTTCTGATTTTTTAGTGTATTACTTGTTGCTATGACAGAATAGCTTATAAAAGCAGCTAAAGGAAAAAGAAAAAGGTTTATTTTGAGTATGGTCTGAGGGGATATGGTCCATCATGGCAGGGAAAGCATGTGGCCATAGTGTGAAGTGGTGTGAGTTTGTGAAATGTTTGTGCTGACCAGTGGTTGACCTGAGTGGGTAGCTGGGTTTGTCTATGAAGTGATCATAGTCCCCCTTGGTGGCTTTTACTTTTCCAGTGACCAAGTTTAGCAGTGCAATTCTGTTCTGCCAAAATGTCATCTGGGAGGGCTCAGAAATACTGTTGCCCAAGGCTTGCACGCTCTGTCCCTCCATCTCCATATAAGCTGTTCTGACAGATCTTAAACCGTGGAGTCAGCGAGCTCTGTTTCTCTGTGAGCTGCAGTTGGGGCACAGGTAACTGAATCCAGATGTGCTGAGCGAGCGAGGCTGCGGCTTTTCTTGCTGAGCATTGGTGGCTGGGGGTAGGGAGGGAAACTGCTTTTTAACGAACCCTTTGTGCTTTTGTTATGTGCACGCTTCCCACATCTCAGCCCTTGTTCTCTCTGAACACTTTTTGTTATGGATTATTGGTGGATAGGGAGGGGTGAATATTTGTTTTCCCCTTTGCCTTTTTCTGATCTAGCCCACTAAGGAATTTGGGGTTTGTGCTGTGATTGAGAAGCCATGGAGACTTCAGGTATGTGTGCACGCTCGTGCACGTGTGCACAGTGTGTTCTGGGACTCAGAGTCTCACTGGGTGTAGAGAATGGATGGCCTCTTAGGCTTTCTTCCAGTTAGATCTGACCATTTTTGTGCTCCCGTGTGCTCCCTGTCATTTGTACGATCACCCACAGGTTTGTTCCTTAGAGGGGAATGTGATGTCATTGTTTTTGTCCTTTACAATCCCCAGGGACAATATTTTATCAGTCTCTAAAATGTGGGCAGCATGAGATGTGCAGTCTGCTCTTCAATGCAGCCCTGCTGAGCTCAGCCCTGCAATCATGTGGTTCTGAAATACTACCAGCCTGAAACCATAAGAAAGCCTCCGATTCTGACGTACTCACACTGCTTGATCCGAGAAGCTAACATTTGAAGGATGTGGAGAAAACAGAATTGCTGACTGCACAAAATGCTCACGAGAACTGCATATGGAGAGGGGTTCTTCCCTTAAAATCGGTGGTGGGCTTGAATGTTTGCTCCAACTCACACCACCTGTTTCTGCTCCAAATGTTCCCAAGGTCGAAGGTCTCTGCCTTAGAGATTTGATATACTTGCTTGTTGGTGACCTACATAATGGCTGAGGGAAGAGAAGCTGGGTAGAGGGGTCTTCAGGGCAGGCAATTAAAGCTGAGACCATGGCTATGGCCCGAGTGTAAAGAAAACCCTTTTCCCTTTATAGAGATAAGAAGTAAGCTGCTATCTCTCTGGGTGCACATTCAGAATGCAGACAGAAGAATGCCGTGAGAACTGGTGTGTTTCAATCGTCAATGCACTCACCGCTGATTGTTTTTGTATTTCTGTATTAGCTCACTGAATTGTAGTGCTTCACAACTCAACACCATTTAGCCCCTTAGCAACAGACAACTGATTTTCTTCCAGTCTCGGACCCTTCCCACCAGTCCTGTAGTCGCTTGCTGTTAGGCTGCCCTGGGGGTCTGTGCCCTCACTCTTTGATTAGGTAGGAACTGGTCAAGCACAGGCTGCTTTGAATTGTTGCTTGGTTCGTGGAAGCCAGGAACATTCAGGTGCTGAGCCACTTTGTGTTTTGCTGCAATCTCCACTAAGTCACTTTTCCTGTGATTCATGGCTCCTTATTTGCTTGGTGAGAGCAGAATTCTTATACCCACCCTTGAGTCTTCCCAGCCATATGTGAAAAAATCCATCATGACTGGTGATTTCAGCTTATAATCCTGAATGCATGCTGTTGACAAGGCTAATGCTACCTGTGTAAAAACCCTGACCCAGTGGTGTTTGCTTATAATCCCAGTGCTGGGGGCATCTCAAAAATAAAGTGGAGAGTGATCGGGGAGATACCTAATATCAATTTATGATCTCCATGTACACTTGTGCACTTACACACACACACACACATGTACACACACGTGCACAGGCGTGCGCACACACACAGAGCAAAACAAATCTAATGCTAATATAAGAACTATGAAAAAGACTTATAGGAAACTAGTACATCAATATGTATAGCCACATTGAAGACATGAGATGATCATATTTTTAGTCTAATAATAAATTAGTTGAATCTGAGAAATACTCATCAAAACTTTATATATAACTAGAAATAAGAGGTCGGGGTAGAAGTATGGCTCAGTTGGAAGGGCTCACTGTTCACACTTGTGAGGTCTTGGGTGTGATCTTAACCACCACCAGGGGAGGTACTAAATAATAAGCCTTATCTTTATACTCCTAAGACAATGTGAACTTTCAGTGTAGACTGATGAGGGTGTTGCTTAGACGTGACTTGTTACCCGTGAGCAACACTCCTGTAAAAGCTAGGATTGCCAGAGCCAGGGAAAAACTTGGAACTTTGAATAAAATAAAGTACATTCTCCCATATAGGGTTATCAGATTCATATAAAATTTAGTGTGTTTACAGCTGAAGCCTCATTATCAAGTAGAAGCTTCAGAAACTGGAGCCATGGCTCCTCTGTCCATACTGCCTTGCAGAAGACCTGGGCATGGTTCCCAGAATCCACGTTAGGAGGGTCACAACTGCATATCACTCCAACTTCAGGGGAGATCCAATGTTTCTGGCCTCTGGAGGGAATCCACATGCACATACCACCCCATAGATCCACACACAAACATGTAATGAAAAATAATAAGCTAAGTTTAATTTTTTTTTTAACTTCATGGGCTGGAGAGATGGCTCAGTGGTTAAGAGCACTGGCTGTTTTTCAGAGGATCTGGAATCAGTTCCCAGTACCTATAACTCTAGTTCTGGGAAATTCAGCACCTTCTTTGGCCTCTGTAGACACCAAGCAAATATGGTACATATACATCCAGGCAGGCAAACATTTACACACATAAAGTAAAAATAAATACTTAAAAATACTTGTTTTACATCCCAACTGCGGTTTGTCCTCCCTCCTCTCTTCTCCTCCTCTCCCCTCCCTCTCCCTCCATCCACTTCTTCTTCCTTTCTCTTCAGAAAAGGACTTGTCTCTATGAATACCACCCAGCTGTGGCACGTCAAGTTGCAGAGAGACTAGGCACCTCCTTTTCTATTGAGGCTAGTCAAAGCAGCCCAGTAGGGGGGAAGGCAGGCCACAGAGTCAGAGGCGGCCCCTGCTCCCACTGTTAGGAGTCCCGCAATAAGTCCAGGCTTCACAACTGTGACGTGTATGAAAGACCTAGGTTGTGCGACTGTGAAAAGTCCCTTGGTTCCTGGTTGAGCTAAAGCTTGAAACCCTTTTCCCGGGCACCAGGCCCCTGTCACTAGCTGCAGCTCCCCTTAGGTTTGTGGCCGTCAGTCCCGGATGGACAATGCCCCAAGCCCCAGATTTTCATTTTAATGAGGTACTTAAAGGCCTGGAGGGCTTAGCCAATAAGATTTCCTTCCCAAATATTCCTCCCTGCAGAAGGTATTTAATCTCAGGCCCACCCTGAGAAGTGGGGTATGGTTTTACACATCCACTTTCTGCCATGACAATAAAAGCCTTAAAACCATGGACTGTCTCTTTTCATCAGGAGCTGCTGCCTTGGGGAGCCATGGAGAAGGCCTTTGCCTATAAAGCTGCTGGCTATCTAATCTCTCTTAGAAGGCCTCTCTGCGCTCCCAGTCACAACCAAGCCCACCGGCACTGCCCTAGAGCAGAGGCTGGATGGCCCAGAGGCCTATGATAGAATCAAGCACAACCGGCAAAAGAAAAAAAAAACAGTCAATGATATGATTCCTAATGATATTCTGCTACACTCATAGACTGGCATCTAAGCCAGCTGTCATCAGAAAGGCTTCAACTGGCAACTGTTGGAAACAGACACAGAGACCCACAGCCAAACATTGGGTACAGCTTGGGTAATCCTCAGAAGAGAGGGAAGAATTGTAGGAGCCAGAGGGATCAAGGACGCCACAAGAAAATCTCACAGAATCAACTAACCTGAGCCCTCAGGGGCTCACAGGGACCGAACCACAAACCAGGAAAGCCTGCATGGGACTGACCTAGTTTAGGGTTTTGAGGGTCCCACGTCTACTCCAAGCCTTGAGAGCAGGTCTGCTCTGCTAAGAACCAGAGTCTTAGTTTTTTAAAAAACTTACTTTTAATGAGGGTTCTTAAATGTTTTAATCTCCCTTCTAGCCTATTACCCACCACAGGCAGTAGAAAAGAGAGGTTATTAGGATACTGGGGAAGTGGACCTGTTTAGAAATTGTGACTGTGTTGGTGTCCCAATCCCTCTATCGCAGCTAATCTAATCAGCACTGTCAGCAAATTAGCAGTTTAGTTCCCAGAAATCCGCAACCACAGCAAATACTTCACAAATGCACCAGCAGTCCAGTTCAGTAGTGTCGGGATGGCAAACACGAATCAGCAGCAATGGCATGACCTAGCAGAAACAGCCAGGCCTCACCAAATCAGTCCAAGTCAGCAGGGGCGACCAGAACCAATAGGAATGCCAGGAGAAGTTCTCTCTTAATGAAATGAAGCTCAGCAAAGTCTGAGACCAGATATGTGTTGCAAAGCTAGCTAGGTAAGCCTGTCCCTCACTGTCTGTTGAGTCCTGATTATACTCCCTCCAAATATCACGTGTCCTCCATGTGCCATGTCTCAGCATGTGAGTGAGTTTGTATCAGCAGACATTAGTCTGCCAACTTCTCGAGTCTGCAGAAGCAACAAGAATTCTCTAGAATACCACCAGAAGTTTTTTTGGTACATTTCTTTCTATGGAGTTACGACAAACAGAACTCAGCTACACAATGTAAGGCGAACCAATACATGTGTGTCTTTAGTGAAGAATCCTTCATCACTAAACTAAAAGCATGTAAATGCATCCTTTCACATGCTCACTTTAGCAAAACATCCTTTCACTGTGTCTGCTTCAGTGACACATTCCTTCATGTGCCTGCTTTAGTAAAACATCCTTTCACCTGTGTCCGCTTCAGGAAAACACTTTTTCATGTGTCTGTCCCAGCAAAACACCATCTGATACAGCTGACTTTCTAAAGAACCCAAGTTTTCACTTCAAAGAACCATTGTCCTTGATAGAAAGAGAAGGCTCTGAGCTATAAGCAGTCACCCCAGTGGATGCCCCAGCTGATGGTATTTGTATGTATTCGGTGAATGAACGAATGAATGAACAAACCAACTATTAGACTTGAAACAGTGGTGTGGTTCTTCTCTCTGTAGTTTAAGTACTTAAAACTGAGGGAGGGTGGTGTTGTAGGTTGAGCTCTGGTGAGGTTCTCTTGGGCTATCGTGTGTTCATTAGGGATCGGTGTCTACAGTGGGAGTGAAGCACCTTCAGGCAGATCAAGAAGAGGAAAACACCTCAGCCACCTTTGTGGGAGTGAAAAGCCATGGTTTCCTGCTTTGATCCTATACTGCTTGGAGGTTTTGTATATGCCTGTCAGTAGCCAGAGGAGGATGTCTTTGCAGGCATGGTGATCTCAGGGGAAGTAGCTGTCTGAAGTTGAGGCCTTTCTTGTGGGAGCTGGTGGCTACACTCTGTGCTAACTGCATGGCTGAGCTGGGGCCAAGTCATTCCTTGATGAAGGTTCTTGGGTGGCTCACTGGACAGAAACAGGCCTTCATATCTGTCATATCGCTTGTGCTTCATAGCAGCCTTAGGACATGACCGTAATATTCATTCCCATTTTATAGATGAGGTAACAGGCTTAGGAGCTTCCCCTGAATTCTCTACTGTAAGCACCATTATCTCAGCAAGGACTCAGGCCTTCCAAATTCCAGGTCCTCTTAGTGATGCCTATGATGATGGTTGCTACTCTCCCTCCCTCCTCCCTCCATTCTTCCCTCTTCCCTCCACCCTTCCCTCCTCCCTCTGCCCTTCCCTCCTCCCTCCATCCTTCCCTCCTCCCTCCATCCTCTCTCCCCCTTCCCCTCCTCCCCCCTCCCCCTCCTCCCTCTGCCCTTCCCTCCTCCCTCTGCCCTTCCCTCCTCC
>JANHMN010000001.1:137030478-137040757 GCA_030674055.1 Rhabdomys pumilio | reverse complement strand
CCCTCCTCCCTCTGCCCTTCCCTCCTCCCTCTGCCCTTCCCTCCTCCCTCCCCTTCCCTCCTCCCTCCATCCTTCCCTCCTCCCTCCCCCTCCCCCTCTCCCTCCCCCTCCCCCTCCTCCCTCTGCCCTTCCCTCCTCCCTCCCACTCTCCTTCCCTCCCCCCCCCCTGCAGTCATTCAGTTGGTGTGAGGAGTGCTGAGCTTCATCTGCAGTGGGACAATCGAGCTGCTGGACACTGTCCCCTCATCGTGTTGCTTCTGTGGTTAGCTGAGGAGCTTACAGGTTGATTAGTACAGTGGAACAGAGGTTTCATGCTATTATCGTTTGATCAGCTTAAGGAATTAATTAAAACAACTCTTGACATGTCAGAAAGCTACTTGCTTTGTGTCAGGTTTCCCTCATAGGTTATTTCTGGCAGGGACGAGGGCCTGTGGTTTATGGCCTCTGGAAGGGTGCTCTGAGGCCTTCAGAATTTCACCTGCTAGGGTCCAGCCAGCTGGTGCCTGAGGGTGAGCGGGCTGTTGGCTGCCTCAGGACTTGCATGACAGATGCACATGGACCAGGCAGGGCTTGGCTGCGGACCCTCTGGCTTTCTTTATAGGCCACTTCAGTTTGGGCTCTGAGTGGCCCATTGGAAAGACTTTCCAGCCACTTCTAGTCCCTCAGGGGGGACTACAGTTCTGTAATACAAGCCAAGGCATTTATGTTGCTATTTGTTTCAATAATTTTGGCTTTTGGTCAGACCTAGTGAGGAATGACTGTTGGGCTGTGCCATGGGCCACAGGCGTGTGGAGGGCAAGTGTCAGAACCATGATCTTACCAGCTCCGACTAATGAGACTGATGCAAGATAGCAGAGCTTTTAGTAAAACAGCTGGATATTTGGGGGCTGGAATTGTCTTACAATAACATTCCATGTGAAGGAGTTGGGCTCAGGGGTGGAGTGGGGGAGCAAACAGGCTTCTGTAGCTGTAGCAATCAGTTCCATAGAAGCTGTTTCCCCAGCCCAAGGGCTCTAAACACTCTGACATGCTAATATGAGAAAATGGACACATTCCCCAGAGCCCCGATGAGCTGAGACACCTCTCTATAGATCTCGGGACCGTTTGCTCGTTCTTTTCTTTGAATTACTTTTTCATTTACTTTGCTTTTTAAGAGAACTAAGGTTTTCCTGTCCCCTGTGACCACTCTGTGGTCACTCCTTGGTTCTCCCCTCCCACCCCCGTGTTGGCTTCTTTTCTCTTTATTTCCACAAGTCTTTTTTTTATCACAGTCTTCCTTAAGATCTGGAGAAATGCAGGTCTGCTTTATTTTCAGGATTTACGGGCCTTCGGCCTATCAGCTTTCCAGAGGCCCAACTAAAATCATAGTAGAAATCACAGAGATTTTATTTTTGAAGTTAAAATATAATTATATCACTTCCCTTTATTCTAGTTCTTGCTGTGTTATCCCCCACCTCCGTTCACCCTCAGATTCACGGGGGATGGAGAATTTTAATCAACTTCATGAATACTCAAATGCAGACTCTAAGCTAGTATGTCGAGTCTTTCACAACTAAAGATGTAGTTATTCATAACTCAGGAGTAGTTTATGTTAAGCATCAGAGGGAGTTACCTTCTCCTTGGGACTTATAAATAACAGGAGTTTTCCAGTTTGGGTGCTACCTGGTAGCTCACCTACATCTTGCCAGGGGTGTCACCTCCCTCCCCGCCAGCATACCACTGGTCAGCCCTGTGGTGCCAGATGGCTAAGCCTGCTCAGTGTCTCAGTGTCTCAACTTTCTTTCCCCCAGAACTCTTTTTTGGCTTGTTTAGCAGGTTGGGGAATACTCTGGGGTGGGGGCCGGGAATGGCTTTGACATGCTTGTGGCAGAAGGTCTGTCACCTCCACTCTGTCTCTGCTCAGCAGTTAGCCAGCTGTTTATTGCTTCTTAGCCATCCAGGTGGATGCCTCTCAGGTGCCATACCCTCATGTTCTGCTGTGCCTGCCTCACTGTCCCCTTCCAAACATACTCTTATTTCACACCTATGGCTTTGGTCGGTGCCGCTCTTGTTTACTGATTTGTGCAAGCTGAAAACCTTGGGGTTCTTCTTCATTCTCTGCCTCCATGGACACTGAGTTTACCAAGTCTTATTGTTGGCCTCCCACACCATTCAGTGCTTAACAAACCTTTCTTCAAGTTTACAGTAGAGTTTGAGCCTTGCTGGGGCTTCAACTTCACTCTGGCCTCTGCTGCATCCTCCTCCTCCTCCTCCTCCTCCTCCTCCTCCTCCTCCTCCTCCTCTTCCTCCTCCTCAGGTCTAATCCTCGCCCTGCCCCCAATGCCTGCTTCAGTCACAGCTCTATTCTTAGTCCTTACACTTCTCCATTGGAGTGGCAGCACCGTCTTCACACTCCTGGGACATGTGGAAATGAGAAGCATTCTGGTTATTATAGTGATTAGCAGCTGCTGCCAGCAATTAAGGGGTGGAGCCAGAGATGGCAAATGCCAGGCGTGGGAAAGTCTTCTGCACACGGAAGTGTTCTACCAGAATCGCAGGTCCTATTGATCAACAGGACCGTGCTGTGCCATTCATTGCCTTTGCCCTTGGTGTCTGTCCTGACCTTTGCCCAAGATGCCCCACCTTGGCCTTCTCGGAGAAACTCTTACATAGTTAAGTTCCAGGTCAGAACTGCCACATTTTCTCTGAGGCCTCTTATCATTCCCCCTAATGGGGGCATTTTCATTGCAAAAGTAAACGTTGTATGTACTTCCAGTGAATGTGATTTGAGTATTTCCTGCAGAAGAGATGGCCTTATTCAGCTTTGCATTCCCACAAGAAGATCAGAGCTATAGGCAGTTGTAAGGTAAATAGGGTGGAATGACTCTAATCATCGGAAGGACTGATCCTTCAGCTGTGTGTTTCTTGGATCCGTTTACTTGTCAGGTTTGAATTGCCTTTCCCTTCCTCCCCTCCCCTTCCCGTTTCTCTACCTCTTCTTTCTCAATTGTAGCCTTCCTAATTCTGGCACGCGCTTCCTCATTGCTACAGATTGGCTATCTTCCATAGCTACAGTCATCTGCAGTTCCTTGAGGTATCTAAGAATTAAAATAGATCTTGGCCATCTTTGCTACGAGGTGTGATTGCAGTAGTTACAGCTCCTGTTTCCAAGGCAACAGCGTTCTGCTTAAGAGTAGCATGCTTGTTGTAGCGAATCTCCATTAAGAGAGAGGAGTTTTATGGCTTACATCTCCATATTCAAACATTGCTCTATTGCTTATAAAAGGCCAGTTTCCGTGGGAATAAGGCAGGGATGACATCTCTGTACTTGCGGTTTAAAAGCCTTGCTGATTATGTTAAGCATACAGAGGGTGAGGACACACAGTAAGTACATGTGTTCATGAATACACCATGTAAGTAGAACCCCAGATACAAAAATGACATAGCACTAGCATTTGAAAGCCCAGTGGTTATTAATGTCAACACCGGATGTTCCCCAACGTGTATCTCTTCCTTTATCTAAGAATTGGTTTTTCAAATGTTTATTCATGTGTGTGTTTGTGTGCATGTGTGCCCCTGAGTATATGTATGTCACCGGGTGTGCCAGAGTCTTGTAAAAGTTACGAAAGGGCATATGATCCTCTGAAACTTGAGTTACAGGTGGTTGTGAGCCACCCTGTGGATGCTGGGAACTGGATGAACCCAGGTCCTCTGCAAGAGCCATGAATTGTGAATAGGTTCAGTGAAAGAGATTATTTCTAAGGTTCCTGAAAACTGGCTTTGTGGATGTCATGCACCCCTCAGAAGGATTGGGGAAGCTCCACTTCTCTTGGCTGTCTCCCCCCCCACTTTTTTTTTTAAAGAGGAAGTAGGAGGCGTAGTTTGGATTCTGCAGGTGGGGAGAAAGCAGACTGGAGAGGTGGTAACTAGCCTTTCTGCATACAGAGGGCTAGTGATACCTTTTTGTCTGTCTGTCTTGTATTGCTGGGGATTGAACCTCTGAACTCAGGGTCTTGCCTATGCCAGGCAAACTCTTCTACCACTGAGTCACACACTCAGCATCAAGTGATTCTCCTAACTGCCCCGCAGGAAGATTCCTCTCTTCCAACCAAGATCAAAAGCCTGGGACTGTCATCCAGTTTGTGTAGAGGGGGGAAAAAGCCCAAGTTTTAAAATGTAAAATGGTTAAAAGCTTCAGAGCTTTAAAGTTTGTTTAATCAGCCTTTATCCTTGGCTTCCTTAGTCAGGTAGAGTTGAGCTTGGCTTGTATATCAGTGGCTTAACTGACTCTTTTAAGGATGCAATTTCAACTGTAATTTTCCATTCTCCCCTCCCCTCTGGCATCTTCGTAAAAACGCCCTTAGCTGTTATTTGAGGCCTTCTAAAAATTATCAAAATGAAATGGCTCCTTCAGCTTTTATGCCAGTGCTTAGCCAGAGGGACCGAGAATGATGGTGTTTTGTGGGGAATTGTCTTTCATGTGTACCAATGTTTCCCTGCACTTACGCTGTGCACAACATGCATGCATGGTGCCAACGGTGGCCAGAAGAGGACATTGACTCCACTGGAACTGGAATTACACATGGTTGAGAGCTGCCATGTGGGTGCTGAGAATTAAATCCAAGTCCTCTGGGAGAGCAACCACAAGCTCTCTTAACCACTGTGGTGCCATGGCAGAGAATTCTTTAGATCGTTACCTCTGGTTGGTCCCCTTCATATTCATCTGCAAAGCCTTTATAAGCATCCCCTACCTGCCTAACAGCTGTTACTTCTGCTTAGAGAGTTATCGTTCGGTTTCTTCCTGAAGATCATTTTTATATAGGGATATATCATGTACTATACATTTTAGTAGATAATAAAATACTTTTACTATTGGATTTAAGTTGTGGAAAATGGAGGTGATTCAAGTTGGCCTCTGTTGTTATCTGCTCATTGCCAAAGGGTTGAAATAACAGCTTTCTTTTGGTCTGTGTTGTTAATCCACAGAAAGGCATGCTCTCCCAAGTGTTAAAGGGAAGTGACAGCCATTGGCTTTGTGTGTGTGTGTGTGTGTGTGTGTGTGTGTGTGTGTGTGTATGGCAACATTTATTTTGCTACATTCATAAATGGTCTGTATTACAATATTATTTATGTATGAGAAATCCTACACTTAGGACTTAAGAATCACAAAGCAAACATGCAATCATCTTTATTATACAAGGCAGAGGCAGCTTAAAGAAAGAAACGAAAGAGGCAATCTGAGCTTTCAGTTTTAAAATGCTTTCACCAATGAAGCCTGCTTGCGTTTCTGTGGGTGAAATAGGAGGAAACTGCCTGGTTCGTGGAGTGTGTTAACGAGGCGGTTGCTCTTGTTTGGATTTGGGCTGGTGTGTGCTGAATTCCATGGGTGGCTCACTGGGCCTTCTCAGTGAGCCTAAGATATTTTGGCTGCTGATATTTTGGCTTTCTTGTCGGGGAGCCAGCTGTCCTTTTATTCAGTAAGTGGTGATGATGGCTACTGCAAACTTGCTTTGGTGTCTTTTAAAGCAAATTGTGATTTTCTTTTTTTTTTTTTTTCCATTGAGACAAGGACTCATGTGTTCTAAGCTGGCCTAGAACTTCCTGTGTAGCTAAGGATGACCCTGACTTTCTGATCCTCTAGCCTCTATGGGCCCATGCCCCCAAGCCCTGTTTATTTGATGCTAGAGATCCAAGGCCTCCTGTATGAGAGGCAGCACTGAGCTAAATCCCCATCCCAAATAGTGAAGCCACTGAGGAGCCTGTACCATGTGACCAGATAACTTTGACCTAGGTGTATGGCCCAAGTGTACAGAGTCCTGGCTTTTGATTCTTCTTGAGCTAGGAGACTGGCATCTCATTAGACTCAGCTGTTTGGGAGAGGTTAGGATGACTCCTCCATTTAATTCTATTCTGTTTTGGTTTATTTGAGTCTAGGTCTTGGTGTGTAGCCCAGGCTGGCCTAGAACTTGTGATTCCCTGGCTTGAGCCCTCTGAGTGCTGGAGTTCTGGCAAGTACCACCACACAGAGGTATGGGTCTAACTTTACAAATGATGGGAAAGACTCTGGTGCCTGGACTTGTGTTGCCTTAATGATTGCACACAAGTGTGATGCACACACGCTGAGAGGAAACCCTGCTGACATAGGAGATGAAGCAGACTGCTTTCTCATTCTGGAAAGGTGCCCTGTTTGAAGGATTGCTTTACATGTGATTATATGTATGTAAAAATTGCGAACAAAATCTCAGAAACATGGCTCATAATAGCAAACTGACATCAAATCCCCAAGGTTGCTCATGTCATGACATTTACAGTGCCTCCTAGGAAATGGCTGCTGGTGGGACACAGTGGTGAGCTCACATAATTTGATGTATGGGAGGTAGAGTATGGAGGATCAAGAATTCAGGATTATCCTTAGCTATGAAGTGAGTTCAATGTCAGTCTGAGTTATAAAAGACCTTATCTGAGTCTCTCTCTCTCCTCCCAAAAAATGGCCAGTCAAACAAAAGATAATGGTTGAATTCAAAGTGTCTCAAGAGATGTACATTAGGATATGAAGTTGTTGGGCATTAACAAGACAGAAGCTTATTAACTCTGATCTGTATCGGTCTGAGCATAAACTAGTCAAGGCTGGGAGAATGATTCCATGGAGCTTTTTCCCTTCCATGCATGGGTTGGGGTGTGTGTGTGTGTGTGTGTGTGTGTGTGTGTGTGTGTGTATACATGTGTGTTTTAGTATAGCTTCCATTTCTGCTCTAAAATCTTGAGCAAAGATAGTAGGAAGAAGACATCCTCTCTTCCTTTCAAGAGCATTTTGTGGTCAGTGGCCCATTGGTCAGAACCAGTCACATGTGGACATATCTGCAAGGATGGTTGAGAAATATATCATCACCTAGATCGGCATGTGGAGGGAATGGAGAAAATATGTTTAGGAGAGAGCCAGGGCCTCTGCCGGGCCGGGAGGAATGCTGATGCTTGCCTCTTACTGTTGTGATTTCCACACATTCTCAAACTTGACACATCTCTTGAAAGGCATGGTGAGTATTCAGTGATAGCCCCAGAATGTCATGCAGCATTCTCTTTTTGATGAATGTTATTGTTTAGACATCTATGTTAGGAAAGTAACTGTGGAATATACTATCATTCTTAAATTAAAAGCATTGTGCTCTCTTTAGGCATTCTTTTGTGGGAAGGTTGGACTTATTTTAGCAAGTAGAAATTTTAATAGAGGATTTCCCTGTGCACAAATCCACATGCATCAAAACGAGAAAAGGCTTTGCAAAGGCTGACCTCCAGAGATGAAGTAAAAATATTTCATTCTGGATGGGAATTTGATTCTGGCATTGCCAGTGGTCAGTAGTTAGAGCTGATTTTATGATGCTGATTCTAGGAACAGGGCCAAAACATTAAAAACTCACTTATAGACCCTACCCCCATCAATGACCATATTAATACACATTATAATTTGGCTCTGGGCTCTGTAATGACTCTGTTAAACTAGAGCAATATTTCTTGTTTTTCTACAAGGAGATGGTGCCAGAATGCTCTGCCTTTATTCTCTCTGGCTACTTCCTGTCTGGATTTTGTTTATTGCTCTCTGCCCAGACTGCTCTGTCAGAGGGAACTATTACATGACCAAGAAGGTTTGTTTGTAGAAAAGTGCTTGAATATTTTGTTTTAGTTGACCAGGAGGGGAGGGGGGTGATCTGCCCCTAATATTCAGATTCTTGTTGTAAAGCCCAGCATGTATCATATTTGATAGATTTTAAGTTGAGAGTTCTAGTTATGTGTGCATTTTATGTATCTGTTTTCCCTTCAGTTTTTTCATATCCCATCACATATGGAAAAATTTTGATATTTGAGTTTTTTTGGGTCCTAGTCTCCTCTTAGGGGAAGACTCGGACTTGTAGTTTTTTGTCGATGTCTCAGAATAATCCAGCAGGCTACCCTGTCTCTTATTGGCTTCATAGTATATATTGTGGCTTAAAACATCTTTGTTTTGTTTAGCAACAAAATGTCTTATATTCTCTGGGGTCCCTGTTGTAATTCCACATTTAATAGGAGATCAGCAATGACCATAGGTAGCTACACAAAAGATACAGAGTCATCAGTCGGAGCTTCACCATTGGCACAGAAGTGGAAGGTGAAAGTTTTCTTTAGAAGAGGTTGTTTCTCTTCTGGTATTTTTGTTTTGAGTTGGCAAGAAAGTGCTTGGTAAATTTCCCTTTGTAGGATTGTTTGGTTCAGGTCTCGGTGAATGGTATCATAATTGTGTGTGTGTGTGTGTGTGTGTGTGTGTGTGTGTGTGTGTGTGTGAGCCCATTGAAGTGCATGATTTTGTTCAGACCACATAGAGTGCCCTGTTTTCTTTATTAGACCACACTAGTTTTAATAAGTTATTTTCTGCTTATGGATAAAGGGCAGTTATCTGCACTGGAGACACTTGAGGAGTTCTAGAGCCTGAGGAAGGCATCCTCACTTGGTGGGTGGGGAGTCTCAGTGTCAGGGACCTGGTCCATTGGGCCCACAGTGATCTGCAGAGCATCTTGCCTGTTGAATTAATGACCATGAATTGCAAGGCTGTTGAAAAAAAAAAAAAGAAAGAGAATGACTTGAAAAAGATTTGGAGATAAAGTATGAGCCTTCTCAAATCCTCTGGGGGGTTAGATCAGCTTAAACATAGATGGGAGTGGAATTAGATGATTTGCAGCAGGTAAGAGAACCTTGGAAAAGCCAGACAAGTGGAGCCAAGACCCCGAGCAATAAGGACCACTGCTTCAGACCTGGACCTTAACCTCCCAGATCCTTTCACTGTGTTTGTTTTGCTTTGCAGGTTGGCTGTAAGGAGGGGGCTGCCTCTTCTAGCCTGTTGTGTTCTCTGTTAGCCCTGGAAGGGGGATGGTACAGCATGGGTGTGGGAGAGGGATGAGGAAGAGGATGATGTGGGGAGGGGTAAGAAAGAGAGAGTTGGAGAAGCTCCATCCAAGCTTATAGTAGAGCCTGTGATACTAGAGTCCCAGGTCTATTCTTCTTCAACAATAGACATTATTAGCTTTATAAGAATGTAGAGTTCAAGGCTGCTTTGCCTAGTTTAAGAGCCTAGAAGGAAACTTTTGGGACTGTCTTTTGTTCAGGTTTTAAGAGGAGGTTGTAACAGCAATCATGGAAACTTTGGTTTCTCTGTGTTAGTGTGTTAGAAGTTGTTCCTCAGAGATCTGAAACATCTAAGGGGTATCTACTTAAAGGAGTAATTACATTCCTATCCTACTAAGAGGGCTGAGGAAACAAAATGAGATATTTTGAAACACCACTTAAAAGAACATGGGGTAATCACTAATCATTAAGGGCCTTAATGTCAATCAAAGCTACAAAATGAGATATGCCCCTTAACAACAACTGGTGCTGGACATGGTGGTGTGTATGCCTGGAATCCAGGCAAGTGAAGCAGACGTAGAACTGTGAGATCTGTTCTCAAAATAACACCCCACAGCAACCCCCCCCCAAAGACTGTTGTCAAATTATATTGAACTCAGAAATATTCAACTCTGTCACACAGGTCTTCATGGTATCTGTGTTTGGTTGTGTGATTTCCTGGATAAAATGACCTAAAATGTACTTGGTCTCCTCACCCGGGGAAATTCTGGGAAGTGATAGCTACTATCTTGCAAGCCCCAGGATGGGCTCAGGTTGAGGACCTGTGTTTTAAACTCAAGCTTGTATAAGTAGAATGTTCTTGGAATTGGACTGGGATTTCCATGTACTCCTTGGTTTTCATGAACGGCAGCTACTTTCACAGCTTTGGAATTTCTTCCTTTCCTGAACCTTGGAGGTATCTGAGGCCTGAAGATAGTTTTTCTTTTCTCTGTTGACTTTGTCTTTAAGCTTTGATCTGTGAGGTGGCTGAGACCCCTTACAGGACAGTTTGTTATTAATTGATGATTTCTTGACATTTAGGACTAGGGTCATGTGGCTAGTTTAAAGTTCACAGGAAGTAACTGGTCCACATTCTCAGCAACTTGGCTTGTTTGTATACTGCAGCCTTGGGTCCCTTCTTCTCCTGTGTCATTTTCTAAAACAGCAAGCCTTTGCTTTAAAGTTGTTTCTGTTGGAGTTAGAGTATTTGACTGTACATGATGCCTTAAACAGTGGATCTTGAAGATATTTGAGCACAGCACTCTGTTTCCTGTTCATCCTGCCTTGTTTGGTTTCTTTCTGGATACAGTGCTACAGTATGTCTTGGAGGCAGTGTTACAGTGCAGTGTGCCCTGGAGGCAGTGTTACAGTACAGTGTGCCCTGGAGGCA
>JANHMN010000001.1:136983230-137030468 GCA_030674055.1 Rhabdomys pumilio | reverse complement strand
CAGTGTGCCCTGGAGGCAGTGTTACAGTGTGCCCTGGAGGCAGTGTTACAGTGCAGTATGCCCTGGAGGCAGTGCTACAGTATAGTGTATCTTGGTTTTCTTGTTTCCAGGTAGGAAGGGTGTGCTTAGATGCCTGGTGTTTGACTGGGCTGAGCTTATATGTGTCTCCTGGGGAGCTATTAGTGAACAGGGGTTGCATGTTGGAACCTTAAGATCGAAAGGTCTTCAAAGATACAGATTGGACAACTGGAGTCTTCTAGGGAGAGACCTGACAACTAGGATTTTAGTCCTCCCTGTCTTGGGGTTCAGAATCCTAGATGTAGAGCAGCCTACATTATTATTGTGATCCATTATTATGGTTGCTAAACTCCTTCATGTTAAATCTTGCTGCTGGACTTAGTTTTTCTGCTCATCTAGAGAATTCCAAGAAAGTATTGTATATTGCATAGAATTCTACTTGAAAATGACTTCTCATATTAAATATGGTCCCCACAAAGAATGTATAAATTCAAAATATTTTAAGACTCCTTTCTCAATAGTTTTGTAGCATTCAAGCAGGAGGGCCAAGAATCCTTATTCTTAAGCAGTGTACATAGTCAGAGGGATACACTGTTGCTTTGTCTGGTGCAAAGTCCTTAAGCAAGAGCAACGTCCTGCTGTTTGCATTTTGTGACGACATTTTGTGACGGCAGGCAGGGGCACGGTCAATTGGGCCAGCATTCCAGGCCTGCCCTCCTGGCTCATATTGTTTTGGACAATATGTAGTTGTTGATGGGACGTTCTGGCTGGGGACTACAGGCCACTTCCTTTCACACCGTCAGGAGAGTGGCAGCAGCAAAGTGTCAGTAGCAGGGTGGCAAAAGGACATCACATACCTAAGACAGGCCTGTAGTTTTTCTTTGGACTCATAACTTGTAATTTTCAGATTCTCACGTCTAAACTGTCAGTTAAAGGCATGTTATATCTTCTTTCTTCTTGCTAGGTAAGCAGAATTTCTAGTTTATGTTCAAGCAAGAGCCTGCATGGCTGCTCATGTATTGTATTTGAGTTTGGTATTTCCCTCCGTCCCTCCCTCTCCTTCTCACTCCATCTCAAAATTCTTGAGGCAAAACATAATTGAACACATGATTCTTGTCATGTGACTTAAGCCTAGATGGCCATGTTTTGTCTATGATTTTTGTACTTATGTTTCTCACATGAGTGCCTTGTGACATGCTGAGGTGAGCACCTCAGACAGCTGAGCCTCCACACTGGATCTTCGTCCCAGAGGATGGCCCAAGGTTTAGATATCTATAGGGAGACAGGAGACAAATTCCCTTCTATTTCTTGCCTTGGGTTTTTATCTGTATAAAAAGTCAGGGCTGTGTTTCTGGACCTCAGTAGTAGAATACCTGCCTACAGCTTCTGCAGAGGAGAGACAAACTCTTGCTCTGTTCATTTCTCTCTCACATCCACAATATTAGAACCCTGCTTGGTTTCCCTAAAGTGGACGTTTCCCTGATTTAGACGTCTCTGGCCCAGGGCCTTTGGGCAGCGCACTGGACGACTGGTTTTCAGGGATGGCTTTTGGTTGTGTTTCACAGATGGCACCTGGAACATTTTGAATAACATAGATGATGACAGATATGCACTTCATTGGATACCTAGTATAAATGTTCTCTAGGAGTATCAATTTTAATGACCTGGAATGTTTTTTACTAGCATATACTAATTACACATAATTTATGATTTCATTATAACATTTACATACATGTGCATAATGTGTTTCAATTATATTCCTCCAGACTCCTTACCCTCTCTTGTTCCTTACCTCACTCTTGCTAATCTTCTTCCCAACTGGTCTTCCTTCTACTGTCTACTTGGTTTCTAACAACTCAAGGAGTTTTCATAGGGTTGTTTGAAGGAGCCTGGGTGGGACTTTATAGGAGCATGTACAGTACCAGTGGCTACACCATTGAAGCTAATGTCTCTCCTTGCCCATCAACTCTTCTCTGTGTGTAAAAAGAACTCAGGGAGAGGTGAGTGATTATGAACTCCCCCACCTCCCATGCCAGGGTGGCAGACTCAATCTTGTAGGGGTCGTGTATGTGTAATTAATCTACTGTGCTTTCAGAAATATGTCATGCCAGGGAATGAGACTTCTATAGCACTCCTCCTCCTTCCTGCCCCCATCTTCCTCTCTGGCTTTTATATTTTTTCTGCCTTCCTTCAATGATGGAATATCAGCTTTAGACCTAGTTTTAAAAGAAACATATTTTTGATGTTAACCCAAATATACATGCTTCTTTTTTAACCATATTGAAGGGACTAGGCTAGAACATCTGCAAACATTCTAAAGATAACCACCAGGGGACACTTGGACCATCATGCTTCCCTGCTGTTAGGAGCCTTTTGTGGGACAGCTTAGGAAGTACCAAAGTCTCTGTGTAGTCACAGTATCCAGCCACAAGTCTGACCTGAGACCCTGCAATAAGATACTGAATACCTCTGCTTCTTTCAGTTCATGGGGCCTGAAGATTTGCTTCCTGTGTAGTGCAGAACTGGGTAAAGAATACTCCCACTGGGGTGGCTGAGCTAAGAAATATTAATGTAATCTCTCAAGGGCCCTGAGTAGATTATAAATGTTATTTCTAGAATGAGGAAGAATGATAAGAACTTCCTGGTGCTGGAGGTGTCCATGCATTTCTGGACAATTTTCTTTTATCTTGTTGCCAGCAGGATCACAGAGTGAGTGCCTTCTACCTGCTCCTAGCCTACCTCATACAGCATGGCTTTTGTTATCTGAGTGCAGCTGACCCGAGTGCCTTATCCACATCTGGTTAGGGGCTCCGCTGGAATACTTTTTGGGATGAAACATCTACATGGACAGACCTGGAGAGTTAGTCTAGAAATAACTTAATAAAACATTTGTACTATTATCCTTCCAGTTTTCAATTTTTTCTCTTTGTATAAGATAATTCAGAATACAGAAGTTGACATTATTGGAGAGATTATTGAACTACCATTTTATTGACATATGTGAGATGAGTTAGGTAATATATAAATAATTGCATACTACACATCCAACATTATTGAATACATTGACTATTGTGTTTATTGACAACTTAGAATAATTTGTATTAATGTATAACTAACAGAAAGGAAAGTTTAAGGCAACTGATAATTTGAAAGTATCACCAGATTTTGATTCTCATTTATTTTTCCCTAAAGCATAAAGATAGCTTCCATAAAACACTAAATTTTGAAAAATAAAAATTATTAATGGATGTCCCACCTTCGCACCAGGAGATTTTGATCATTTTTGACTGTTTTTTTAAAAAATAAACCAACCACTGGGCATGACGGCACTCTGAGAAGCAGAGAAAGGTGGATCTCTGAGTTTGAGGACTTCCTGGTCTACATAGTTTTAGGACATTCAGGACTATATATAGACCTTGTCTCAAAAAAAACCTAAACAAACAATATGCCCCAAACAACAACAACAAAACACACACACAGTGAGCAGAGCACAACAAAAAATTATAATAAAACAAAATAATTCCTGATTACTTCCCTTCGGAGAACATCCTGGAGATAGATTACAGTTAGGCTGTAATCCTGATGGCATATGGTAAGTCTCAAGTCTAGGAGGGCTGCCTGGGACTTTTAGGTGGTCCTGTCCTATAGAAGTCCAACTGGTGTTGGCTCTGCTGTGGTGCAGGTAAGGGTTAATTAAGAGTGAATTGTCTTTTGGGAGCTCTTTTTCAAACACCACAGAAATACTTAGCGGCATGTAAGAACGTAAATATTAGCTTATGGTTCTTAAGGCTTAAAGTGAGAACTGTTGAGAAAAAAATATTTGAAAACTTGGGGAATATTTTTGAAAGTGTGGATTTGTAGGCTGTAACTAAAGATTTTGGTTGGATCTGGGGCAGTAGGATAGGAATCTGTATTTTTTAGAACACTCACAGGGATTCTGGTTTGAGAATAAATATTTAGGTAACAGCAATATAATAAAAATAGACACAGTGGAGGAGTCTAAACAGTGCAGGCTGTGGTGTAGTGTGCGCAGGCTGTGGTGTGGTGTGTGCAGGCTGTGGTGTTCGCAGGCTGTGGTGTTCGCAGGCTGTGGTGTGGTGTGTGCAGGCTGTGGTGTTCTCAGGCTGTGGTGTGGTGTGTGCAGGCTGTGGTGTGTGCAGGCTGTGGTGTGTGCAGGCTATGGTGTGTGCAGGCTGTGGTGTGTGCAGGCTGTGGTGTGTGCTTCATTTCTCCTTTTTTTTTTTTAAATTTATGTTTTGAGTTTTTTTTTCAATTTGAGTAAAAAACAAAACAAAAAACAAAAAACAAAAAAAAAAAAGAAACAAAACAAAATAAAACACCAAAATAGGGAGATATGGTTGTTTGCCTCTGATTTTTATACTTACCAACAATTTCAGGATAAAAGCACAAGGTAAGGCTCGCCATGTCGATTATCCCAGATAGAGTTGTCGTCCATGTGTAGAGTGACCATGAAAGGAAAGGCTGGTGTGGCGGTGTCAATACGCAGCAGTGTAAATATCCTTGCTCATACACTGAGACTGAAATTCCTGCCTCAGTTGTTGAAATTTAGGAGGTTGGAGGAAAGAGCCTGGATTGGGTCTGTCCCAGTGTTTGTCAGCATCAACTGTTCATTCGGTTTCAAGCAGTTTGAGGAAATAAAATTAAGCCAGCATTGTTTGAAATCTCTGAATCATGACAGGACTAAGACCCCGGAAGAATTATGGGCAAAGAATATTCAGACTTTCACTGGAGAAAACACTCGCCAACATGCACCGAGAAAAACTCCACCACACCGCAAAGACGTTAAAGAAGCAAAGTCATTGAGTAAATGCAAATATGGATAAATATGGATAAAATGAGGCTGGGTGACGTCAGAAAGGGGACTTTTACATCTCTGGCAGTTGAGTTAATTAGCTTCATTCTGTTGGAGAGCAAATTGACTTCAGATAAAGTCATCCAAATGCTCGGCCCCCTTGACCTTGTAATGTTTCTCTTTGAAACTTATTCTAAAGAAAACCTTAACAAGAAAGCAATAAAAACAAAGATAATGTCATATTTTTTCTGATTCTAAACATTTTATAGAATTCACCTGGCCAACAGTGGGTAAATAAAATATTTTTCAGCCATTCACAAAGACATTCAAGAGTACCAGAGAGAGAAAGAGAGAGAGAGGGAGAGAGAGAGAGATATAGATAGAGAGATAGGGAGATAGGGAGGGAGGGAGAAGGAGGGGAGAGAGAGGGAAGGGAGAGGGAGGAGGCTTGGGAGAAAGCACCACCACTGTGCACACATATTGTAGTCAAGTACGGATGACGTGTAGCTCAGTGTAGGACAGGTGCTTAGCATACACTGGGTTCAGTCCCTAGTATGAAGCCACCAAACTACCCCAAAGCCAACACTTTTATCATGATGTTAGCACATGTGTGCACATGTTGGACGAGGGATGTAGCTTAGTGGTAGGCTGCTTGCCTAGCAGGAACAAGACCCTGGCTTTGAGCCTCTATTCTGCAAGAAAAAAAAATGAAATGATATTCTTAGCAATATTTTGTGGATTTAAAAATATTTCAAAATTGATGCTGGAGACACAGCTAGAGGGTAAGAGCACTTGGTGGTGTTGCAGAGGGCCTGGGTTCAGCACCCACACGTCAATTTATAAGTATCTGTAACTCCCAAATTCCAGGGTATCCAATAATGTCTTGTGGTCTTTGTGGGCATCATGCACATACATGGTGTATGGACATACACGCAGGCACAATGCCCATTCATATAATGAAAATTAAAAAAAGAGAAAAATCTTTAAAAAAATACTTCAACAGTAAGTACTAGGTACTTTATTAAGTCTGCTCTGTCTGTAGTCACAGTACTCAAATTTAACTTTTGCTGGCTCCCTGTCTTTTAATTCTCTTTATACAACTTCCTTGGTACAGACCTTGGGAAAACTCTGTGACCATTCCATGCCTCAGTTTTCTCATCTGAGAAATGGATACAATAATGGTCCTGAACTAGTGAGAGTTACGTGAGCTAATGCATATTTGATATATAATAATACACTTTATTATATGCTCTGTTCAACAGTACAAGCTAGTCATCAGCTAGTCTTGGGGGGTGGTGCTCTGGACTGCTGTCTCTTCCTTTCTTGCTAGCAGAACTCAGATTTCTGAAGATATCTAGTTGTAATGTGTCTTAGTCCCAGGAGATGAACAAGGTTTCTCTGCTAATTGTGACCATCCTATTCTCATTTATTTCAAATTGCTTTGATATGAGCATTTGATTCTGTTCTGGTCCATGAAACTTAGTGGAAAGTCAGCTGAGGTCTTTCGGGAAAGATATTTATCCTGTATACCAAGAGAGAGGTATAGGGAGATAGGTCACTCTTGTATCTCTGGACTCAGCTTATCCACATTGGACCTTTTTGTGTGATGGAGTGTTCTTCTAACAGCCATCTTTGAGTCACAAGAAAATGGCTGTCATCAACCATGCCTATAAAACAAGAAGGTGGGTGAACCTGGGCCTCTGATGACATCATGGAGCCTGGTTTTTCTTGTCTCTCAAGAGAGAAATGTCCAAGTTGCTTAGGTAAATTTTAGTTGACTAGTCTCTTACTGTAGTGACAATACCCTACCCCAGGGATGTTTGATTGACATGGTCTATTGTAGTACTTTAATAATTATTTTACGTGTATGGATGTTTTGCCTACATGAATGTTTGTGCACCGTGTACGTACCTGGTGCCTGAAGAAACCAGAGAGAACATTGGGTTCCCTGGAACTAGAGTTATAGATGGCTGTGAGTCACCATGTGGGTGCTAGGAATCAAACCCCGGTCTGCTGGAAGAGCAGCCAGTGCCTTAAACTACTGAGACATCTTTCTAGGACCTAATGAAATAGTCTTAGTCAATTAATTTTAATGCCACACTTTAAAAACTATGCCATCAGAAAAAGTTAGTTCAGAGTAGATCCATATTTCTGGAATGTTTTTTCATTTAAATGCAAACTTCGCAGCACATAATACTTCAAAATTTAACCTTAATGAGTAGCAATCATGTATTTTATACCTAAACATTCTTTGAAACAACATCATAATAAAACTGAAATGTGAATGAGCTTGTGGGCTTATAACTATCAGCAGAAAAAAATATTCTCAAAATAAATGTCGTAACAGTGTAAGGCGTCTTGGTGAGAACGAGTGTAAACCTGGGACTCTGCAGTTGATGGCCCCGCTGCGCCTGTGGCAGGAGTGTGCCTTAAACATTTTGACTATGTGTTTAAAAATAGACTTTAGTGCAGCCGATGAAGAGGTTGTGTGTTTCGATGGCTGTGTTTGCTGAGATTATATATCTAAGATAAATAGGAAGTAGAACTCTTTTCTTTGCTCTGTTGTCGAAAACACTGGATTCCCAGTGGCATGTGTGAATGCCGCTGTGCTGCTGGCTACCGGCTTCTGCATCGCGTCGAGTGGACAGAACTGCAGAGGTGCAGTTCTTCCACAGACAGAGTCCTGTCTTACTCAGGAAGCTTAAGTCACACGATAAAAATTCCCTGTCGACCTCATTTCTAGCAGTATTTTGGTCACCAACGTGATC
Source organism: Rhabdomys pumilio (assembly GCA_030674055.1). Lineage (NCBI taxonomy): Eukaryota > Metazoa > Chordata > Mammalia > Rodentia > Muridae > Rhabdomys > Rhabdomys pumilio. The sequence goes on along the minus strand of JANHMN010000001.1, from coordinate 137,022,869 downwards.
TGTATACCACTCCGTGTGTGTGTGTGTGTGTGTGTGTGTGTGTGTGTGTGTCTGTGTGTACATAAATATATCCAAATTATCATGTTAACATTAAAATTGTTAAATTCTTATATACTTAGTAGAGTTAACTCCACACAAAGGATAAAAATAGGAGTCCTCCCAAAAGCAAAACTTGTATTCAACCCCAGTGCCTCCACCAGCTCTCACACACACAGCTCAGTATCTCCTTCTGCATGGACACCACATAGCACCTGTTTCAAGTTTCTTTCTATTTTGTCTAGAGAATCTTCTTCCTCCACAATAAGGGTGTTGTTTAGTTTTTGTCAACTTGACTCAAAGTAGGGTCAGCGAGGATGAGGGAACATTAACTGAGGAGTTACCGCCATCAGATTGGCCTGCCGGCAGACTTTGGGGCATTTTCTTAATTAGTAATTGATGTGGGAAGGTCTGTTGTTCTGTGGGAAGAGCCATGAGAAGGTTACCAGACCACTCTGTGCATAAGTCTGTGTTTCTGAAAACGAGGATCTTGAGCAGCAGTGGGCACTCAAAATTTAAGCCCTAATTGGAGGTTTGTCCAAAAGGCTGAGTTGAGTCACTCAGGCTCGTTCATGCAGAATGCAGGCATTTATGTTATTACAGGTGCATCTCCGTCTTTCCTTCCATGTCGTTCTTCAAAGGATGGCCCATGTTCTGCTCATGGCTAGGGAGTTGAACCTTAGGTGTGTGGCTTTGAGGTAGAATCCAAGATGCCTTTCCTACTCTGCCTTCTCTTTCTGCTTCTCATGTATACTTTAATCAGGTGAAGTCTTGTCTGTGCACCCTTTAGTTTTTATCTGCTTTTCATAGATTTTTTTTTTCTGGAAGGAAGCTTCATGTATATCCCTCCAGGATTGGCCACCTACAGTCTGCCACACATACATTTGCTTTTGCTGTGAAGAGGATATATCATCAGATCAACCTGGGTCAGTGAGTGAGATGGTTAGCATTACTGTTCTGGAGAAAGGGTGGGCTCTTTACTGAAGTGTCAAGCCGAAGCTGGACGTTGGGTGGGTTTGTTGTGGTAGAAGGTGACTAGTAAGTTGTCCTTGGGATTTTGTAATGTTCCCCAGCTTCTGTTTTCCATCGTTTTAGCAATGGTTTTGACTGAGGTATGAATTCCAGTGTTTGAGACATGCATGGTCTTGTGTTGCAATTCTTTCCCACCTTGATGACAATGACTAGAAAATGTTGTTATCAGATCATATCAAGGACATGAAAATGGGCAACTCCTTAGGAAGGGGGAGGCTAATGTCACTGCTTCTGCATGTATCCCCCACAGTCTCTTGGCTGGTGACACCTGCTACCAAGTTAATAAGAAATAGGAAGTATTTTACTTTAAGTATCAATTGTATTCTTCGAGGGACACATTTTTCCTCTATTATACCAATGGGAGTTGTTCAAGAGAGTCTTGTCCATGCATTTAAAAATTACCACATTTAAAAATTCCTTCTATAGACACGTGCTGTCACGAGACCTAAAACTACCAGCAGCTGCTCCTCCTGTCAGTTATAGCTGTGAAGGTTAGTTTTCATCTCTTCCTGCTTTGGACAAGTGGCTCTAGTTTGTGAGAAATGCTCAGTAACCTTCCTGTGTTTTAGCCTAAGATGGTGTAGTTGGCCTGCTTGTCTTTGTGTGTGTCATTGTGTGCTGTGTTCCTCGTTGACACACAGTAAGTAACCCCATGCTACTTAGTAAAACTATTTGATCATTAGCCCCTTGATTTGGGGGCTGCACATCTTTTCTTCCTCCTTGCTGTGGTTCACAAATGTACACACCCAAAATTCCAGTGTTGAAACTTAATTTGCAGTGTGGCAGTCTGAAGTGCTGCCTCTGTGGAGGGGATTAGAGAGCTCTGTCTTCATGAATGGGATTTGGGTCCCAGTGGAAAACACTTGAGACAGCCCACTCCTTGGCCATGTGTGGATACAGTGAGAAGGGGAGTTGGGCCCCTACCAGACACGACATCTGTTGGCATCTTGCTCTTAAATTTCTCAGGCTCCGTAGGCCATGACATTTTGTGTTTATAAATTACCCACTCAGGTATTTTGTTACATTACCCCACATAGACTGCAACCATCCTCTCTGAAGGTTTTCGTGACCTTAACCCAGGTCTTAAAACATTAGTTTTGGTACAGCCCACTAACTTAAGCGGACTGAGTTAGTACTAAGAAAATTCAGAGTTTCGGTCCATCCTGGTTAGCTTTTTTGTCAACTTGATATAAGCTAGAGTGACATGGAAGGAAGAACCTCAGTTGAGAAGATGCCTCCGTTGTGTTGCTTTTACAAAAGTCTTGAGCGTATTTTCTTGAGTAATCATTGCTGTGGGATGGACCACTCCACTGACGGTAGTGCTCCTCCCCTGGCAGGCGGGCAAGCCATGTGGAGTAAGCTAGTAAGCGGCATTCCTCCAGTGTCTCTGCTTCAGTTATTGCCTGGTGTTCCTTCCTTAACTTCCCTCTGTGATCTATAGGCTATAGCCTGAAATAAATCTTTTCTTTCTTAAATTGCTTTTGGTTATGATGTTTTAGGAAGTTCGAGTTTTTTTTTTTTTTAAATTACGATTCAAGTTTCTTTTATTTATTAAAAAACATTGTATTTAATTAGTAATTTTGGTTTTATATAAAGCTGTATTCAAATCTGAGACACTGGATACCCTGTCTCTTCAATTTTCTAAAAGCCCCTCCCCCAGGCCTCATTATGCAATCTTGGCTGACCTAGAACTTATTAAGCAGACAAGGATGACCTCAAAGTTAGAGCTCTGCCTACCTCCACCTCCTAAAGCATTGCAATTAAAGGTGTGTGCCACCACACCTGTTTAAGAGGTCTTTTTAAAAAGGTGTCCTCATTGGTGTTGTCTGGGATGATGGCTTAAAATTTATTGATTATCACTGTATAAGTATGTGGAGATCAGAGGACAACTTTTCAGGGTCATTTCTCTCTTTCTACCTTTATGTGGTGTGGTGGGCAATCTTGGTTGTCAATTGAATGCCAACGAGGGATTGCCTCTATCAGATTGACCTATGGTCATATCAATTTTCTTGATTGTCTGTTAATGTTGGAGGGCTCAGTCACTGTGGGCGGCGCCGTCCCATGCAGGTGGGCTTGGGCTGTGTAAGAAAGCGAGCTGAACGTGAGCCTGGGGACAGCCAGTGCACAGTACTTCCTCTGTGGTTTCAACTTCAAGTTCCTGCCTTGGCTTCCTTCAAAGATGGATTGCAGTCTCTAAAACAAAATAAGCCCTCCTCCTTCACAAGCTGCTTTTGGTTATTGTGTTTCTCAGAGTAACAGAAACCAAACTTAGACATAGGGGCTCTGGAGATTGAAGTCATGTTGTTGGACTTTTGTGGCAAGCACCTTTACCAACGAAGCCACCAGCCCTGGAATGGTGACTTTTTAAGAAGGATTCAGCAGTGTGAAGTAGAAGCATATTGTGGGTTCAGTGAACAAATATATACAGTAAACACTACAATATAGTAGTTTTCTTTCTCTGGTTATTTGTGGAAGCTTATCTCATAATTGAAGAACTTTCCTAGTGTGGGCTGTGGGGGTGTCATTAAGACACTCATTCAGTGTGACTGAGGGATGCCACCCTTTGGATTGTTCTGGTGTGTCTGTGAGTGGAACAGGGAGATACCATTTTCCCAAGTTGATATGTTTCTTGTTTATTTGGTGAGCCTTCTTTAGTTGGCTCTGGAAAGGTTGTGGTTTGTGATTGAACTGCCTCCTACTTGTCCTTATTTTAAATGGTTGTCCAGTGGTGGTGCTTTGTAGGGATGTGGAGCCTTTAGGGCCCTAGCTGGTGGAAGTAGATGACTAGCAGTGCCCACTGTTGGGCATTTCATCTAAGGTCTCTCCTTTGAGTCCTGAGAGTCTCTCACCTCCCAGGTCTCTGGCACTTTCTAGAGGGCCTGCCTTCCTTCTTTCCTTCCTTCCTTCCTCCCTCCCTCCCTCCTTCCCTCCTTCCTTCCTTCCTTCCTTTCATCTATCTGTCTAACCATCCATCATTTGTTTATTTTTCTATGTCATGTTCTTGAGTCTCACTTTCTGAGTTGACTTTTATTACCAAAAAGCATGACCATGTGCTCTTGTGTTTAAGCAGTGAGATGTGTGTTGAGAGCTCTAGAGGCCCCACACCAATAGCAGGCATAGTGGCGCCGGTTTCCATGAAGCTTCTAGCAATTGCCACCAGTGCCATTAGATGCTGTTCATTCTTGTCTTCTTTCCAAGGTCAACGCCTTAATTTCTGACACTCAGGGAAATGAGTGACAGAAGTCTGAATTACACACCCTCAAAACCAGCCACTTCCCGTACCAGGAGGTATGGGCGTGGCTTGTATATCCTTCAGTAATGCACTGAACATTGCGCATGTGCTCAACCATGAGCTGAGGGGAAGAAAACAGGCACAGATCAGTGCTAACAGGGTTTGCCGAGTACAGATGATGGCCACTGATCCAAGACAGTGCTCGGGATGCTTCCAGAGTGCGTGTGACGGTGTGTGTCCTCTCTGTGTGAAGGCTAGCCCGTGTGAATGTGATGGGGATGGCTCTTGTCACTCTGCAGGTGCATGTGCCATGTGTGGAGGTCAGAGGACAACTGTGAGAGTCAGTCTCTGCTTATGGGCATTGGGGATTGAACACAGGTTGTCATGGTTCAGTTTCCTTTATCCACTGAGTCATCACAATGACCCTGAATCGAGGTCGTTGTAGGGCTTGGGTCTGAAAGTCAATCAGTTTTAAGTCTGTTGGAAGAGTGTGCAGGATGTCCTAGACTTAGAGAATAGTCTGTAAATATGTTCTTAGGATGGAGTGGGCTGGGGCAGCTTCAGGAGGGGAAAGGTAGTTAATTGGTGGTTGATGCACGGCACACAACGGCTCGAGTTTGTTTGCTGCTCAGTCACTTATGTAAGGAATTAAACATTGTCTTTGGTTCTGAATTGATTTCAGAGCAGCCAAAGTTACAACAAGCAGATTAAAAAGATTCTGAGCTTTTTTTGTGTTGGGAGCAAAGGTTTGGCACGTGTAGTTTGCGGCAGTTTTGTAAGTGTGATCCCCTCTGTGGTGCTTACTCGTTTCATGTGGCTGACTTTTAGACACATGCATGGGTAGGTGGGCACACATGGAGTTGGCGTCGAGGTGCCAAAACCCCAGCCCTTCTGTGCAGTGAGAATTCAAAAGCTATGAGGTGTCTGTGACCAGCACATGCTCTCTGAGTAGAGCCCTTTCTTACAGAAGTGAACTTCACAGTCGTGTGAGTACAGATGACTTCATTTGGGGACCCAAGCAATGCTGAAATGATACTTTTAAAGTTAATGAATGCGAAAGAAAGTGAGAAGAGCAGAGGCAGGGGAGTGGTTGTTTTTTGCAAAAGTATTTTACTTGTAGAGCAACAAATTCATAGAAAAGATGATTTAATTGTTTCCTTTTTGTTTTGAACAAACATAGTATTTTGTGCCTTTTCTCTAAGCATAGTAACTAGCACTGAAGTATTTGAGGGTGAGGCACTGAACGGGAACAAAGCTCTATTCTCAGGGACAAAATAAGACAGTCAGCTATTGTGCGAGACCCACAATCGATAGCAAGTGACTTAAAAGAGTTGCGTTTGGTGTCGAAACGGGTCTCCACAGCCTCTCCTCAGCTCAGTCACAGTGCTGCTCCCTCTGCCTGCTGGCTCTCAAAGAACGCTTTGTTTTCTTCAATCTTTTTGACTTGTAGTGAGACAGTGGTGTCTTGCTACTCCCTGTTTTGCCTCTAATATTTCTGAACGCAGATGTGTTTTGCTGCTGTGTGTTAAGGATAGTTAGTGAACCCTGCTCCTTCCTCTCTGCCTCCCACCAGTGTAAACTCAGGACTGTTTGTACAGTGATCCTCCCCAGGGGGACTGTATTTCTGTAAGTCACCAGAACACTTCCCTTCCACTTTTCTCTGTAATTTTTTCTCAGAGTCTCCCCGCCCCCTAAGTAGTTTGTTGCAGGAAGAGATTAGTAGTTCAGGATTTAGGTCAAGACTGTTTTTGTGATAAATAAAGAATGTGAAACTCATTTAGAAGGTCCAAAATAAGGATACAGGCCACACTTCTAGTAGTAGGCTGCTAGGAATTACTGAGGTACAGATACCAGAGCAGGTTTCAGCATTATAGGACTGAATTGAAACAAAAAAAAATGTCTGTCTTTCTGTCATTCATCCATCCATCTATCTATTATACATTATCTTTTAATGGCTTTTAGAAATGTATTATTCTTGCCTCTTTTAAAGACCTTGGAAGGCAGAGGTTGGGTCTTCACATAGGGTTGAGCGCTTGCCCATGCACACGCTAGGCCACTCTCTTCCATTGAACTATATCCTCAGCTTTCAGAGGTTGAATCTTAAACTATTTTAGAGTCCCTTTTAAATAGTCAAATAAGTACTTGACGGAATACTCCAGCAAAAGTGATTTTGCTCATGTAGAAGATTGTCTAGCAATGGCTAAGGAATTCACACACACACCATTCTTTAGTCTTGAGGGAGAAGAGGGGAAGTAAGGGGATGGAGGGAGGGTGGGCAGAGAGAGGAAAAGAGAGGGAGGGAGAGGGAGAGGAGAGGGGGAGAGAGAGAGAGAAAGAGAGAGAGAGAGAGAGAGAGAGAGAGAGAGAGAGAGAGATCACACAGGGGGAGGAGAGGGAGAGATCATGAACTGAAGCTGGAATCTGTAGTCCCCCACAGGAGAGCCCATGGGTAAAGGGCCACGCTAGGTATTTTCTCGTAACGCTGTTGGTTGGAGGTATTCAGTATCTGGGAAGAAATTATGGCACACATTGCAGATTCCTTCTCAATATTTTATATCCTGGAGCTTCGAAGGGCAGTGGTGAGGTGTGGCAGGTATCACCACTGTACAGCACAGAAAGGAGACTGGTGACTTATATAAGAGTCACAGTAAGGGACAGAGTCAGAGTGGATAGAGCCATGTTCTCCTGGTCATACCATGATGCTGTGGACCCTAACAGGGAGAGGTGAGGGGGAAACACAGGCAGCAGAGGGGCCTCACAGCCTGACTGCTGTGTGGGCCAGATAGGCTCTCTGTCTTCAGAGGTGGCTTTTTTCTAGGAGGGAGTGGGCTGAGAGGCAGTCTGGGAAGAGCTGACTGCCGTTGCAGACAAGCCCAGCACATGCACAGGTGATGTGTTAGCAGATTTTGAAGCTGTTGTTAATTATGGGCATGGATCCCTGACGTGCTGTCTTTTTCAGAGACAGCCTGAGTAGTCTTACACATTACCCCTTATTCTACCTGGCTTTGCTGAGTAGAAACTGAAGTTACAGAATTTCCAAGTAGGCGAGGGATTCCTGTCTGGACTCTTGGAGGTTTCTCTCTTCTGTAGACAGATCTTGAAAGACAACTGCCTTTGGAATTGTGCCTGCCTTCAGGTGCCATGTTTTTGGAGCTAGGATAGGAGACACTTATGGAGGGTTCAGGTCACGTGATCTCCCCCCCACGACGCCTCCCCTCCCTGTGTAGCTGCTGCAGGCACAGCTTCCTAGATCGTGTGTGTGTGTGTGTGTGTGTGTGTGTGTGTGTGTGTGTGTGTGATGTTGTATTGTCCGCTAACTCATGCATTGTTTTACTTGCCTCCAGCTGAGAGCTGCTGGTCCTGAGGTACATGGGACTACCATCCATGTTACCTGGGCCCAGGAAGGCATGTGGAGTAGGACAGCATTGATTTAAAACTTGGCCTTAGCAGAATTTCTCCTTAAGAAGCATGGCCTGTGACAGTGACTCGGGCCATCTGTCTAGTTTTGAGAAATCTGGACTCTTTCCTTCCCCTTCTTGTGTAGCAGCAATGACATTGTAGTTCATCAGACCCTTTGCCTCCTGGGGCCATTTTATAGTTTTTCCCTTCAGTGGGGCAGGCCAGTAACTGAGTTCTGGACAGTTCCCCTGGTAGAATATGGGGTCAGGGATGACGTGATTACTCTCTTGTCCCTGTTGAACCTCCTAGGTGTTCTTCATCATGTCTCTCGTAGTTAGGAGAATATAGCCCAGGATCTAGCAGGGAACTCCACTTCCAGGTTCTGGGATACAGTGTAGCCACTACAAGAACAGACTGGAGACCATCAGCAGCCCACAGAGGCACAGTGTATAATAAGTTAACTCAAATGATTACATAACTCTTCTGGAGACGATCACATGTTGCAAGGGTTTATAGTGTTTCTTTTCTTTTGTCACCCTGGTGTCTGCCTTATGGCTTGATCCTACCGCAAGCAGTGCCTAGGACAGAGCTGAATCATCTCCTAGTTCCACACAGTTTTTCTCTTCAGAAACTTCTGTGAAGGAATACTGTTTGGATCTGTCCCCAATTGGCCTTTGGACTAGTGGGTCTATGGTCACGGTGTTAGGGGTTTTGGTTGCAATCCAGGCTGAATGATTCCTGAACGTTGAGTTCATGGTTGCCTGACTCCCCACACAGTTCAAATGCTGACATCTTAAGACAGGAGTGGGGAGAACAGTCAGTTCTTTATTTAATTCTGGCAAGCCTGTGGTTTATGATGCTTTGGGGAAAGGCAGCTGTATCGACCATTTTCAGAATTCTTGGCAGCCAAATCTTTAAGTAAGACCTAAACACAAGACAGAGCATCACCCAGGAGGGCTTGTGCTAATAATGTAATAATGACATGCCACCTTCCAAGCAAAAGCAGCATCCCACCTTTGCTTATGGGACCTGCATTATTTTAATTCCCTTCCAATCAACTCTGGTTCCCAGCTCACTCTGGGGTGTTGTGACTCTTGCCCGTTAGATCCTTCTTACAACTCTGTATCTGCTCAGCACTCACTGTATCTTTCTGTGTATCTTTCATGGCCTCAGGATGAATGAGTACAAGGGAGTTTCTTTTCAGAGTCTGTGGTAGCAGAGTTGGGCCTCTCCTAAGAGGCCATTATTGCAAGGTGGCCAGGAAGTTGGACTGCAGGGTTGACGGTGTAGAGGGTTCTCCCAGATTGTGTAATATTCTGGAATCATCACCAATAATGCATGAAACTGGGTTGATATGCACCTATTCTGGGAGGCAGAAGGATCAGCAGTTCAAGGGTCATCTTTGACCACATTGTGAAGTTCCAGGACAGCCTGGGCTACATGAGATCATGCCACAAACAAAACCCAAACAACTCAATTAAGAACTTGGATTCTGGAGTCCTTCTATGCTGTTGCTAGGCTAGCCTCATCTGGCAATTAACCTACTGTGCGACTTTTGGGTAAAATATTTGACATCACTAGACCTTTGATCTGGGACAACAACTTCATGGAGGAGTTGTGTGAACTAGAGGGGTTAATTTTTGTATGGACTTTAGGGATTGCCTAGTACAATGTAAAAGTGCATTATAAATCTCATTTGTTAGTATTAATGAAATCACAAGCACCATGTTTTCATAAGACTTAATGTTTGGCAACCAAAAGGAGAAACTTGCCACCATTTAATTCATTATATCTTTAAGCATCAGTTTTATTTTAAAAAGGTTTTTATTTTATGTGTGTTTTGCCTGCATAAATGTGTACCACATGATTGCAATGCCTTTGGAGGCCAGAAGAGGGCGTCATGTCCCTTAGAACTGCAGTTAAATGGTTGTGAGCCACCTTGTGGGTGCTGGGAATAGAATCCAGGTCCTCTGCAGGAGCTGCCAGTGCTCTTACCTGCTGAGCCATCTCTTCAGTTCTCTGTCATGCTCTTCAAGGATGTAATTAGTGAGGGATATAATTTATTTGGAGAGAATGTTTATTTTTATGCCCAGACAGGAAAATGTATGAACAAAGTGTGTACCTGAAAACCTGGCCTTGTCTCTGAGAGGTTGTGGATTATCTAGATTCATTTTTTTCATTTGCATATTTTAAGTTCCTACTCCCAAGTCTGTATTATTTGTAGAGTTTTTGATAAGAAACTCAGCTAATATTTTTGTATTTCTGAGAAGAATGTTAGTTGTATTTTATGTCCTTGTGATTTTCATGAAAAGGCATGTTAAGTAAATGTTTGGTGCTTTTTTAAAAAGATTTATTAATTTTATGTATGTCAGTACACTGTTGCTGTCTTCAGACACACCAGAAGAGTATATCGGATCCCATTACAGATGGTTGTGAGCCACCATGTGGTTGCTGGGAATTGAACTCAGGACCTCTGGAAGAGCAGTTAGTGCTCTTAACCACTGAGCCATCTCTCCAGTCCATTTGGTGCTTTTTAATTTTAGAATTTATTTATTTCTGTGTGGGTGTAGACTATGGGTGTGTGTACTGTGGAGAAATGTGGAGGTCAGAGGCTATCCCCTTCCACCTTACATGAGTTCTAGGGATGGAGCTCAGATTGTCAGCCTCCTGTGGCAAAGGCCTTTACTTGCCGAACCATCTGCTGATGCCCTGTGTTCTTTATGTGTGTAGTTTTCCCACCTTATGTTTCTTTATTGAAGTGAATGTGTCATTGGGTCACAGCCACTCACAGCCACTCACTTCCACAAACACCCCCACACTGCCACACACGCCCACACACTGCCACTCACACCCACACACTGCCACTCACACCCACACACTGCCATACCCCCACACTGCCACTCACACTCATACACTGCCACACACTGCCACATACACTCACACATACCCACACCCACCCACACACTGCCACACACTTCCACACACTGCCACACCCACCCACACACTGCCACTCACACCCATACACTGCCACACACAACTGCACAGTGCCACACACAACTGCACACTGCCATACACTGCCACACACTGCCACACACTGCCACACACTGCCACACACTGCCACACACTGCCACACACTGCCACACACTGCCACACACTGCCAGTCACAGAGACTTTTAGAACACAGCTAGCTGCCTGTTTTCTGAAAACTGTGGTAATCATAGCCAGATTCCACCAGCTACCCTGACTTGGTGATCAGATCCAGTAGCACATACCGATTTATACTAAAGATTCCCACCTTTACCTTGAGAAACGTGTTGACTAACAAGGCAAGCCTGTGGCTGAGATGGGAGGTAGTTAACCTGAACTCTTGTAAACTCTCTGATACTCCACTCCTGTAATGGCTTAGATCAGGCTTAAAAAAAAAATCTCTTGGTGAAGAAAGAGAAGAATTTGGAAACAGGGTCTTTTAATATTTCTGTGTCTATCAGAAGGGAGAGCTAATAGCTGAAAAAATGAGGTCCACACACCGAGTGCTTTCTAGGAGTCAACAGACAAATCTGGTTCCTCGTATTCACCACTGCCCTGTAAGGTAAGGGATGAGGTGGTCACCGTGGTAACTGCTACTCAATAGTGACCAATGGCTAACATTTGTTAAGCACTTAGCACATGCTGGCACAGAGCTAAGTGATTTGCATGATTACTGTATTCCAACCTTGCCAGTCCACCAGAGTTATGGACTACCATGTTCTCCATGGCCTAGGGAGAATGCCCAGGCTGTCTGCAGCGAGACAGGACCTCAGGTTTCTCTGACTCTGTTGTGTGGCTTGTTCCTCACAGTCTTACCCTGCTGGTTTCAGTACTGAGTGTTTTGTCTTCTGGTCATATATTTCTTTTAATCTTTTATTCTTCATGTGCAGATTTAGAAGTATGTTTTTACATAAACTACCTTTGATTTGGTCTTGATAAGCCACACGTGGAGTATGTATGGTTATTAAATAGACACCATCTCAGCTTTGTCTATGAGGAAGTGGAGAAGTCCACCATAAATGGGAGGAGTGGGGCTGGATCTGATGTCTTTAGAATCCTGGTCCACGTTTCCTTTGATCCTGTCATGGTCTGATGCTTCTTTCTCACAGGTCGACCATCTATTTTCTCTTTGCCTTCAATACATTTTACTAAGGTGAACACTTTTCTGATCATGTATAACATAACATGAGAGATGTGACCTCTTGGAGGTGTCATCCCTTAGGTTGTGCTTATCAAGAAGTGTTTGCAGCGCCTGTGTAGGCTAACTGTGCTCAGACCCTGGAAAAGGCCAGCCATGCAGCAGGACCCTAGCAATCAGGAGCTTGGCCCCTCTCCAGGCCCCTGCACTGCTTCTGTGGCCCTCTGCTCAGCTCTTGCTGAACACAAAGCTTCAGGCCACTCACTGTCAGCAAATTATCCTCTCCTTGAGAAGTTACCCTGAAGCTATTTCTTTATATGAAGGCTTTTAGTTCACTCGTGCACCAGAAATTTAATTTACCGTCAAATGAAGGTTTTTTTTTTTTTTTTTTTTTTTTTTTGAAGCAGTTGTTATTATTTCTTTGAAAGAGAACTATCAGTGGGACAGTGGTCGGTGGAAGCAATAAAGGGAGCCATTAATATAAATTGAAAGTCAGGCTGCTGTTTTGGGGTGAGCATGGCAGGGGTGGTTATCATGTGCACAGCAAACTCCTGGGCATAAAGGCGGCTGCAAACTGATTGGCCTCTGATAGCTCTCAGTTTAGCAGGCCCAAACTCTGAGATTTGTCAGGAGAAATTGAGATGAAAGAGGGGGATGTAACAGAAGAAAGAACCTGATGATTTGGGTCCTAATCCTAGTTGTGTGACTCTAGGAAGGGCATGTGACAACTCCGGGCCTCTGCAGTCCTTACTGTAGAATGCAGTTGTTGGGCCAGGTCAGTGCCCTCCACTGTGCAGCACAATCACCTGGGGAATTTTGACAGATGATTTAATTGATGATTAGTTGGGATTTCCCCTGGCTTCAGCATTGCTAAAGCTATCCTGGGATTCAAACGTACAGCCTGCATTAGATCAACTCGAAAATCACTGTCTAGTCTAACATAGTTTAAAAAGACATATTGTTGGTCTCTTATCAGGGGCCTTGTGCATGGCTCCCTGCAGTGAAGGACACTGATTGTTTGCCTTGGAAAACGTAAAACTTTATTAGAGATATTGACATTTTGTCATGGATTCATAAGGCTAATTCTCTAGGGGAAGGCCATGAAGCATTTCTGTTCTGAGACATCAAGGCTGGAAGGAAGATATGGAGAGTTTAATGCATCCAGAAAGAGCTTGTGTGCAGGTGTGCATTTTCACTCCAGGGAACTTGTTCAGAGGACTAGAAGAGCAAACATGAGAATTCTAAGCATATTACCCTCCGCGTTCTTTTTAAAGAGAGAACACTGGATTTTGATGAATGTAAGACCATTATTTTTGTTTCTGAATTAAAATTCCATTGTAAGTGATTCTTCCTTGGGAATCAGATTCTCCAAAGTAGATTTATTGTGATATGTCGTGAAGGAGAAAAGCCTAAACTTAATGTTCTTTTTACTTAGTTAAAATGGCCAACTATACATGAATTAGTCTAAACTATTTTATAGTTGATACTTGAATACCAAAGAAAAATAAATACACTCGACACAAAAACCTGATACTAAAGGTTTCCACACAAACGCTCTCTGCTCAAAATCTTCAGCCTCTCAAATATGCCAAGTGACACGAAAGTGAGCCAGAGTCATCCAAAGCCAAGGTCACCCCTCCCCATGGCACACAGAGAGCTTTGGCTACCTAATCCTCTCTAGGGCCAGAAGGAGCTGGGTGAGGATTCAGAACTGTGTTACATTCTACCCCTGGGCACAGGATAAGCTTTGAATTTGCTTTGCATTTTCTAGCCACTGGTCTATAACAGTGTTGATTTATAAAGGTGGCTGTTAGGTGACTCACATGTATTGATAAGAGGTACTTGGAATCTGTCTAGCAATCTGTCTAGCTCCTATACTTCTTACCTGGGGGTGGAGGAGGGTAGAAGAAAATTGAAGGTGTATTTAAAACTTCTATGAGTCTTTAAGAAAAATTGGTGTTAGTTTTTTTATATATAGAAAAGGACAAGGCGGACAAAAACCGACAAAGTTAATCATCTACACAACCCTGTGAATGTTAGAGATTTAGCTGTCAAACAGGCACTCCCAGTTACCTACTTTTAATAGAAAGTTTAATTTTTTTTTAAATGAGGCTAGAATAGAAGCAGCATTGCACTTAATTCTTCTAGGTTAGCTCTTTTAATTCTCTAATGATGGTTATAAGGTACACACTATTTGCAATAAATGTAACTATCCCCGCCTGGCAGCTGAGAAAGATGCTGTTTTATCATAAAGCACATGGAACTTCCAACTGCGGGACGTTTCCACTCCTCCTGATGAGTAGCTAGGCCGATATACAAATGCAGAACCAGTCTTAGAACTGCCTCTCCTACCTGGCCCATTTGGGAAGAGCTTGGAAATGCAATATTTGGTTCTAACAATTCTTAATAGGATGCCGCAGATTAAGATTATGTATTCAAGAAAAAAAGACCAATTATGGCTAAGACTTTAAAACAACCAATTCCTCATTGTTTTTCCTCTAAGTGTCTTCATGCTGGTAAGGATGTGGGCAGAGCTGCTCTCATGAGATGGTGGTGGTGGTGACCCTGGTGCTGACAGTGTTGATGGTGATGTTAGTGTGGGCAGTGCTGTTGGTGGTGGCATTGTTGTTGGCGGTGTAGTGGTGGTGGTGGTGTTGTTAGCAGTGATGGTGGTGATGGCAGTGGTGTCGTCAATGTTTCTGACATCTGTATCATGAAGTCTTGGACTTGGTTTGCTTTCCGGAACATGTTTATCCCCAGGGAACATTTTAAGGGGTCAAGAGCCTTTCTGTAGTTGTAACCAACATTCAGAAGCCACTGATTCATAAACACAGATAGAAATGTCTTTGTCTGAATGCATTCAGTTGCACACATGAAGATGCATCTACTACTTTTGGGGGATTGCTTATGTATCTATGGAAACGTATTTATTTGTTCATTGACATTTTTATTTTGGCATTAAAATTTATTTGATGCATTTTAGTCATCTCTCTGTCACTATAGCAGAATATTCAAGCTAATTAACTTCTCTCTCTTCCCTTCCTTCTTCTCTTTCTGTCTTTATAGTCCTGGCTGTTCTGGACTTGCTATGTAGATCAAGCTGGTTTTGAACTCACAGAGATCTGACTGCCTCTGACTCCAGAGTGCTGGGATTAAAGCTGTGTACCGTCACAACTGGCTTAATGTTACAATGTTTATGATTACATATGTATACAGAAAATATTTCAAAATACGGCTGTGGCTTGGAGTCACAGCCCAGTGATGAGTGGTGGTCGACAAGCTTGGGTAAAGCCCTGGCTTCAATCCTTATCACCACAGAAGTAAATACAAACCATGGAGATGCATGGAATGAAAACCACACTAACATGATATGCATATATCATGTACTCAATACTAATACAATCCAAAAAAAGAAAGTGAAGCCAGGCAGTTGTGGTGCACACCTTTAATGCCTGCACTCGAGAGTTAGAAACCAGTAGATATCCGTTATTTTGAGGCCAGCCTGGTCTGCAGAGTGAGTTCTAGGATAGCCAGGGCTGTACAGAGACCATTTAACAAGTGTTGTTACTTTATTAAAATAATAACAGTATCAGTCCTGAAGGAGAGTGTTCTGATTGAAGAATGCACTGTGATGGACTTGAGGCAACCCCAGAGCAAACCAAACCCAGTGCACACAGCCCTGGGAACTGGGACAGGGCCCTTTCCCCAGCACTTTATCCCTCATCTCCAGTTGAACAGTGAACTTATGCCTTCCAGAAGAAAGCAAGCATGGAACATTGTTCTTGAAAGCTGTAGACCCCAACAGCTTGTGGGCACCTTGAGGTTTAAATAAGTTTCATCATTTTAAGAGTTTCTGACCTTAAGGAAAATATTTAGTTCCATTAGTCACCATTTCTATGTCTTTCTTAAATCTAAAAGTTTATTATTTTTTTTTAATCTTTTACCTAGTGCTGTCAGCTAGAGCTCTGGAAGACTAGTGGCCTCCTTCCCACAATCCTCTGCTTCATGTGTCTGCTTGCATGGTACCAGCAGATGTTTTCAAGGGGAAGGGCAAAGAAATACACATATGGTACAGATGCTGGTGGGCAGCTACAGGATGCAGCTGACAGCTTAGGAGACCAGTCTCTTGTTTTGCAGATCTTGTCTGATCAGCAACTGTAGTGGTATATGCTGTAATATCAGCGCTGGAGAAGCTGAGGTGGATCCCCAGGGCTTGCTGGCCAGCCAGCTCAATCAGAAAGCCCCAGTTGAATTAGAGCCCTCCCTCAAAAAACTAGGTGGGCAGCACTGGAGGAATGACACCCGAATCTGGCCTGTTGCTTGAACATGTGCAAGGACACACATGGATGGGCACTCGGGAACACACACAGAGTTTCCTTTTCTGGCAGTTATGTTATAGTAATTTAATGAAAATGTGTTAATTTGGAGAAGAATGTGTCCTCTCAGTGACTTTTCCACAAGTGGCTTTTGCGTTATAGATCTCAAACCCACAGGGATGGTCAAATGCTCAGTGCAAAGTCTGCCTCTAAGTCCAGACATTCCTGAGTGTCCACTTAATAAACTCTGCTCGGTGTGTATGAGTGCTAGACGTCCACACGCAGCTTACAACAGACCACTCCAGACCAAATGGTTCGGGGGGGGGGGAGTTTATTCAGGAGATAGGGCAAAGGTGGGGGGAAGAAGATGGAAGAAGACGGAAGAAGAGAGAGGAAGAAGAGAAGTAGAGGCCGGCCATGAAGAAGAGAGAGGGAGAGGGGGGAGGGGAGAGGGGACAGAGAAGCTAGAGGCAAGAGAGCAAGAGATTGAGAGAGAGGAGGGGGTAAGCAGCCCCTTTTATAGTGGGCCAGGTCTACCTGGCTGTTGCCAGGTAACTGTGGAGGTGGAGTTTAGACAGAATACTAACAATGAGGAACCATGCTGGTGTATGCTAACAGATGAGCTTTTAAACCAAAGCCTCTGAGAATGATACTAAGGCAAACGAAATACTTTAGTGGGGAGTCATTATCCAGAGTTTGTCCTAGCAGTTAGCTGAAGAGCTCACCTCCCAGCCGTGGTGTCTCCCTGCAAAAGTGAGGGCATTCGTGACTGATTCCAACCACCAATCAAATTACCAATGCTTGCCTAGGATGGCTTGGCTATAAGTCTATCTCTTGCCATACTTGTTGTCTTAAAGAAGGCGACAATGAGGGAAAACTTCCTGCTGTTAATAACCCTTAGTTCCAAGGACATAACAGTGGCTAAGCTGACTCTATATTCGATCTCAATACTGTAGATTTGTAATAAAATATTTAGGCATATTAATGACAAAGCATTTTATTCCTGAAAAAATGGGACTTAATACTATTCAAATAAAAACACATGGTAAGGAAGCAGCAAAACCATTGAGGGAGTTGGGGTCAGCCACCAGAATGATGGCTCTGTGACTGTTGGCTTCGCTCCCACACGTCCAGAGAGCATGTTCTTTCATTCTTACATAAACTTTATAAATTGGCTCCAGAGTAATTTCTATTGCCCAGACTTTTCTGCTACATGAAAATGTGATCTTAGAACATTCCTTAGTCGAAGTCTGAGTGTTTGTTATTCTCTAGAAGGTTAGCACAGAGAGCTGCTTTCCAAAGCTTGTTAAGAGGAACCTCTTTGGTGGGGTGCAGTGTCCACTGCCAATGTTTGCTTTCTTTCTTTCTTCTGTGTTCTCCAAGGCATGCCCCTGCCTCATGAGATGCATCTGCTACATTATTACTGAGTTCCTCTGGAAAAATGTTTTCCCATGGGAGATAAGGGGGATTTTTCTTTGTGCACAGGTTCTTTCTCCTCTTTCAGATATAAAAGTAAAAATTTCCCATTCATTCACACATGGTGTTCTATTGCTATGAAGAGACATTATGACCAAGGCAACTCTTATAAAGGAAAACATTTCATTGGAGCTGGCTTACAGTTCGGAGGTTTAGTCCATTGTCATCACGGTGGGAAGCATGGTGGCATGCAGGCAGACATGTGGCATGCAGGTGCTAGAGAGGTAGCTGAGAATTCTGCATCTGGATCTTTAGGCATCAGGAAGAGAGAGTGGCACAGGGCATGGCTGGAGCTTCTGAAACCTCAAAGCCCACCCTCAGTGACACACTTCCTCCATCAAGCCATACATCCTTCATTAAAACCACAGATCCTAATAATGCCACCCCTTTGAATCTATGGGGGCCATTTTTATTCAAAGGGTCCATTTACCTAATTACCTTTTAATTAGGTTCTTCCCAGATGAGGGGATCCTTCAGAGCCTTAATTCAGGTTGTGGCTGTTTTCAGTGGCTGAGTGTTTTGCTTTGTTTATTGTTTTTGAAACAGATCCTTTTGAGTTCTTTATATTTCGTTTAACTTATACTACACATTTTTCTTTTTGAGTCAGAATTTATTTTTTGGATGCAAATGACAGAAATCTCACAGGCCTGGGGGGAAGGGAGGGTGGACAGTAGAGACAGTTGCACACACTGGGAGTGTACAGTGTACTTAGGCTGCAGAATTGCGAATTGATTATTTTTATATGTATGTGTATGCATTTGTGTGTGTGTGTGTCCAGGTGCATTTCAAACTCAGGTGTTGATCTCAAGTGCCATCTACTTTGTTGAGACTGGATTGCTCAGCCTAGAATTTGCTGACTCAGCTAGGCTGGCTAGCCAGGGGTCACCCTCCCCCACAGGGATTGCTACCTCCCTAGCACTGGGATTCTAAGTGTTCTATCACACCTGGCTTTCTGACGGGGAATGCCAGGATCGAACTCAGGCTCTTGTGTTCATATAGCAAGCATTTTATCAACCGAGTTACCTCCCTAGGCCTTAAAATGTTTTGATAATGCAGTTTCCACTCCCATTCCCTCACCCCACACTGGGTAGCCCAAGGAGGCTTCAGTCCTCTCCACTTCTGCCCTATTCCTACTTATCATAGCTGTTTGCTTTCCAGGGTTCAATTCTTGACCTCCAGAAATGCAGCCTTCCTTTAGTCCATGACAGAGACCTGTGGGAAGTGGGGAGTGGACTCTGAGATGCCCGTGGGCCTGGAAAATTGGCTCTTCGACTGTGGCGTTGGTGTGGGAGCAGGTGTAGAACCAGTCTCAAAGGAAAGGCAAAGCTGGCCTAGGTGTGTTGGCGGGGAAACCCAGACAGTAACACAGTCCCTTGTATCAGTGGCACCACGTGTGTGAATGGCCTACCCATGCCCTTCTGTATGCTTTCAAGCCTCTCTAGGTTGTGTATGAAAATACTCAACATAAGTAATGCCATGTATATTGTTTTTATACTAAGTCACTGAGGGACTAAGGGTAGGAAAAAAATCTGTATGTTTGCCTCATATATAATATTAAACAGTATTCTGCTCATCAGCTGCTTGAATCTAAAGATGTGGAACTATTCATACACAGAGGGCCACTGTTTGGAAGAGCTGGAAAAGGTGCCTGGGAACGGAAGCAAGTTCCCACAGTACCAGACGTGTCAGAGGGGCCTGTGGGTCACAGGAATTGCTTGTACTACTCGGAGAAACATGGCTAAAAGATTATCTCATAAACAGTATTCCTGTGTGAGTGTCACTGCTGGTCTTTTGGTTAGCAGAGAGGTATTCTGTTCTTTGCTGTTTTTAATGAGGCTCTTTCTGTTGATGTGATGGTTCGTCCTATTCAGATGTTAGCTCTCTCTCTTTCATCCTAATGTTTTGACTGGACAGCCTCTTGTCTGTAACTGAAGTCCTCAGGTCACCACCCATCTTATTTTATCAGCAATAGGAAGCAGAAGGAATGAATATTTTCAATTATGAGTGAAGGGCTTTGTTGCTAAAAGTGATTTCCCTTGGGACCAATTACTCAAATGTTTTTTTTTTGGAAATTTGTGGGAGTTGTGTCTTCTGAGCTGAACTGTGGACTTTTGGGATCTGCGAAGAAGAACAATAACAAAATGTGCCTCCCAACCTCCCATTCAGCAGATGAAAAAACTGGATCTCATAGTTGCTGAAAACCCAGCATACTTTTATATCTCACCGGTCAGAAAGGTCAAGGGTATACCTTGGAGAGGAGAGATTCTGAACCATTATGACTTTCCACAAAAGTGGAAAGCAGCTTCTTTTGGACCGGGTGCCCTGCCATTTTCATGTTGCTTAATTTTTAAACCATTTTACCTGGTGATTTCAAGTAGCCTTCTGATATGTGGGATCCAGGGGCTGGTTTGCTGTCCTTGCAGGAGACTCTTACATCATAGTAGCTAGTCTATCACTTATTCAAACATTGCAGGTTTGGTGCCTCATGATGATGCCAACACTTTAAAAATGGTTAGGATCTTTCACCTTAGTAAAAATCCCAGTGGCTGGATGGCTTTTGAGCTTTGGAGTTGGCTCTAATTTACATGACACCCTGTTGGCATTTATGTTATATTGGATACTCTGGATCTTTCTTTGTTTTCTTTAGGGCTTTAACTGGCCAAAACTCAGGAGCCAGCCAGCAAATGGAAGTTAATTGTGATCTTTTTGTAACGTCTAATAACGTGGAGATTATTAGATCAAGAAAAGAAATAGAAAGTAAATTAAATGATAGTATTTTCCAGCAAAACCAGGCCACTTAGATGGACAGTGATGAGAAAATGGCTTAAAGCTCCTCTTACACTTATAGGAACCTTTTATATTTTTATGATATGAAATACTGATTATTCTGCTGGGACCATTTGCTTATAAGACATTCAGTCCTTATTTGGGGTGTTAAGTAGGTGTCTGCCCACTTCCTCTGTGGCCGGGGGAATGATGTTGGGTGCTTGCTTATGGAGCCAGCTGAGGGATGCCTTGCATTTCATGTCATTTTAAGGCAGTGAGGTTGAACTTTCTAGAAACTGATGCTTGTGAGAATGGAAAGGTTTTTCTTTGGGAAAATTGGAGAGAAAACAGTTATACATGTGATGATATTAGTGCAGTGTTAGGAAGTCTACTGCCTTCTAGATCTGAGAAGAGGGAGATGGTAGTATGTAGCTTTCTCTACACAGTAACCCATGCACCCCTAATATTAAGTCAGTGCCTGTAAAAAGACTCTGGGTTCTGTGCCTACCTCAGTGCCAAAGACAGTCAAGAACTGGCATGTCTGAATTACAAGGAGGGAACACACCTGAGACGGAGAGAGGTAGAGGGATGAAAGACAGATTTTTTTTCCTGTGGTGACAGCAGGATGGGTCACATAGAGATCCAGACACAGCTTTTAGATTTCCTGGGAGACTGAGATATGGGGTGAAGAGTACTTTTCTCTTTAGAGACTTTTAAAGTGAGAGGCAACTTCTCTCAGGTCTTGGGAGCATTTTCAGATGAGGCAGTAGGTTTTGGAAGCTGTAGTGGACACACGGTACCTCACACGTGGACTTTAGAGCCTGTGTTCTCACCCAGGGCTCTCTTGATTGCAGTGGCTCACCAGAGAGGCTGGTGTTTCCTCCTCCCGGTTTAAGCAAGTCAGGCACCAACAGGGAGCAGAGTCCATCCTCTGGAACCTGGTTCTGTTTGATTTTAACCTTTGAGTTCTTTCTGCCTCCCTGCTGTTGCCTGGTGAGAGCTGCAGATGCAGCTGTTAATCAGAGTTGTGACACTGAATACAAATCAGAAGACAGCAAGGAGGAAGCCATGTCATAACTTCTGCCAGCGGAGTTGAAGGCTTTGCTGAGCATCCGTGTGCCTCCTCCCCAGGCCTCTGCTGCCACATAATTAGCCCCAAGGTCTTAATTGCAGGTTGATTTCTAAAACTATCCCCCTTGGGCCTCCAGGATTTATGCCGAGACATTAGTTTTAATTAAATGGCTACTTAGTGACAGTACTTAGATGCATATCTTTTGAAGTACCAGATATTTCTTTCAGATACCGGGCCAACCTGGAACACATTGCTTTCTCATTGACAGCATATGGCATTCAGCCAGAAACCTTTCTCTTGGCTAATTGAAGCCATTCAAGACCATTCTCAATTACTCAAGATGTTTTTTTTTTTTTTCCCTATAATCTGTGGTTTCAGGAATGGATACATGGAACACACGGAACTTGTTCCTTCACATGCTTTCATTTCCAGTGTTCAGTTGAGGTACTGTGGATGTCTGACACCTGTGTGTAAGTAAGGATGTCATGCTTCCAAAACCTTCAGCTGCTGAACATTATTAGCAAGTGAACATTCAAAATAGTCTTCTCTTGGTTCACCATAAAAGGCAAACATCAAACCAACCAACCAACCAACCAAACAAACACATAAACAAAAACTTCTGGTGAAAAAATTGGCTGTTTATTTTTTAATGTTTTTCACAAAGTGAAATAAAAATGGTGGCTTCCCGCCCCTCCCCCACCTTAAGTTTAATATGTCATCTCAGCTTAGGGAACTGCGCTGGGCAGGAGCTACAAGCACACATGTGCTTTTCCAGCATGGCTGTGAGTGCTTCTAGCCCAGAATTCCACTTTGACCCAGCACAAGGGGAGTCTCTGTGACCTGCAGGAGGTCTAGCTTTTGGGAATTCCTAGCTAAGAAGCAGTTTAACTTCAATGGCAGATTGTGGATTCCCTTTTTATGTTTCTTTTTATCTCCCAACTGTATCAGAGGTAGATAGGCGAACTGTAAAGTGTGGAGCATACAGATGAAGAAATGACAAAAACAGGAAAGAATTCACTTAGAATCCGATGACTAAGAGATAAATGTTGATTTGATACTTTTCCTCTTAAATGCCTTGGATATGGTTTTCAGGTTCTTTTTTTTGTCATTTAATATTACATTTGTATTTTTCTGAGTCTTTAAAAATATGTTGACATGACATTCTTTTTTTTTTTCTTTTTTTAAATTGGATATTATATTTACATTTCAGATTTTATCCCCTTACCCCATTCCCCCACCCCGCCAGCCCAGGAACCCTCTATCCCATCCCCCCTTCTCTTGCTTCTATGAGGATGTGCCCCCACCTACCCCACTACTCTCACCTCCCCACCCTCGAATTCCCCCACACTTGGTGTCCAGCCTTCATGGGACCAAGGATCTCCTCTCTCACCTATGCCCAACAAGGCCATCCTCCCCTACATATATAACTGGAGCCATGGGTCCCTCCCAGGCTGGTGGTTTAGACCCTGGGGAGCTCTGGTTGGTTGGTATTGTTGCTCTCCTCATGGGGCCACAAACCCTTTCAACTCCTTCAGTCTTCTCTCTCACTCCTCCATTGGGAACCCCTTGATCAGATCAATGGTTAGCTGTGAGCATCTGCCTCTGAATATGTCAGACTCTGGCAGACCTCTAAGGAGACAGTTATATCAGGCTCTTGTCAGCATGCACTTCCTGACATCCACATCAGTGTCTACCTTTGGTGACTGCACATGGGATGGATACCCAGGTGGAATGGTTCCAGACAGTCCCTCCAGTTTCTGTCCCATATTTTGTCTCCATATTTGCTCCCTTGAGTATTTTGTTACTCCTTCTAAGAAGGACTGAGGCACCCACACTTGGTTTTCCTTCTTCATGAGCTTCATGTGGTCTGTGAGTTGAATCTTGGCTATTTCAAGCTTTTGGGCTAATATCCACTTATCAGTGAGTGAATAACATGTGTGTTCTTTTGTGATTGGGCTACCTCATTCAGGATGATATTTTCTAGTTCCATCCATTTACCTAAGAATTTCTCGAATTCATTGTTTTTAATAGCTGAGTAATACTCCATTGTGTAAATGTACCACATATTTTGTATCTGTTCCTCTGTTGAGGGACATCTGGGTTCTTTCCAGCTTCTGGCTATTATAAATAAGGCTGCTATGAACATAGTGGAGCATATGTCCTTGTTATATGTTGGAGCATATTCTGGGTATATGCCCAGGAGTGGTCTAGCTGGGTCTTCAGGTAATGCTATGTCCAATTTTCTGAGGAACCACCAGACTGATTTCCAGAGTGGTTGTATCAGCTTGCAATCCCATCAACAATAGAGGAGTGTTCCTTTTTTTCCACATCCTCGCCAGCATCTACTATCACCTGAGTTTTTGATCTTAGCCATTCTGACTGGTGTGAGGTGGAATCTCAGGGTTTTGATTTGCATTTCCCTGATGACTAAGGATGTTGAGCATTTCTTAAGGTGCTTCTCAGTCATTCGACTTTCCTCAGTTGAGAATTCTTTGTTTAGTTTTGTACCCCATTTTTTAATAGGGTTATTTGGTTGTCTGGAGTCTAATTTCTTGAGTTCTTTGTATATATTGGATATTAGCCCTCTATCGGATGTAGGATTGGTAAAGATATTTTCCCAATCTGTTGGTTGCCGTTTTGTCCTATTGACAGTGTCCTTTAAAAAAAAAAATCTTGTTTTGAGATACAGTCTTAAGACCTATGTTGGCCTTGAATGCACGATGATCTTCTTACCTCAGCCTCTTGAGTGCTGGTGTTCCGGGCCAGTGCTTCCACATCCAGCTTAAAGTGACATTTAAAATAAATGCATACAATTCCATTATTTGAACATACCATACTTTATTTCATTATCTCCATGAGAGATTAGACAATTAAGAAGCTTCTTGTTTTTTTTTTTTCCCTAAAATAACTGCCATCCAATAAACCTCTTAGACAGAAAACTTTGAGCTCACAGTAAACTGTTCTGTATGGTGACTGCCCACAGGAGACCAGTGTGGAGACAGGCATAGCTCATCAGAGGGCACAACCAGCACCCTTCTACCTGGGCTTTGACTCTTGTCTCTGAAGTGACTCGATTGCTTAATGTTATCCTAAATTTCCCAAAGCATCAAAGAAACCTAGCACAAAATATTCTGCATTATTAATGCTATAAATACACACAATGCTTGGAGTTGCTGTAGTTGAGATATATACCATTCTAAAAAAGAAAAGAAAAAGAAAGAACTCTAAGGCTGTTCACTAAAAATAACTAGTAAGCCAGGCCATTAAAGGCATTAGAGTTGCCTTGGTGATGAAAACACACACTTGGCTTACATTGGCTGGAGAGTGACAGTCGATCTTGAAGAAACAGGTCCAGTTGTGTTACTTGTTCAGTGACATTTTTATGCTCAGCACAAAAAGCTGACAGTGGTATCATGGTAACCCCACCCAGAATACTGTAACTAGTGCTTAACTGGCGTAGAGAAAATATTTACCCATTCTCTGCTAATGAGCTGCTTTTTTTAAAAAATCATCTGATTAGGTAGATTTATTTTAGCTAAGGTTAAATGTGCTTAATGTATTTAATAGAGATCTTGAAATAATGTGTTAAAACCAATTAGTTAAAAAAAAAAAAAGGTCAAAAATATTCTGAGTGGGCTTTCTGGAATAATCACCTTGTGGATCATTTGGCTGCTCTTAGAAAAACCAGGAAAGTGATTGAAAGATGGTACTCCAGAGCCCGATCCTGTGCCCAAAGTCATGCTATCTACAGCACACACTTCTTTTACAGGCCACTTGCATAAGCAGATGAGTAATGCCCTCCGCCAAAGGTCTCCTTACACTCTGGAACCTCATTTTAGGTGATACATCGCTCTGCGAAGAGGGCTTGATGCTTACTGAGTGAGTGGCAGTGTTTCTGCCCCTTACAAGATGTATGAAGCTTGTAGATCCAAAGCTACCTTTAAAATCCCACTGTGAGGGTTCAACTTGGCAGCCTACCCACCTGTCTTCTTGAGGCCAACGTAGCCAGTTTTGCGTATAGAGTTAAAACACATTGTTATTTCTGTGAGCATCAGATAAATAGATAGCTTGCATTTAGGGGCCATCTTGTATGAAACATGCCTTTGAACATCAGGAATCCTTTAAGCTCTATGTAGTGTGTTCCTACTGTACTGAGAGAGACCAGTGGATCTGTGGAGTTGAGTATCCATTTTTCTTTCACTCTGGAGCATGTAGTCATGGACTGCTGCTTGGAGGTATGTGTGTTCCTCTTCCTCTCTTATAGGTATAATAACTGAATTCTTTGGAGCCAAATTGTGTATGATACAAAACACTGCCATCACTGGAATTTAGATATATTTACCTATATGGATGTTTTTCTGTGAGATGATCTTATTGATTGATCACGTGTTACAAACTAGAGTAGAAGAGGCAGAGTGGTCAAGTGTACTATTTTGAATGAGCACGAGTGAGTTGAAATGAATTATGTGCATGGAGTTATTGAGGACATGCTCTGTGCTGGGAGTTAGGGGTGCAGTGGTAGATACCAAGGAGAGAATTTTGGTAGCTTCTGTCTAAGCAGCAATAGACTGACTAGGCAATCATGAAATCTGTGGGAAATGAGTTTTTGTACAAATTCTGCCCCCTCCCTTATTTGGGCTTTAAATTAGGACTGGGTGATAAAGATGGTTTCTTTGAGGACTGTCTTATGAAGATCAGTCTCAGAGGAGAGCTTATTTTGGATTACTAATTTCTCATCACTGGATTGCTGTTCACAGACCTGTATGGAAGAGAAAGTGACTAGGTAACTTGTAGGCTCTCTTGGTTGGTGTCTGTCGTCATTATAAACCATAGCTCAGGTGAAGGAAATACAAGAAGAGAGGACCCAGTGTTTGTAAGAACCACAAAATAACTGACCTTGGAGTCAGGAAAAGGCACTCAGAGAATAGTTGAACTTAGCCACATGGGAGAGATGGGATGTAAGGAATGGTCTCTGAGAAACGGTGTGGGGTTCATACAATCCTTTATGTCTCTTAGAGCCCAGGGTACATCAGAGGTCACAATGGTGGATGGACGTCAGTAAATCCCCCGGATGGAGGGGGTGGGTCGACTTACAAGCTCATTCTGCCCTCAACACAGCTCTCAGCAGACTGCTTCAGCAGGCTACCCTGGACATTTACTGCTCACTCCTTCAATGCGGGCAGGAACATGCTTGCTCTCTGGCCTCTCACTCCATGCTTAGCTTCAGTTTCTGACCTGACTTAGCTGTATGTTTGTTATGCTTCTCTCCAACCACTGTCATGGCTCTGCTCTTGTGGTCCCCCACTCCAGAGCAGCTGGGGAATCCAGGAGGTATTTTCAAGCCAGCTTTGGAGAATGGTTTACCTGAAGTATGACACCTACTAGACTTTGTTTGCTTTGGTCGTCTGTGAGTTTCAGATTTATCCTATTCTGGGGGTAGGTATTTGCATAAGAAATGAAGAGTTTGTTTTTTTTTTATAATCAGAGTTAGGGTCTTGAGGACCATAAAAATGTGTCCCATTGAAAAACTGCCCAGACCATCTTTCTTTTTCATGTCTGAAAAGCCATGAGCCTGTGAGCTACAGCAAGAAAATGAATCCCACTCAATTTAGCTTCCTTGAGCATCCCAGAGAGCTGCCCATAAGAGTATTTACTGGCTGTTGAGTCTCTTTTGCCTTTGTTCTAAATGCCTACTTTTCACAGAGCTGAATGGATGACTCACACCACGTCCTAAGAGAGGCAGGCAGATAGCTCAGACAGATCGGGCCACTTACATGGGGTTTGGGGATATTATACTCCAAGGTCACTGTTAAAACCTACTTGAAAGCACTGGATGAGAACTATTAGTGAAGTCAGGTGCCCGATGTGAGGCATGGCTTAGCTTTACCTGATTACCTCTCCATTGGGAACTGAACCCCGTATTTGGAGATTAAAACTTACCCCCATTTTCATAGGTAGGGAAGGAAGGGGATGGTGGAGGGTGAGTTGTTCACTCTTTCCAGAATGAAGGAGAAGAGAGTCAGCTTTCCCTTAGGTGTCTCCTTGGTGCTTGGAGTCTGTGTCTGTCACCTCACACCAAGCATTCACCTGGAGGGCACCTGTGGACCGGCTGAGCTCCCACTTTGTTTCTGAGACTTTTTTCTCTGACGGTAGTTAGAAAGTATTTAAGATAATTATCAAATCTTGCATGTCTTTGATCATCTGGAACATATATACCTTGAAGAAAGCAATGAGCGTATCCAGGAACGATGGTTCACCAAAAGAGGTGTTCTCAGTGATTTTGAACCCATGGCAACAATTTGAGCTGGTGTGCTAAGGGCAGTGTTCCAGGAGAGAAATGGACATGGGTGGAGGCTGTTTCATTTAATGCACTTTCTCACTTGTTGGCTGCTTTGATTTTGGAATGATGAAAGGTCGGAAGAGTCATCTGAGGGGTCACAAAAATAGCAGTCCCTTCTAAGGGAGAAGCAGCTCAGCATACTGTAGCGGGCACAGCTGCTTGACCGAGGGTGGCTGTTACACTGGGGTGGGGTGAAGGAATGGCAAGAATGCTTAGCTGTAATGTGGATAACAAGAACTGGTAAGGATATCCGGACACACCGGGTGGAATCTGCAGAGATGGAGGCAGTTTTTAGACACTCCTGCCTACCTTGGAACCCTGGTTTGCTGGTTGCCTGTTCTAGACCAGATTCTGGGTAAACGTGTTCCAATAACTCCTAGCTACTGTCCCTAGTACAACAAGAAGAATTTTCATTTGATTCAGCACAAGGCCACATTTAATACGTTTTTGGTAATCTTCTAATTTATTAGTTTAATTTCCACCTCTACTTAAAGACAGGGATTTTTACTTGAGGAATGATGGATTTGGATGTAGGCACATTCTTCTTAATTTCCTTGAGTGAAACAAGACAAGGCATATAGTCCTGGATGATGAGTATCAGGAACACAATTCTGAAGAGTACTGTCGACTGTATTAAGTGGTCCTGATGCTTAGTGATTCCTTGAGAATGGTGGATGGAGGAACCAGATCCTTTCTTCATTATTAATAAACACAATCAACCAGTGAACTTTTTGTATGTTATTTAATAGTTCTGAAATTACGTTCCTAGACATCTACTGCTTAGCCAAGGACTAGGAGAGCAGGTTCCATGGTGCTTGCCTTTGGCTGTCCTGCATGTCTAGCCTGGACATTCATAAAAAGGACTACAATTCTACGGTATTACTCAGAGAGTGAACATGTGCCATTGCTGCCAACTAGTGTCTTTCCTGCTCCTGCTTTGAGTCGATTGTCACCACATTCTGACTGACTTACTGCCCCAGCAGACCACGTGGTCCCCTTGCCCGAAGCCCTGTTTTGCCAGTCTGTTTTCATACTGTGACTAGTCTGTTCTACCGTGGTAGTCAGAGTATATCATTCCTTTGGGCTAAACCTTACATTCGCCCTTCCCATTTATTTGAGAAAAGAGTGACAAAGACTTAGCATAAATCACAGGAGGTGCCTCAGCTTTGTCCTGTCTTTCTAGCTGGCTCTCACCTTGTCATTTACCTCATGACACCCTGTGTCCCAGCTACCCTGGCCTGATTGTGTTTCCCTATGTGTGTTAAGGTCCCCCTGACCACTGTTCCCCCCTATCCTGGAGTCCTATATCTGCTGTCAGCTAGGGTCTCAGTTTAACAAAAGCATATCTAGAAGCCCTTCTCCTCTGACACAGTTGGGTGGGAGCCCCTGTTTTTTTGACACCCGCACCCTCATGGAGACATGTCATTGTTTGCTTCTGTGCTCCTTCCTTCAATTGCAGAGGCTGGGGACTGTCCTGGTAGTACACGGAGCACACTGGCACATTGAGGCATTGGTGTTATGTTGTTTAAATGGGTAGGAAGAAGGCCATGGTTCTGGGGGAACACTCATAAGATCTGGGGCCAAAACGACCTTCATAAAAGATCTTCGTGGCAGAGACCTTGGGCTGCCATTAAACTCCACGGTCTTAGTTTCCCCTCAGGAACCAGGTTAGAGACTTCTGATCATGCTGATTTTGCTACCAGGCAAGACTGGCTTGTGCATGCAGCCAAATCTAGTTGTTAATGTAACCTAACACAAAATCCAAACTTAGTTAAACTGTAGATATGCTTTTGAGGTTGTTTGAAAACCCTGATCACGTGATCCTCAAGCACACGCTTGTAGATGATGGCGCTGTGTCACGTGTCCTGTGAGTGGCGATGACTTGAGTGAGGTAGTGTAGCCACCTGTATAGCTCAGCCTGTGAAGAGCTCCTGGGGCTCATTCTACCTTCAGTCCTTTTCTGCCTACTTTCACTGCCCTGGCGGGGCGCAGAAACCTCTGGACAGGGTCCCTGAGATCTCTTATGTGAGAGCTTGAGTTCTAGCAGGCCGCTGAGGCACTGTCTAAAGTCATTTCGGGTCTGGGAGTCCAGTTGAGAGCCTTAGGTCTAACCTACCTTCCAACCCAAAGTGGGAATCCTGGTTATTAGACATCGCTGGATCGCTGCAAGGTCTGCAGCCACTGTATCCTCCGCTTCCCTCTTAGGTGATGAACACTTTCTCTGTTGTTAGACAACACGCCCCTATATACTGTGTCCTGTTTGATCTCCCACTCAGCCATTTTCCCCCCTTTCTGGTAGCTGTAACTATAGTCTTTCAAAGTACCCCTCTTCCCCCACCAGAGTAAACAATCTTTTTCTATGAACTAGAATTTACCAACTGGCGTCTGTGGGCTACATCTGGTCTAAAGATGTGTTTTGTTTGGCCTGTAGTGTTTGAAACATATTGAATAAATTTCCAACTTTGTAAAAATTGGGGCATTTTACTGACGAGTCTGCAGCTTTAGGGCCACAACCCCAGCTTTGGGCAGGATGGGCTTCCTCCAGCTACTGTGGCCTCAGCCTCTCAGGCTAACAGGGTATGCTGATGACTTCCTCTTGCCCTGTGCTTTTAGATTCCTCATTATTTATTCTCTTTATCTTGCCTGGCTGAGCTCCAGAGTATCAAGAAGTCATATCTTCTAAAACTGTTGTTTCAGTTTATATAATAAAAATGGTACTATAGGCCTCCAGAGATGGCTCACTGGGTTGAGTGCCAGCCTCACAGCGGGAAGTTTGACCCCACATCTGCGTAAGTCTTTAGGGTAGCAGGGTAGCATCCAACTTTAACCTCAGAACATGGCAGTGAGACGGGAGGAGACAGGTGGTCCCTGGAACCAGGTTGGCTCAGTTGATGTCTTCTTGGTTCAGTGAGAACCAAGTGTATACGCACAGGTGCATATACACATTAATATGCACATAGACTCCCAAATGATATTATAGGAAATGCAAGGAGTTACAGAGGAGGCAGAGCCACAGCTCTGCTTAGCGTGTCAATAGAGCTCTTCCAACCCTGTTCTCTGTGCGTCCTGTCCTTCTGAAATAGGGAGCGGTGTTCACACTGTTAGGCATTGTTGTGTTTTTATTATATGGCAAAAACACACCTCGCACACCATTTTGACAGTTTTAAATGCCGTGCATGGTGTCATCTAGCTCGGTTGGTTGTTATCACTGTCAGCTTCCTAAGCATTTCATCACCTCAGAAGGAAACTCTGTGTCGTTAAACAGAGTTCCCCTTTCCTCCTATTCCTCACCTCTAGATTTAAGCATTTCACATAAATGAAATCTGGCAACAATGTAGCCTTTTGTGTCTGACTTCTTTAATTTAGAATAAAATATTCAAAGTTCACTCATGCTGTCATCTCCAACATTATGTACTATATTTTCTCCTATGGCTGAGAAATAGTCCATCACATGTCTACACTACGTTTTGTTTATTTATTCATTTGCTGATGTTAATTGATGGACTCCTACCTCTTACCTGTTTCTGCTTCGTAGCTACACTGTATATTGTTGCTGTGAATGTTTCTGTTTGAATACTGGTTTTCAGCTCTTTGGGTTATGTATTTAGGAGTGAAATTTCCTGGTCCCATTGATAATTCTGTGTTTATTGGTTGAGGGACTATCTAGCTATTACCCACAGCTGCTACATTGCTTTTAAGCACAATCAACAATATACCTGTTTTCTCACATACTCACCTATACTTGCATTTTATCTGTCTGCTGTTTCTTTCTTCTATTTTGGCCATTAATGTTTAGTGGTATCTCATTATGGCTTGGATTTACCTTCTCTAATACCCAATGATTGATGGGCTTTTCCATGTGCTGTTGGGCATTCTATCTGTTTTGGGTTTGTATGTTCTGGTTATTTAATAATTCTGTCAGTGTTAATATTTTTGCTATCACCAATGGTGTTGCCACAAACAATCTGAAGTAAAAATTGTCTGATCCTTTCTTTGGAGTGGTACTCACGAGTTAAAGGTGCAACTTTTCTGAGGTATTCACAGGAGGATCAGACTCCACATCCCATGTACACAGACACATCACTTGGGGTTTTCAAAGTACTGATGTAAAAGATTTCACTTCATGGGACTTACTGGGTGGTAGGTAATTTAACCTAACTGTTAGCTAGAACTCTTCTGTAGTTATTCAGGTCTTGAAAAAAAAAAGAGAGAGAAAAGAAGTGTTTTTGAAGTATGCACAATTGGCCTACTACTCTGCTGTGACCAGCTTCAAGCACAAGGATTCTTCTGCTTTCTGGGCTGTGGGTAGCAAGCCAGTGATCCTGCTGTCCTGTCAGTGTGAGCTTCTCTCACCAAGACCTCTCAGGGGATGTTTTTTCTCATAAAATCAGATATTCTCTTCTTCTCACTATTAGGGAGTTAGCCATTTTGAACCCATGTTTTCTAGTGAGGAATCAAGCCATGTGACTTGCCCTTAGCTACCTAACATCCCAGTGAATGAGGTTAGCCCAAACCCAGGTCTCTAGGTGCTCAGATAATTTCTTTCCATTTCCCTCCTGGCCTTGTTTCCACATTCTTGATTGGTTATGATTCAAAACACAGAATGTTGTCCTGCAGTGCCAAATGTATTCAGAGATAGCTCCAAGTGGGAACAAACCCCCACATGTCTGGGCAGGCCATTTCTATCTCATCCTTGGCTTTACTGCCTTGGCCAAATGTAGTTCTGTCCCTGGTGCTAGGAAGGCAGCCAAATCCTCTTGGGTCAGAACAATGGGGCCATGATCTCAAAAGAACCATCTAGACATAGCTAGTATATATTTTAAGGTGCTAGAATATTGTACACGGACTAGATAATTTCTGAATTTTGATGTTAAGTGTGTATTACAGATTCCCAAGTCTGGTCTTAACAGAGACTTCACATTGCCTATATTAGGGGTGATGTGATGTCTATGAAGGATAGGATGTGATGTCACCAGGAAAGGAATGACCTTGGTTCCAGTCCATTGACCATGGAGGCCTAAGACCTCACCACTCTGATACTGTATCTTGGATCTCCATTTTTGTGGTTGGCCCCGTGTAGCAGACGTCAAGGGCAGTGGTGGTTTTTATTTCTAGTTTTATTACTAAATAGAAGTAAGAGCAATTAGACTCAACCTAAACTCAACTCATTGTTCTTATTAAAAGTCCTGATTTTCTGCAATTTGACTGTCAAGATTATGTTGTTTTCAAACTTGCTGTTCAGCTTAGCATCCTGGAAGTGAATTTTGTTTTCCTAATGTTATTTTTTTTTTTTTTTAAATGCTCATAGACAACTTTAGACCAGTCAGGTAAAAAAGAGAATCCTAGAAGTCTCTGTAGGTCTCTCAGCCTTTGTATTTCCCAGCACTTTACGAGAACGCTTGTTCTGTCTGTGGAACCTCCTCACTGAGGTCCCTCCGTCAGTGTCGGCGTAATGTGCACTGGGCATATGCACTGAGCTCTCAAACTATATTTGCTAAAAATATGTTAGAGTTTAAAGCACACTATTAAACATGCAGCTAAATGAACTGGACATGTTATAGACATAATTGCAGCACTGAGAGGAAGCTCAACACCGGGGTGACTGTCTACACCAACATTTTCAGAGGCTTTGCTAGAAAAGGACTTAGCTAGGTGTGCTGACACATGGTGTAATCCCAGCACTGCGGAGGTGGCTGCAGAAGGAGCAGGAGTTCAAGGCCAGCTTCAGCTAATTAAGTTTGAGGCACCTGAGCTGTCTACATGAGACTCTATCTCAAAAGCAAACAAACTAACTAACTAACAAGCAAACAAGCAAGCAGACTTGGTGCTTTGGTTAAATCATAACTGGTTTGGTTAAGCTTCAGCAGTATGCACTTTTCCCATGTTATTCATGCTGTTTTCCAGATAGAGGGGGACAACGTGAATGATTGCTCACAGATGTGTGTGTGTGTGTGTGTGTGTGTGTGTGTGTGTGTGTGTGTGAGCACACGTGTTTACATGTGTGCCACTCAGCAGTAAACACAGGGATGATGGGAAGAAAGGCCTCCAGGGAACATTCCCAAGCTCATGTTGCTTGAAATCACATGTTAAATCATTCTCAGTGCACTGCTGTGGGTGCTTAGGTTTGAATTCCTTTACATCTTTAAGAAGCTGTGTAGAGACGAGGGGCATGTGAGAGGAAAGTGCTTGGAAGCCCAGGGACCCTGCTCGCTGTGTCACTCTGCTGAACACACACACATGTTGAACAGCAGCCTGGTGCTGCCGTTTATTTATGAAACACATTTTCCCCTCTTTTGTGTGCTCTAGCCTCCTTCTGGGTCTTATTCAAGTGATGCCTCCTCCCCAGGCTGACTTTTGTGCTATCCTGGTCAGTTAGACGAGGCTTCTGGGATGGTTGAACAGAGGAGATCCCTCTGAGCTCTCTGCAGTCTGTCTTGGTGCAGAGGGAAACCTGGCAGCTTTTGCCTCAGGTCTGAAGAACTCTGGAGCACTGTCTTGCAGACTTGCATTGTTTACATGGGGCAGCCTTATTTCCCCAGCTCCATTTGGCGTTCTCTGAGGAATGGACTACAATATACATTTCTTTTGTGTATTTTATAAAAATAGCATACCATAGGTATTCATAAAAATGCTTTCAAGCTCTGTAGATCTTTGTGTGACACATGGCTAGGCCATGTTACAGTGTATCTGTATCCTAGAACACTGTTTGGCTATAAAGAAATTAGGTAATCCTGTAGCTAAACCGGGAGATAACCTCAGTATGTTGTTCTTACAGGTTTTAAGAGCCGGACATAGTAAAACCCTATTTTAGTGATAACTCAACATCATATGTATTGGTGGTTTTGTGTACGAGAGCAGTATCCAGGAAATGTGTCATCCAGGAAATGTGTCTTAGCCTATTGTCATGGGTGATGGGGACAGTTATTAAGGTTTTCGTTACCTGACTTTGTATTGTTGCAATAAAAAATGACTTAAGACGTTACCTAGCAAACACAAGACAAAGAAACAATGTGTAAGGGTTTAATGCCTCCTTCTCCTTATTTTTTCTGGTTTTGAAACTGCATGATTGGGGGAAAAAGGAATCTTATCCTCTAAGTTTTGAGTTGGGAACTAAATATAGAGAAAGAGACTACATTTGTTGTTGCTCATTAGTTCATAGCACAAGGAGATCCGCCTTTGTTATTCAGACCCGGACTGAGCAAGCAATACTCAAACTGACAGCACCCTGCTATTTTTGTGGTCGTAACACGTCCTGCAGATGTGGGATGTGCTACCTTCAGAGGCCTAGTGACTTCCGGTCTCAGCTGAGCATACAGCTAGCAACTGGCTTTCCCCAGCTTAGAGGTTCACGGCTCTACTGCATTCTTCTACCAACTTCCTGCTGATGCCTGGACTGGCACTGCAGAGAGCCCTGCACTCTGCCGACGGTCAGTGAGAGTCTTCAGGCAGCTCCAACTGAGTGGGCTGCTCATACCATTCCGAAGGTGTGGAGAGCACATGTACCCGTTAGATCTGTAGACTGGTCATGGAGACCCTGTTTCCTTGCATAGCTGAGGGATACTGCATTTCTGTGAGCTCTCTCCTAAACTGGTACTGTCATCTCCTTCCTTGTGTCACCCTTCTCTTAGTTTTTGCATGATCTACTACCACGATTATTATTTAAAAAAAAAAAACAACTCTTTTATTTTAAGACATGGTCTTGTGTAGCCTAGGCTGGCCTCAAACTTACCTACGTAGCTGAGGCTAACTTTGCACTCCCGATCCTTTGCCTTTACTTCCCAAGTGCTGAGATTATAGGTATGTGCTGTACCATGCCTGGCTCTAAAGTACAACTCTTCTCTTTTTACTTAAACACTTTGCTTTTATTTATGTGTACCTGCTTGAATGTGTGTACACAATGATCATACAGTGCCCACGGATGTCAGAAAAGGGTGTTGATTCCCTTGGAACTGGAAGTATAGGCCACTGTGAACTGTCTGATGAGGGAGCTGGGAATCAAATGTGGGTCCTC
The DNA here is from genome assembly GCA_030674055.1 of Rhabdomys pumilio. Lineage (NCBI taxonomy): Eukaryota > Metazoa > Chordata > Mammalia > Rodentia > Muridae > Rhabdomys > Rhabdomys pumilio. The sequence goes on along the minus strand of JANHMN010000001.1, from coordinate 136,987,024 downwards.
TGTAAGAGCTGTAGTTGCTCTCACTGAGCTGACTCTCCAGCCCCCCCAAACAATTCTTAAGTCATCCTCCCCTGCAAAAACAGATTACAGCTCCCCAATTCTACAGAAGAGAGTCCAAATGTATTAGGCAGGCACCAAAGGACTTGTGATCTTACCCCATTGACTTCTCAAGTTCCATCGAGAAAACGGCTCCTTCTACTCGTTCTGTCTGCTCATACCCTTCAAAATGTGATGGTGCTTGTTCTCTTACCACTGACACCCTGCCTTTTAAATCCTCACCAACCTCCAGTTCTTACTTCAAAGGCTGCATCTTTCAGAGGGCCAGGCACAGTTTCTCTCTTATTCATGCTGCGTCAGCTGTGTGCTTCCTGTTACATGTTCGAGCTCCTCTCAAGAGAAGGATGGCAAATTTTTTACGCTTAGTAAATCATTGTGGACCAGGACTGAGTGTGGTTGTCTGAATGCACTTGAGTAATGTTTAGAAAACATCCCTTATCAGTAGCTGGGTGGGTAGCAGTTAGAGAAATAAAGTAAATATGAACTAGGCCAGTGTCTTTGAAAGGAAGTCAGATAGGCCTGTTTGCTTCTGTAAGAGTTCCCATTTCCCATATCGACTGCTTTCCAGCCCCGCAGGCTCCTCTCTCTTCCTGCTGTCTTATCATTTCCCTTAGGCATCCATCAATGAATGCCCTTGCCATGATTTGGGCTGGAGAAGCCAAAGATGCTTCCCAGAAGACTACATGGAGAGGACTCTTAGATTCCGGTTCTTAGTGATGTTCCTGGCTTTGTGAGTAGCAGGGCATCCTCCAGTCATTGTAGGCAGAGATGAACCAGGCTACAGATTTGAGAGTGTCAGGACGCCAAGGTGACTGACAGCAGTCCCTCATCCTCCATCTGTGGAGACACAGTGAGAGCTGTACTATCATTGTCTCCCTTCCACAAAATGCTCATGGAGACCAATGAGAAATCCACAGACAAGAGGGACAAGACCCAAGAGAAACTCAGAGTAAGCCTTGGGAAGGGATGCTTGGGTAACAGTTGGCTTGCTGCTACTTTCAAGGAATTCAGATTATAATAGATTTCAGACAAGCCCAGTTTGGAGTTTTCCAGAATCATGAATGACTTAATTTGACTAAGTCAGTCTACATTGTTCAGTGGTGGCACTTGTAGCCCACACCCTCCCTAGTCAGCAAGATTGATTCAGTCCTAAGGAGTGGCTTATGTGTCTAGATGGTGATCTTGTATTTAATGCACCTCAAATTGCCTTATTCATCTTCACACTTCTGAGCCTGCCACAGTTATAACTGCTTACGTGGCCACCATGAGAAAAGCATGCCATGATAATAGGTCATTTTATAGCATACATTTTTTATAAAGGAGGAATTTAAGACGTATTATCCTTTATGGCAAGGGAGATGTGTATTAGTTATTAATAAAAGTCACATTTTAGACCCTATAGTTGAAAACTGCTCTATGTCTCTGAACAAAGACATTTTGCAGAGTGTTCTATAACTCTTAAAGTCATCTTTAAGGTCTCCCCAACCCCACCACAAAGATCTCTGAAATGGCTTAATTAATATGATTGAATCACCATATTTGAAATGTGATTTAATATGCTATAAGGTACAGTTGTAGAAAGAATGTAAGCAAAACAGTTAGGAAATAAAGCCTCTAAACAAATTTGCAAAACAGAAACTTAAAGAATTATTTATCATTGTTCTTTTTGTTTCTCTAAGAATATGCTGATTTAAATATTCTGCACACACTATTCTCTTGGGTCCACTGTGTTCTCACTCAAATAGGTTTTTTAAAATTGCATTTGTTTATGTGTCTATGCACCCATATACATATGTACTGTGGTGTATATATGTGAAGGTCAGAGCATAACTCAGGGCAGTTCTCCCCTTTCGTCAAGTGGGCTCCAGAGGCTGAACTCAGAACATCAGGCTTCTTGGCAAGAGCCTTTATCTGCAGAGCCATCTCCCTGGTCCCAGTTCTCTTTAAAGTTCTTTCCCCAACACTATTCAATTAACTTAGCTAAGGTTTAGATTAGATCTCCAGCCATTTGAAACTAGACAGAGTTTAAAAAAAAAAAAAAAGAGAGATTTGAGTAGTTGGCAGCAGATCCTGATGAAAATATGGTACTTGGCAAAGCGTCTCTGCCTTGTTTTGTTTTCCTTTTCTCTTTATGGATACGGCCTATTTTTGAAATGTTATGATTTCAATTCAGTGCTCAAGTGTCAAGCCTGACAAAACAGAGCTTACATATGCAGAGGTTCTGTGTATGTGTGTGGTGAGATGGGAGCGTTCCAGAGCTAAAGGAAATAACCTCAATTTCACCTGGAAACATTCATGTCTTGGGGCAGGAACCCTGGGCTATATATAAAGAAAGAAGGAAAGGAGCCAAGATACTGAGCCAAACTTGCATCCCTGAACAGAGCAGGCATTAAAGAGTTGAAAAGAGTGTCTGAGAGGCAGGCGGATTTCTGAGTTCGAGGCCAGCCTGGTCTACAGAGTGAGTTCCAGGACAGCCAGGAGTACACAGAGAAACTCTGTCTCAAACAAAACAAAACAAAACAAAACAAAACAAAACAAAACAAAACAAAACAGAAGAGTGTTCATAGTTTCCATTTCATACTTGGCAAACCTGTCACAAGGAAGACCAGAAAGCACCTTCCTGTAGTAGCTTAAATTGTGACAATCGTCTTCTCACTGGGTCTCCGACTCCAGCGTCTCCTCCTCCAGTCTACATGCTACGGCCAGAGCTCATGCTTGCGAAAGCTCCATGCCTTTCTCTTGCTCAAGACCCGAGTTCCTGTTTGTTCACAGATTAGCTTAGAACTCCTTTTGCTGGCTCAGTGCTTCTTCTCACGGCCAGCCACTTACTCTTCTGTTACTTTGAGAGTTCTACTCTTCCCCATCCCTCACAGACCACCTTACAGCCCACTCTCTATAATCTTAAAGGAAATCTTCCAAGATTGTTTATTCATACGGTTTGTAGGATGGACACAAGGAAATTCACCTGTAGAGACGTTTGAGCTTTTTACTTCCAAGTCAGATCCTTGAGGTCATGGCAGCACTGGACTTCTGGCCTTGTATGGGGTTGGAGAGGATTATACAGTTTGTTTAGTGTGTCTTATAAAATGGCTATTATTAACTCATCTTATAGATGAGGGGACTCTGCTTAGGAGAATCCCAGTCAACCAGCTTTACGGCAGCAGTCTCCCTACTGTGGCAAAATAGCCATCATCTGTCAGGAAAATCAGTATTGCCTCAGGTTTCAGTTTAACTGATCTGGGGTTTCATCATTTCTTTTTGCCTAACCTCTCTCTTTCTGTAGCTAGTAGCAAAGCTGACATACCTGGACTTCATTTTATCATGGGCTCTCTGTCCTCTGGGGGAGATGAGTGTCCTCGAGGAGCTTGGAGGGCAGAGGAGCAGCGAAGCATGTGACTGTCCCTCAGCTTGGTAATTGGTCCTCAGAACCCACTGCTGAGCCACTGCCTCTGTGTTGTTTCCATTTTGAAAAGGTTAGGTAATAAGTTACCCAGTTTCTGATTAAATGTACTTCATTTTTTCATTCTATTTAAGTAGATGGGTTCTTACTATAACTTGAGATTTTATGCATTTTCTTTTTCTTTTTGGTAAATAACTGGACACATTATAAACATTGATTTTGTAACATGCGCTGTAGAAACCCTTCCTTCCTGTGTGGTTCATGTGTTTGTGGGTTCACATTTATTTGTGTGTCTGTGTGTGTGCATATGCATATGTGTGTGTATGTGGTTCATGTG
>JANHMN010000001.1:136933398-136980797 GCA_030674055.1 Rhabdomys pumilio | reverse complement strand
CTCTCTCTCTCTCTCTCTCTCTCTCTCTCTCTCTCTCTCTCTCTCTCTCTCTCTCCCCCTTTTTCCTGGTTTGTTTTCCAAGGCTGAGAATAAAAAGAACAATGCTTCTGTACTAGGACGAAAGGGCTGTGAGAATGGAAAGCGATTTTCTGCTGTGTCTTTATTTTTTTCGTGTTTGCTACAGGACTCACAATGGCCATCAAATACAAGGAACCCTCTGCTCTGTTCTGCTGTTCATACAGGTCAAGTGTCATCAGCCCGGCAGCCAGTCACCTCTAAATGTGGCTGTTCTCTCTTCCAGGAAAGATGGAATTGGAGGGAAGCGGGGGACAAGTCCCATCCAAATACAGCCCCCCTTAAGCCAGGCTGGGAGATGCCAGCTGCTTCTGCATCACTCAGGGGACTGTGCTAGTAATCACGGCACGTGCAAGCATTGCCCAGGTGTAGCTGCTAAGGTGCAAAGAAAATTCTAGTAGTGGGAGTTGAAAGTGATTGCTATGTTTCCCCGTTACTGTTTTTTCACAATTTTGATTCGTTTTGAGAGAGTGTTCACCAAATCCTGCATGTTCAGCCTTACATCACCTATACTTGTGCTAAGGTATTTGGAGTTTTAAAAAGAATACAGTAGTGTCCCCTTATCTGCAGGGTGTGCATTCCTAGAACCCCAGTGAGGGCCTGAAACCGTGGACTGTGCACACCCAGCATGTACGATGCTTCCCTTTTAGTCATGTGTGTATGTGCCTCCTTATGATAATGCTCGGGTTATAGACTAACAGTAACAGCCAGTAAACAAATAAAGAAGTTATGCTGTAATGCAATAGTCATCACCTCTACTGTTATGTTTTGGGGACACTGATAAATAAGGAACACCTGAACATATCGACAGATAATCTGATAGCCAAGGCAGCGCCTGGGACTCACGGGCAGTCAGTGTATTTGCATCCTAGGCAGGATAGAGCAAGATGGCACAACATCTTGTGATGCCTTTTTAGAATGCTGTATAATGTAAAAAAGAAAATTGTTTATTCCTGGAATTTTCCATTTAATGTTTTTGATCTGAAGTTGACTGAAACCTACATGGAGTAAACTGTGGCTAGGGGAGACGTGTTGAACTGTGCATACCAAGGCTTAAGACACAGCCTTGGGCAGGTGAAGCTTCCCTTTTAAGGCTTAGCACCACAAGGCAAAAACTGAGCCTGTTATAATGGTGAATAGGAGGAAGAGTATAACTCTCCAATACTTATGGAGGAAAATATTGTCATTAGAAAAATCATGCAGGTAAATGTTTACCTGAGGTTGAATTCCCAAGGAGCAGAAGAATTCCTTGAGTGTTTTCTGACTATGTTCTATTTGGGAGGGAGAGTGAGGGAGAGAGAGTCCCTAAGTATATAAAAGAACACTCCTTACCCGAGAGTCACTGCAAACGTGCGGCCTTTATACAATCAAAGTGTCTGTTTATGAAGTTCTGCTCTGGAGTTGGTTGCACTTGGCCTCACAGGTGTGAAGACAGTGGAGTCAGCTCTACAGCACAATGGAGTAGGTGTGTCTGTCTGGCGTGGGCTGTGGAGAACAGGCATGTTTGCGGGGAGTGGGAGGTATCGGTAAGTGAATTAACATGTGTCTCTATGCATACGTGTCCAAGCATAGATCCTTAAGTGCAGAGCGTATATGTGCAGTTGTGGGTGTGTGGATGCATTGGAGGATACACAAAGGCTGTGGAAGCCAGGGAATCTGTGTCTGACGATGTGGTATGAAGCAGCTCTGAGCAGAGCTAAGCCTCGGGCCTTTGGGAAGCTCGACACACTTCCATGTGCTTAGAAACTGCTCTGGCACCCTTCCCTGGCAGCTGTATCAGGGAACCTCTCTTTGGGAACATTCCAGCCGTTGCTTGGGAGGCTTGCTTCGTCTGAGGAGCTTGAGGACTTAATGAATCCTACAGAGTGTCTACATTCCTTGTGCTCATGAGTGAGAGGCCCTGTGCGGATCGCTGTGTTCTTGTTTGGTGACTGACCATTGGCTCGGTAATGCCTATGCTGGCTTCACACCTCAGACTGAGTCTGTCAGCTGTCATGCGACCTATGTTGGTATGACACTACAGCCTGCCAGACTCTGCCTCTACATGTTGCTTTATGGCTGTTGTTTTTTTTTTTTTTTTTCCCCTCCATCAATGTTCATTTAGGCAGAAACTCACCCAATAGCATTTTGCTAAGAGCTCAGCAGGCAGAGCAGTGTGAAAAGATTGGTGTGGTTCTGCTGGGGACTTGGTTAGCAGGAAGAGGGCAGGCATGGGGAGGATCTCTTTGTAGAGCTACTTGAGGTTAGTGTTTGCTTCTAGCGCCAAAGAGTTAGGTGTTGATTTATTAGAATCCACACTCACAATCCCCTTCTCTGGATGAACTTAATCAGAATTCTCAGGAAAGAGACGTAGGGAATCTTATTTTAATAAGCATCTCGGATGATTCTTATGCTGAGTCAAACTTGGGGTACTGCCATCATCCAGCTGTCTGTTAAGACTAAAACATTTACAAAAGTTGTAAGCAAATGCATATATGTAGTTGCCAAGACTTGAAGTTTGGGGGGAGAAGAGGCCGAATATTCCATATTGACACCATTAACCATGTTTTAATGAGAACATTATTTGTGTAGAGTTGAATGGTCGCTGTGCCATTTGACCCTATTAGTAATCATCCTATGAGGGGGCGTGGCCAGTGATGACCAAGCCTAGGCTCAGATTCCATGAGGATACGGTCTCAGTGGGCAGCTGGGAAATGGTGGAGTTGGCTGTGAAGAAGATCCTTTGCCCAGTCCAACATCAGCCCCTGAACCCGACACTTTCCCACAGTTATCCCTCACTCCAGTGATGGTTTCTGGCAGGTTCTCTGCACATCCACTCTGTACACACTGTCTCTTTAGGATGGACTGCACTTCCTTCTTTATCTGGAAACCCACACTCGGCCACTGAAGTGCTTTTCTTCCTCTTATCCCACAGAGCTCACTGCTTTTTCAACTGGGTCACATTTTATAGTTCCTTCTATGTGATGAGTTCTTCTCTGCTCCCCCGCCCCACCTACATTCTCTAACTAGCCCTTGTTATATCTTATGTGAAACCAGTAGTTATGTAGTCATTGTAAAACAGCGAGAACCCACTGGTAAAGCTACGGAAGCATTTGGGAGCGATTGCAAGGTGTTTTGAAGATTGATCCACAAGTGTTTAGGTTGTAATGTCCTCCACAAAGGCCTTGTCTTGGATGTGAGGGCAATCTGTATCCCTCCCAAAGCTGCACATTTGCTTGGAAGAGGATGGCCTTCCCTGAGTAGAGGACCAGTCTTCTGTCTGGGTACAGGAACATCTGTGATCCTCTGCTAGAACCTTCCAACAGCTCTCAAAGGCATAGTCTTCAGTGACTTCAACATTTGAATTGTCAGTGACAAGGTTTAGTCCTTAATAGGGTCTGAATATAGAAATCTTGTATTTGGTCATATTCTTGACAGGGTATTTAAGGTCTATCTTAGACACTTGGTGAGTGTAGGCTGGAGTCTTATTTATTTATGCCTGCTTATTGGTAATTCTTGAATAAACTTAGAGGGAACAAATATCTTCTTGCTATCTGCATGTGAATGTGGGTGTATATATTAATAATGGTTCTAATACTCAGTCTCTTGGTTTTGCAGCCACCGCTGGTCCAGGCAATCTTCAGTGGCGATCCAGAGGAGATTCGCATGCTCATCCATAAGACTGAAGATGTGAACGCACTGGTGAGAGACTGTGCTTGTTGTACAGGCCCTCTTCTGGGGGCAAGCAAGGCCTCTTGACATTTTGTGTACTGTGGACCTCTGTAGAAAATTGTGAGAGTTCTCGGCTGCTTTTTAGACTGTTGTTTCAAAAACTCATGGAGTGAAGTTCTTGGGTTAAGACTAAATCAATTATATTGAAATATAGTTGTTAAAAAACCGTTCAAGATCAAGGGGCTGAAGATGTCACTCCAAGGGAGAGGGCTTGCCTAGCACACGCAGGCCTGGGTTAGACCCCCAACACTGCAAAACAGAGAAAACCAATCAAATTTAGGATTCTGTATGTTTACAAAAATTGACCTTGTTCTAATCAACTCGTAACTTAAAACATCAGGCAGTATTTCAAGGAACCAGGTAGGCACTTTTCAGGCCCCAAACTATCTCTGTGATATATACAGTTAGAATGACCATTCCATGGCCGTGGGGTTTCTCTTAGGAGCTTATGCTTTCCCTGTCATTCACACTCATTCCTCATAAAAAGCAAACACTATGAGTTGAGAAGGGGGAAAACCCACTTTATATCCTGTCTATATACTCATTAAGATACAGGGACAGATCTGGTAGTGATCACAATATAAAGAGTGCCCGGTGTTGCATTCTGAGTGACATGCCACCACTTCTTGCGTGGCTGTGATGTCTCCTGGTGACAGTGTCAGACTGACTGCCACTACTCCCATGGTTTGCTGTGTATATCCTCAAAGAAAGAGTGCCGGCCTGTATTAAGAAGACAATGATAGCAAAGCTGTACCTTTTATCTTTTCTGATGTAATGTACCTTGACTCCCTAGTGAAGTTTGGCAACCTGTGCCTGTGAACCTCCAGATATGAAAGCTTTTTTTTTTTCAATGACTGAAGAAAGATGAGGAGAGTAACATTTTTTGACATGTACGATCGATAGGAAGTTGAAATAAGTGTCCAGCGGCAGCTTTGTTGGAGTGTGGCCATCCGTCTTGCACACGTCGTCTCTGCTGCTCTCACTGACTTGCTGAGCCCAGGGGCTGGATGGAGCCAGACCCACTCACATTCTGCCCATTGTAGGAAAAGTCTGCTGGTTCTTGCCCTAGGGAGTCCATGACCCTGGGATGAACCATTGAACTCGGCAGCTGTTACTCCCACTCTCTTTGAAGTTGTCTAAACCTCCCGTGTGCTTGAGTATCTATCCTGCATAGTTTCCTGAGAAAAGGGTCAAGGTATCACTGAATTCCTAAAAGGACCTATGGCACATCCATCAAAAGATCGACACTGTTTCCGGAAGGTTTCCAAACAGATCAGTCACCTGCACCAAAGGGACAAGCATTGTTGGTCAAGAAGTGACTCTTTTGATAGTTTCTCAGAGTTAGGCTGAAAAAGCTATTAGGTGCAGGGCATGCTGCTAATTCACTTAACACAATCTGATTATCAAAGTACTCAGGTCCCTTAGGGGGAAGAGTCCCCTTTACAGTTTAGCATTCAGCAGAAAAGACAGAGTCAAGTCCATCTTGAGTGTAAGCAGATCTTTGCCCTGGGGAGATAACCCGCCTCTGAGGATAGCTCCTCAGATCTCTCTCAGGTCTGCTGGAGGGTGGCTCCCTTCCAAGACAGGGGCAGCCTCTGGAGCAGCCTTTGTTCCGAGGCTGTCCAGATTGGTGTGGCTTTCCGAAAAGCCTCTTGGCAGCTTCTCCTCAGCTGGCAGTAAGAAGAACAGGGCAGTGTTTCGAGATGTGTTTTTGCAAGGTAAGCCGGGATAAAGTCAGGGACAGAGGACTTGCAGAAGCAGCTGGGCATTGGTCCAGGACCTGTGGGGTGTGACCAGGAGGCTGTGAAGCAAGTTCACTGTCATCAGAGAGCTTTGACATCACAGGAATTTGCCCAGGCTATTTGGTGGCTGTGGGCCAAGCCCTGGCAAGCCTAAGGCAAGGTTACTACCTTTTCCTAATAGTCACAAACAAACAAAACTTTTAATCATCTACACCTGGGAGAAATTGTACTGACCTTTGAATGGCCCTGGTTTCTTTTTGGAAAAGTAACAACCTGTTGCTGATTGGTACAACTTACTTGCTTGTGAACAGCTCTGTCACTGAGTTAGCTAGGCTTAGCTCTATAACACATAGGTGACTAGTGGACATTTGAAATCTGGGTCTTAGTTCTTTCAGCAACACATGAGAAGAATGTCCCCCTTTTACGTGGGGTCTGAGGTATGATTGTGTGGTTTCTAGGGTCACTGTAAGGGTCATCTATGGTCTGGCTGAAGAAGGAACAATAAACCTAGGGGAAAGCAAGGGAAGGTTTTCCTGGGTCAGTGTGGAAGTGTGTATATCACTTCTGTTTTGGTGACCTGTCATACAGCCACACCTAACTCCGAGGGGAGGGGTTCTTACTGTGCTGCTGAGCCTCTGAAAAGTCAGCACAATAAACTTTGGTCTTACAAGCTTCCAGGGAGTTAAAGTGATTCTACTAAGTTGTGTTTGGGACATTTTTTTTCACTCTTCACTTACTTACTGAGTCACAACTCTATGCTAAGTGTTAGGGACACGACAGTGGCAAGACAGTGGGCTGCATCATGGAGTTCACAAAGTGAAGTCAAGACATGAGAAATCACTCTGTGAGGCACCCTGAAAGGAAAACTCCAGGACGTGCTGGAGGCCAGTCTGCAGGGTCTGAGCTGTGATAAGCATCCCAGGCTAAGGAAGGAGTCACCCTGTATCTGTGGGGGGTGTGCTCCAGGAAAGGGAGTGGAGGAGGATTTGAATGGTGGAGTTGCTGATGACTGAGTGCATCAGTGGAGAGGCAGGGCCCAAGGTCCTCAGGTGGATCTTTCACAGTTTGCAGGCTCATTGCTTTTTTTGTTCCACCCACAGCTCCTGGGACTCCCCTTCCTCCCGACCCCCCTGCCATGTGTGTAAAGGAGATCTTGAATCCCACTCTCATAGGCCTGTAGGCTGTGTTGAACCTGTGTCTCACTGCCAATGTAGGTCATTTGGAGCTCTTAATCGTTTTTCACTTGCAACATATTCTGTGCGAGAAATTTTTATGTAGCCCTGGGTATAAAGGCATATAAAATAGGTTTGATAAAAACCAAACATTTACTGGCAATAAATTTCTTCTAAAATGGTTCCTTTTTGGTATACATGTACTTTTATAAGGCAAATTTTTTTATTATTTATTTTTTTATTGGATATTTTATTTACATTTCAGATGTGATCCTCTTTCCCCATTCCCCACCCAGAAATCCCCTATTTCATCCCTCTCCTCCTGCTTCTATGAGGATGTGCCGCCCCCCTCCCTCCCACTTCCACTCCTACCTCCTCACTCACGAATTCCCCCACACTGGGGCATCCAGCCTTCACTGGACCAAGGACTTTCTCTCCCACCTATGCTTGATCATGCCATCCTCCACTACATATACAGCTAGAGCCATGGGTCCCTCCCTATGTGCTCCCAGGCTGGTGATTTAGACTCTAGAGAGTTCAGGTTGACTGGTATTGCTGCTTTCCCCATGTGGCCACAAACCCTTTCAGCTCAGATTAAGGCAAATTTGTAGATTAATGAGATTGATGCATTTCTTTTTCCTTCTTTCCTCCCTTCCCTTCCCTTCCCTTCCCTTCCCTTCCCTTCCCCTCCCTTCCCTTCCCTTCCCTTCCCTTCCCTTCCCTTCCCCTCCCCCCCCCCCCCCCCCCCCTTTCTTCTTTTTCTTTTTTTTTTTTTTTGACAGGGTTTCTCTGTATAGCCCTGGCTGTCCTGGAACTCATGCTGTAGACCAGGCTGGCCTCAAACTCAGAAATCTGCCTGCCTCTGCCTCCCGAGCGCTGGGATTAAAGGCGTGCGCCACCACTGCCCGGCTGATTGATGCATTTCTACAGCTTTTTTGTTTTGAATTATGTGTGTGTATCTCTGTGTGGGTGGTACATGCATGTGCAGGTGCCCACAGAGACCAGAGGCATTGGATTCTTCTGTAGCTACATTTATAGGTGACTGTGAGTCAATCAAGGTGGCTGCTAGGAATGAATCATGGGCCCTCTGTAAGAAGATAAATGCTTTAACCTCTAAGGCATCTGTCCAGCCTCCCGATGGACTTTAAAATTTTTACATAAAGAAATAAATCTTGGATGAATATTTGATGCTGCAGGGTAGAATATCTACCTGATATCTCTTTGAATGCCTCTCTGTATAGATGCATAGAATAAAATGGCATGTATATGCTTAGGACCTTTTCATATAATTGTTGGAAGTGCCATTGTAATCCAAATTGAACAATTTCTTTTGTGAAATTCAAGCCATCAGTTCAAGTAACAATTTTGTGTGTGCATTTGTGTGTGTGCACACAGGTTTGTGTGCAGGTGTGGACACCTCACTCTTTTCTTTGGGTTCTGATGATTGGACTCAGGTCCTCATGCTTACCAGGCAAGTAATATTTACCAGGTAAGCCATCTCCCATGCTCTTAAAGAACAATTTTTAAAGTAAAATATCCCAACACAATGCAACTCAAAGATACACTAATTTGATATATACATGCTAAGAAATGGCAGTAGGGAAATAATAAAATTATTTTCTACCATTGAATCACAAAATTTCTAAATGAACAAAAACTTTGTGAGTAAAAATGCAAATTGTCACATGCAGCAGTCTTGAACTAAGCCAAGTGTTGCAGGAAATGTTTGTTGGTGTGTGGTCTGATGGCATGCGCAGTGTAGTGTGCATGTCTTATGCTCACTAAGGCACAGTGAAGAACAGCATGGGCCAGCTGGATAGAAACACTGTGGGTTCCTTATGTGTTTGATTTTGGACTGAAATTTGATCATTCCATGTTCAGACACTTGTTATGATTGCCAACCTTTTCATTCAGTTAGGTCATGACCCAATGGCTAAGAAGTAGAGGAAGTGTGGTTAACAAAGGGTGTGAGAGGGGACAACACCCAGTGCTTAGAACTCAGTGGTTTAGGAAGCAGGTGAAGCTGATGACAGATGCAAAGGAAGAAAGTATATCACCTGTGACCCAGAAGTTGAGACTGGCCGTCCTTCTTTCTCACCCTCTGCTTTCCTAGCTGACCCCAGAGATTCATGATGCTGGGGACTGGGCCCTGGGTACACGCTTTACTCTTGGTGTATGCCTCACGGCTTAAATTTTCTTTTCTGACATTTTGTCTTGATTTTTATTTCTTTTGATGGGCCATGAGTTCTGCATTGGAAGCCACCCCTTGGTTAGTTGGTCCCAGTAGAGAAAGCAATGCTGTTTGGTTTGGCCCCTCTGTGCTTCTCCAAACCTGGTTGCCTATCCTTACTATTCATGGACCCTATACTTCATCTATATTGAGTTGCCCTATTATATGCTTTTCTCCTCCTGTGTTGACTTCTCTATGTTCCAGCCTCATCTTCCATTCTATTCCTACTAATGTCTCCAGTTAGTTATCCTGATTCTTCCTTTCTGATATTTGTATTACCTCCTCCTGACCCAGAAAACCAAGTTCTCTCAACTCACACAGCCCTTCCTGTGTTCCTGACCACGTTAGTCTCCTTTCTGAGTCAGTGAATTGTGCCTATGTCATAGCTTCAAGAGACAGTGTGCGCGACGACGTGGTTGTGCTCACATTCATTCTCACTGTTCAGTTACCCAGCAGCCCTTGAAGCCCATGCAATCAGTCAGCCTCACTTATTGCTGATGTTGAGCCACCTTGTCATCACCTATGTTTTAGTTCCCAAAGAGGACTGATCACTGAGTCAGAGAAAGCAGCTGGTGGAGTGAGTGTTCCCAGGGAGCAGCTGGAAAGTGGATGATCTGTTTGGAAGGCTGATTTGAGGAACCTGTGACATGTCAGAATGATCACTCTGGAACCTTCTGCTGCTTCTATCATGAGTGGTGTATCAGAGTCTAGAAGTGTGGGATAGCTATTGTATACACTAAGATGTCCATGTAAACTGACCCAGATATGATATGGTGATCACTAAGGACATTATAGAATCTTCCACTGGAACAAGCAAACCGAGCTTAAGGTAGAAAACAGTATCTCAATGTACAACCTCAAAGTTCCTGTCTTCAAAGATTCCAAAATCGGACTTGAAACTCAGTAATGACATATTCTAGGATCCCTTTACAGCAACCTGACACGATGAAGATGGTCTTACTGGGCCACACAGTGACCAGGAGAGAGACAAATTAGTGCCTGTCTATGTATGTAGTGAGGATGGGGAAGACAGTGAGGGAATGGCAATGCTGTAGACATAGGACAGGAAACCATGTCACACAGCTCAAGTGAACATTGTCACTTTAAACTGGAAATACACTGTCATTATGCCAGGTGGTTGTAAGCTACAGCAAAAAGATTTCACCTCCAAAGATAAGAAATAGTATATAGGGCTGTCTAAAGAGGTAACGAGTGTCTTCACAGATGAGATCCCTGAAAGGCCCTTGTGCCCTTGGCTAACAGTAGTAATTCATGGCACTGTTATTTCTTCTTTTTGTTTTAGTGTTAGAGATACTGTTAGGTTGGAGTCAGCACATAAATTTTAACTTCCTTTTCAGCCTGAAGTAGGTGTAGAGAGCCTTGTCTTCCAACTGTGAAAGACTGCACTTCAAAGATTTGTGACTCCTATGTGATACTGTTGGACCTAAAGATCCAAAACTGGGTATGCGCTCCCACAGAAACACTCACAGACAGGATTCACTGCAATAACATGACGTTTATTGATAATGATAATGATAACCAATGCACTGAGGTTCCCTTGCATGCAGGCAAGAAGAACCCCGAACTGAAGCTAAAAGCAGCTTATATACTATTTTTACAGAATTTACGAGGGCAGTCATACGATTACCTCTTAAACAATAACCACAAAGGCTAAATTCCAACAGTTGTTCCTAGGTCCGGTTTCTAGGTAACTTAGATTTCTTCTGTTTACCCAGGTTTATTATGTTAAGGGCCCAGCTTTCTGATTATTTCTTATCTTGGGCCCTCCCCTGAAATGTGTGTTTAAGTCTTTGGAATGTGTTCTTCCTGGGATGTGTCCCTGGGGGAAGTTAATATTTGAGTTTAAGACAGAAATCGGAGCTTCTTTTTAATCTTAAGTTTCTACATTCCCCCCTTTTCTTATGGCTGATTCCAATCTTGGAATCACAAGCTGTCATCTTGGTGTACAGTGTGATATTGTTGTCTAAGCATTAAACTATATCCTTGCCATTGAATCTTTAACTATCTTTTTTTCACCCCCTGGATGGTCTCCAGGACTTCTCAATTTTCTACACCTTTAGGTAACACAGAAAAAGTAGCTGTCTCTTTACACACACACACACACTGATGGGCCTGCTGCCGGCTTTTCTCATCTTGGGAGTGCACATGCACATGTTTCTCGAAGGACATTTTTCAACTTTGGGTGTATGTACCCTAAGCCTCACCCTCTAAGGCTGTGTCTGGGACACAGTTTAGATTCAAAAGTCTCTTATCCCGGACATTTGGGTAATCTCCACCCTGTGTCTCTAGGGTGGGGATACCCCAGGAGTTAAGGCCTATTGTTCTTTGGCCTTGTGGAACAGCAGGTGGTCTTGAGCTTGAGGGGGTTGCTCAGGTGTCTGGCTGCTCTCCAGTTGGCATCAGGTGTAGGTGCTGGTCTGAGTTATGTGAAGTCAGGCAGTTACTCCATCTACTTCAGAGGAGGTTTGGATGGTCAACAGCACCAGGAACAGATACTTATTAGCCTGAAAAGTCATTTTGGGGTTGGGAGTGAGTCAAGAGCTGGAGTCAAGAAAGTGGGGGGGGGGGTCCCACACAAGAGAGGCATTCCGGGCTTGGAACAGGGACATGACAAGGGACACCACCCAACCAGCGCCAGTTTCTGAGGGCAGTTTAGTTAAGGTCTCTCTTTAGGGTTCTGTTCACTTTTTTTTTTTTTTTTTTTTTTTACCTGCCTTGAGCTCTGGGGACAGTACGAACAATGGAGCTTCTAATTAGTCCCCAATATCTCTGACATTCCCTGACATACCATAGAAACAAAAGCAAGATCATTATCTGATCCAGTTACCTCGGACACTTGAAACCTCGGAAGATTTCTTCTGATATCTTCTTGGTTATCACAGTAGCTGTTTCCAGTTTGGTGGGGAAAGCCCCAACCCATCTAGAGATAGTATCTACAAATATTAGAGGGTATCTATATTTTCCTGGCCTAATTTCTATGATGGTGGCCACATTACCTCTTTTTAACTTTTTTGTTGTTGTTGTTGTTGTTAATTAGGATGGTTAACACAGTAGATTCAGTCCAAAATAACATCAAACTCCAAGAACACAAAAAACAACAACCAACACACAGACAGTTTGCCAAGAAAACAAAGAAAGACAACACAGACAGCTCACTCCTGTTATGGGCGCATAAACCAGTTTATACAGATAGTTCTTGCCCCTGTCACAGACACAGAAACTAGATTACACAATCAAGACATAGAAAAACTGCTGGTGGAAGAATTCAATAACCAGACAACTTGGCCAGCCTACGCTGGACCTAATTTAACAGATTCAGACGACTTGGCCAGCCTATGCTGGTCCAAATCTAACAGATTTCTAACACTACCAGCAATGAACAACACAAACAGAATTAGACACAGACACACTGCCACTAGAGCGCAACAAACGCCGCCCCAGGCATCGGTGGCCGAAGACCACCTTCAGACAGCAAAGGGTTGTTCCTGACCCTATCTCCCATACAATCAAACTCTGGAGCATCCTCCAGAGAACTGTGGCCTGTGGCACGCTAACACATCTGTCCTGCCGCTTCCACTACCCACAAATTCCCACCAGGAACTTGTAACCTGACCCTACCCCAGGGTCCTCGAAACCTGACCCTATCTCAGGGTCACAAACAAACTGCTATCCATGGTTTGCCCAGTTCTTGCCCCTGCCATGAGCACAGAAACCAAGCTACACAAACGATCACCCCTGCCTTGGGTGCACAGACACTTCACAGACACAGTACACAGACAGTTGCCCCTGTCATGGGCACAGATACTTCACAGATACAAAAACAAAGAGCAGACAGACAGCACACAGACCTGCTCAAGCAAGTGGACCTCCGATCCCTGGAGCTGTGGGATCTGAGAGAGCGAATCTCGGTGGGACCTCCAAATGTTGGACCTAAAGATCCAAAACTGGGTATGCACTCCTGCAGAAACACTCACAGACAGGATTCACTGCAATAACATGAGGCTTATTGATAATGATAATGATAACCAGTGCACTGGGGTTCCCTTGCATGCAGGCAAGAAGAACCCCGAACTGAAGCTAAAAGCAGCTTATATACTATTTTTACAGAATTTACAAGGGCAGTTATACGATTACCTCTTAAACAATAACCACAAAGGCTAAATTTCAACAGCTGTTCCTAGGCCCAGTTTCTAGGTAACTCAGATTTCTTCTGTTTACCCAGGTTTATTATGTTAAGGGCTCAGCTTCCTGATTACTTCTTATCTTGGGCCCTCCCCTGAAATGTGTGTTTAAGTCTTTGGAATGTGTTCTTCCTGGGATGTATCCCTGGGGGAAGTTAATATTTGAGTTTAAGACAGAAATCGGAGCTTCTTTTTAATCTTAAGTTTTTACAATACCAAATTTGAGGTGTTTATTTCCCACTAACAAGAGCCACTAACAGAAACATATGTATGCACACACAGATGTATATGCATGTGTACATGCTCATTATTATAGCAAATAAAATTAGCAAATATTCTTCAATATCATTTAATGCTCAATACATATTAATTAGTAGTCTCAAACAGTTGAGTTGTCCCCAAGTTATTTTAATTTACTTATTTTATATAAAAACAAATTTGTCATTCATGTAATATTTATTATTAGCAACAGATTTTGACCCAAGTATACATGTATTTTGCTTACCTTCTCTCTTCTGTGATAGGAGGGGCTCATATGCAGTTGTAATGGAATACATCTTAAGTTAAAAGCAAAGAACTTATAGTAAGCAAAGGGGAAGAAATGATTAATGCTACCACTTTTGACTACAGAAAATAATTTAGGTGGTAGAGGATTGTTAATCCCAAGATGCAAATGAGAGAAAAAGAAACTGATATTTTACAAGAATGGGGCTTTTTAAAGAACAAGACAAATGAGCAGTAGTGAGCTTGTAATTTATCTGGGCATCTGTTAGGGCAGATTACTAGTTCTTTCAAAAATAGAATGCAATTTTTTTGAAAATTTTTACTGGATATTTTATTTATTTACATTTCAGATGTCATCCCCTTTCCCCATTTCCCCTCCCTAGAAACCCCCATCCCCCCTCCTCCTTTTTGCTTTATACCATTTTAATTACATGCAAGTATTAAGGTTAGTTCTAGGTTGAGGAACTAGCAATACAATAGATGCAAATAGTAAAGGTACAAGCAAGACAATAAACACAAATAGTCAAAGAACAAGCAAGGCAATAAACAAAGTTCTGTGATCACTCCTGTGGTCACTGTTTCTAAGGGCTTATCAGGATGACCAAAATATCTGAGCCTACTTCCCCATCCTAGCTAGAATGCATTTTTAATTTCACTCATGAGCAGCCTGGAGAAATGGCTCAGCAGTTAAGAGCACTGGATACTCTTCCAGAGGACCCAGGTTCTATTCCCTGTACCCACATGGCAGCTCACAACTGTCTGTAACTCCATTCCCAGAGACATCTGATGATCTCTTCTGCTTTCCACTGGTACCAGGTACATACATGGTGCATAGCCACACATGCAGACAAAATACTTAAACACATAAAATAATAAAATAAACTAAAAAATAAATCTACTTTATGAGGGTTAAATAGTCTCTACCCAAGGAATTCAGAATGATTACTTTGCCACATTCTTTAAAGTTTTCTCAACCTAATTTTTCCATGTTGACATCCCCCAAACATTGGAATATAGATTCTATAGACTCTGTAGCCTGGCTTCCTGTGCTTCTGGATTTTCTCATTTATAGATACATCATACTTTCTTCTTTCTCTTTAGTAAATGACTGGATTTAGTGACTAAACTCTGAGATGTTGTGCTATTAGCATCTTGGACACCCTACAAATTAGAACAAATGAAAAGCTGTAGGAATAAGGAAGCAGCAGGCGGGGGTGGCAAACTCAGCTCCATGTGTGATGCGGGGCATCGTCAGTGAGGGTGACTAGTAGCAACTCATCTATTGATGCAAATAGTCAATTTTCAGTGCTGTGCAGTGATGGGGGTGTAGCATGGTTGGACTTGGAAAGGACCTAAAGAGAAAATACAAGAAATTTCTAACATATTAAATGTTGGTTCCAGCACTGTTCATGCCAAAGAAGCTACTGCTTGTGTGGGTCAAACCCAGCCTGAGGCCATTTACTAACTGGATAACAGCAGATAGGTGGGTATTAGGGCTGCCCTGGTCACTATGTATGCAGTGTAGTTGCTGTGCTTGCCCTTCATGCTGGATATTGGTGATCTGGGGACAGCGATATTCTTCAAGTGTGCACAGCATTTACAAAGGAACCACCTTCCTCTCTGCCCCTCCTGAAAGCTGTTGTATCGACTCTTTTATGTTATAAATTGCAAAACAAATATGCCTATATCAACAACACACATGCACAAGCCAACAAACCAGGATCTGCAATTGTTCTTTTTCAGTATAAAGGTTTGACTTTTCAGTTTACTGATTGTGTGTATAAGTTTAAGTTGTGTAATAAGTAGATTATATTCCAGGGTACACTTGAGACCCACAGTGACTCACACAAGAACTCTCCTCCAGGACCTGAGTGATGGACTGTTTTTTCCTTTCGTCACAGTGTTCTGTTTTCAGGGTAAATCCGATTTCCAGATTGAAGACTGTAATTAGGTTTGGGTGAGAGTCTAAATGGCAATATTGTGGAGTCTAATTTTTTCTAATTTCAGTACATGAGCAACACTTTATGTTGTAAATGATGGGAAAATAATTCATTTTGTTTAGGGTAAAAAGTCAACATTTCCTGATGCCTCTTGTTTTCTATATGGATGACATATTTTCTCTCTTTTCTTGTGGATTTTTAGCTTGTAAATTCTTGATTTTTTTTTTAAAAACTTTTTATTAAATGTATTTTTTAAACAAGCTCTCTCTCTCAGGTATTTTCCATCTTACTATCTAGAATGGCCACTGAGCACTGGCCACCACATCTGAATTCCAGCTGTTATGAAGGAGGTATCTCTTTAAGATGTTTCTACTAAAAAGATAATTGGTTGTATATCGTCTGGACCCATATCACATTGTCAGGTGCTCAGCTAAAAGTTAAGACCTCTTTGATGAAAGAAAGAAATGTTGAGGGAATCAACATTCTGCCATAGTATGTAAAAGCCCTTTGTGACCTAGGAATTGGTTCTGAGTACAAGAAACTCATCTATATAATAACATTATCAGGTAACTGCACATATCCATCCATTTGTCATATATATATATATATATATATATATATATATATATATTTCCTCTTATAGATAAGCCATTAGCATTGACAACCCATATGCTTCCTTACAAACCTTCTTAGTCAAATTACACTATCTGAACAGATTTGAGGGAATTATATATCTTTTTTCTGCTTTGTCAAGCATATAGGAATACATTACTATAAGGCCTGTATTCCTTTCTTTGTAAGGTGATAGAGTGACATTGTGGTATATCTTGAGCTCATGGCACAGGTGGCATGTTTACGTATAGCTCTCAGGCCTTCCTTTTGTAACAGTGCTTCCTGTTGGCTTATACCTGTTAAAGCTTGGTCTGTTGCTATGTATTGTAATGCTAAATACTGGCCCTGGTTGCCTCTGGGAGTAGCATCACCCCCCCACCCCCCACCCCACCCCACCCCTTGGGAGAGGACCACAAGGGAAGAAAAAAAAAAGATACCATGGGGTGGTGAGTCATGAAAACATAGCCATAAAGGCTGACCAATTGGAATTAAGAGAAGCCCAAATGGAGCATGGCCAGTTATAACTCAGGACTATTGATAGAGAGGTAGATACTGATAGTTTAGCCTGGCTCTAAAAGTTTATTGTAATAAGTGCTTTAAAAGCTTATTGTAAATATAAAAGTTGTGTGCCTTTTGTTTGGTACCTAAGTGATCAAAGGTGAGGTAGAAACCCCCAACTGAAGTCAAATTATCAGTTCAGCACACAGCTGCGTCCTCACCTACACACACACACACACTCCATGTATGACTCCCCGCCTTGAAATGCATATGCTAAGTTGTGACTGTTCATCTTCTGACCTTGTCTTTTTCAAGTAGTTCTCAGTGTTTGAACAGCAAGTGTTTTATATGGGAAAGGCAGGCAGATGGTCAAAGTAAGCACACATAACCTATGGTTGGTGTTAGTATTCTGGCTAAACTCCACCTCCACAGTTACCTGGCAACAGCCAGGTAGGCCTGGTCCACGATAAAAGGGGCTGCTTGCCCCCTCCTCCCACTCTTGATCTCTTGCCTCTAGTTTTTCTCTGTCCCCTTGCCCCTCCCCCTTCCCTTCCCTCTCTCTTCATGTGGTCATGGCTGGCCTCTATTTTCTCTCTCTCTCTCTCTCTCTCTCTCTCTCTCTCTCTCTCCCTCTCCTCTCTGCCTCTACTACCCTCCTGACTCCCCTCCCCATGCCCTCAATAAACTCTATTCTATACTATACCGGTGTGTGACTGGTCCCTCAGGGGGAAGAGATGCCTCTGCATGGACCCGCTGAGACATCCCCTTCCCCATAACTCTCTACACACTCACAGAACATACTCTCTTTGTCTCTATCTTTTTATAAACACATTAGTTGGTATCTTGTCTGTGTCTCAAGGTTTCTTAGGAGACCTGGGTATGTGCAGGTCCCATAATAAAATCTGCTGCAGTCACAGGCTCCAGGTAGTCTACCTGCAAGGGGCTGGAGATATTTGGTATCCTGCCTCCAAATCTTGCAGTTACTGATGGCAGGGTCTTTTTAAAAGAATTATTTCTTTTAAAAAATTATTTATTTTTATGTGTATGAGTGTTTTGCCTGCATGTATTTGCCTGTGGCCTATGAAGGTCATAAGAGGGCACTGAGTCCTCTGAAACTGTAGTTACAGGTGGTTGTGTGCTGCCATGTGGGTACTGGGAACTGAACCTGGGTCCTCTGAAAGAGCAGTATGCTCCTCTTACTCCCAGAGGCCCAGATTCTTATCTTCAACTCCAGACTCTCTTCTTATATCAGATGTTTGCATTAGTCAGGGTTCTCTAGAGGAAAAGAACTGGTAGGATTAATATATATGGGATTTGTTAGACTGGCTTACAGGCTGTGGTACAGCCAGTCCAACAATGGCTGTCTACCAATGGAAATTCCAAGAATTCAGTAGTTGTTCAGTCTATGAGGCTGGATGTCTCATGTGGTTCTTATTATACATTAGAATCCCAAAGAAGAAGCCTCTCATGCCAGTGAAGGAGTGAACTTGCTGGTGAGAGCGAGGGTGAACAGGCAAAAAACATGATTCCTCCTTCCATGTCCTTTATATAGGCTGCCACCAGAAGGTGTGGCCCAGATTATAGGTGGATCTTCCCACCTCAAAGGATCTGGATTTAGGATGGGTCTTCCTACTTCAGGTGACCCAATCAAGAAAAACCCCTCACATTTACTTTAAAATAATGCAATTTAATAGATTTCAAAGGTTCCCCCCGACATGTCAACATACATTCATGTTCTGTATCACTCATGTCTTCCCAGGAAAAGCATACTTTCTAGAGGACAACTGTCAGTTAGGAAGCGCTTTGTATGTTGTGTAGATATAAATACTGGTATACTAGGAGATGCAAAAGGAGCCTTTATCACCCATCATCTGTACTAATGATTTAGAAGACCTTGGTTAAATGTGATACTTTCTAGAAAGATCACATTATTGCTCTGTTTTGCTTTTTGTATGTAGAAATCCACTTTGGGGCTGTGATAGGAATACCTTATTTCTAAAGATGGTCAGACTTCAGACTTACACTTATTTAGAAACTGGTCTTTTTATATTAACTATTGAGTTGATGAGTGTTATTCCCTTATTAAACTTATTTAAAACCAGATAAACCATCTCCTCAAACATGGCTATTTCATTTTCACTTAATCTGCAGATGCTAAGGGAGCATCTTCCTTGCATGCCAGGGCTCTGCCCTCCTGGACCACAGTATGCAAAGTGTACATGTGGCAGCAGGAATGGCTGTGTTCTGTGGGAGAGCTTCCCCTGTGTGGCCAGGACTCTGATACTGGGACAATGTCAGATGAGGGTGTGGGGAGGACAGGATAGCTTGTAAGTCTTTCCACTACCTTCGTCAGCCAGCTTCTATAAGCCAGTAAGAATTCTATCAGGAACAGAACGCTAGTAATTTGTAATCGGGGCAATTGATTTTTTTAAGTCTTATACTAAATATGGCTAAAATATCATTAGAAAATTCATTTTATTGTATATTTTAAAAATTGGTCTCAATCTTTAGAGCAGTTCTAAGTTCAGAGGGAAATTAAGCAGAAACTAGCAACAGCACCCATATAGTCCTTGCTACCCACGTGCACAGCCCCTCACTACCCACACTTCCTCCAGTGATGACTTCGTTACAGTCAGCGAGTCGGTGATCGGCACCTAACATACACACTCAACCCTTTGAGGTCTGTCCTGGTGTGCCATCTATGATTCCCACACAGATGTATAAGGGTGTATGCTCATCATGACAGGACTACATAGAATAGTTCAGTGACAGTGAGATGACTCAGTGGGGAGGGCACCTGTAACCAAGCTTCATGTCCTTCAATTGCTGGTGCCTGCATGGTAGAAGAAGAGAACAGACTCCCCAGGGCATTACATGTATGCCACAGTACTTGTGCATGCCAACACACACATGCAAAAATAAAAGTAAAGAAAAATTTACAGTAGTTTATTAAAAATCCTGTGCTCCAGGGACCAGTGGCATGGTTCAATGGGAGGAAGCAATTACAGGGCAGCGAGTCTGATGATCTGAGTTCAGTCCTCAGAACCCACAGTGGGAGGAGAGAGCCTGCTCCGGAGCGTGGACTTCTGACTTCTTCACACACATACACACACACACACACACACAGACACACGCACACTATACACAGAGTAACTCGTATTACACATACAGAATAACACACATACACACTATACACACACATACACAGTATAACATACCATGTAACATACACACACACACACACACACACACACACACACACACAGGAAAAAAAAGAAGTGAAAATATTATGTTCCACCTACTCATCTTTCTTCTCCCGCCTTAAGGAGTTTTTTATTTTATTTTGTTGAATTTTAACATAACCTGAGTAAGAACAGGTTGCCTGAAATACAAAATGATTGCAGTGAGCTCCACCCCAAAGCCATCCTAAATAGATATTCTGGACTCGCCTTGGACTTAGTGTTAGCTTCTTTGGTCGTCTGTGCCTCTATGGAGTGCCAGGTTTGGCACAACTGCCCAAAATGTCTATGTGTGTCTGTGCATTAAATCCTACAGCTTCTCAGCTGCAGCTCCCAAATCTCCGCTTTCCTATCTAGGCATCCTCAGAAGCTCCCCACAACCCCTCCTGCACAGAACTGTCTCTGTACTCCTGCAGGCTAGGGGGGCCTCTGGGCTCCCGATGTCTGGTTACAGTGCAAATAGTCCTGTTTGCTTTTAGAGAAGCAAATGTTTTCTGTGTTCAACTGAGCTTGTAAAATTTCATTAAGAAGCCAGTCATTAGCCCCGATTAAGTAAACACTGGATGTTTGTATGAATATTTTATCTTCCTTTTCTTTAGCTGGCTCAGCTTTCTCAAGGTTACTGATTGTGAGCTGGAACCAATAATTTTTCAGTCACCTGAACAGTTTGCCACTTTGTTATCAGGAATCTCCACCCACTGCATTAAGTCAGGACCTGGATGGGAATCGGTTCTCTCCAGCTCCATTAGAGGAACATTCCAAGTCGGGGATTCCCCTGCAGCTCATCTGATACAGAACAGGATACTTGAAACTGTTAGAAACTGCCATCAGGCTTGGAATCACCATGGGTTTCCACTCTTCTCCTTGTAAACATTTCAGGCTTTCACAAAGACTAGAGTTCTCTTTTTACTGGTGTGTGTGTATAGATATGCTTAATAGTAAACATTTATTTTCAAATCTAAGATCAAAAGAGAAGAAGATGGATAAAACTTAAGGCAGCTGCTACAGTGACTTCAACATTATTAGCATGACTGTGTTAACACTGCTGTGGACACAGTGACCTGGAATGATGCTGAGGCTTCTTTTGGGGAAGGCACCACGGTAGCACTTTCCAAATGTGAGTCCCAGAGTCCAGAATGAGTCTCCCTCCCAAGGAGCCAGCGGCCAAATAAATTTGGAAGACTCTTCTACACATATTCCTTCATGTTTTAGTGATTTGTAACACATTGCTGTAAGAAAGACTGAAGGTTTCTGCCCATTGGATACCAGTTTAACAAGATGTTAGTCAAGGCATCTGACTTCTAAGTCTTTACAAATTTTCTTAGTTACTTCTAACCTAAGACCATCCTCTATTCCAACAGATAACCCCAACAAGACCTCCAGAATAGTCTTGGGCATTTCTTGAACTTCAGGGTGCAACAGATTCTTAGAGGGCATATTAACACAGGCTGATGGCTGTTACCACAGGGTTTCTGATCTGGCATGTACCAGGAGGTGCCCAAGGCTCTACACTTCTAGTAAGTTTCTAGGAGTTGCTAGCACTGCTGTTTGGGGACCACACTTTGAGGACTGGCCCACAGTCAGACTGGAAATAAATAGAAGAGATATTCTAATGAGTGAATAGGAAATATCATAGGACCACTGCTATGTGATGTACAAGTCAGGATACTCACTCAACAGCTACAGGTGCTGTTTCCAAGGTGCCAGGTACTGGGGATGCACTGGTGCTGAATATAGGCCTGGTCTCTGTCTTCAGAAGCCTGCAATGTAATGGAGAGACAGGCAGTGATCTGGTAGAGAAGGTAGGTCAATTGTTACTTATAAACTAAGAAGCCTGTTGAGAAGGGAGCTATGGACACCAGACTAAAGAGACAGGAAAGTCTCTGCAGCGGTAGTGACATTTAAACTGAGACTGGCTATGGGAGAAGACAGAACCCAAGGCTTCTTTTTCAGGGTGCAATGAAGTGATCATTATTCTGCAAATATAGTAATTGGCAGTTTGTTGGAAAAGGGGTTGGGGCTTAATACATGTTCTTGTTGACCAAGTTCCCTATCTAGTAGATATCAGTGACTGCCTAGTTGCTTCGAGTTGGAAAATAAATAAGGTTATTGAACAGTTGTCGAGAACCGCACTGCCCCACGCTTGGGGGCCAAAATGTTGGGGATTGCTCTATCAATGTTTGAATCTGTACTGCCAAAAGCCTTGGGGGCTAAATTGTTAGAGCCCATACTGCCCCAAACTGCTCCGGTCCTCGGGTCAGGGTTCAGCAAGAGAGAGAGAGAGGATGGACTCGAAGAATGGAGACCAGACAGAATGTGATTCAATCCTGTTTATTCTTCAGTCTCTCTTCTTCTCTCCAAGTCCCAAGTCTTGAGTTCCTAGTTCCTAGTCCAAGTCCCAAGTTTCCAGCTCCCAAGTTTCCAGTCCTAATCCTAGTCCCAGCTGCTAGTCTCTTTCCCAGTTCCAAGTTCAAGTTCTTTGTCTCAAGTCTCAAGTACTCTCTTCTATCTGCCTCTGCCTTTTATATGTCTCACTTCTAAGTCACGCCTTTAAGTCTTGTCTTTAAATTACACCTTTAAGTCACGCCCTTAAGTCTTGTCTCTAAATCATACCTTTAAGTCATGCCTTTAAGTCTCATACCTTTAAGTCTCACACACCCAAGGGAAGATCCTGGGTATCTAAAACGAGATGTTATCAGAGTGTGCTCAGCTGTTGTAGGCTATTGTAAACAAGTCTCTTGTCAGGGTATATGGCTCAAGATGGCTGCAAGGATGATAGCTGCCTTCTGTCGGCTCCCCACAAACAGTAAACAAAATGTGTCTTTCTGTAATAACCAAAGTACTTAAGGATCCCAGAGACCATGATGGTTGCCATGTGACAAGCACAAGACAGCTACTCTGTTATGCTCATGGCTTGTCAGGGTTAGGAATCCTGACAGGCACAGTAGGATAGCTTTTGCCTTTCAGGACATCTGGGATTAGTTGGAAAGACCTATCAGCTGGATGATGACATAGAAAGATAAAATAATTTGGGGGTTCTTTGCTCACCAATCTGTCAGCCTGATCAGAGCCTTTCATGTGTTTGGGGTTCTCTCTCTGCAGGGCAGCCACAGAGAAGCTCTGACATGGCAACTCACGGATCATAGATGAGCATGTTTGTGAAGGTGTCAGATCTCTTATTATGTAGGCAGGTAGCCAAACTCAAATTCTGCTTCAAGGAGACCTAGGTAAGGAAGGATTGCTGGGCTTTGTAAGCTGCCTCTGGCAAGAGGTGACTCTTTGGGGAAAAGACCCAAATAAAGGGGAGGAGTTGAGCAGTTTTGCATTAAATCTCATGTTAAAGACTGGCCTGGGGCCATGTGATTAGGAACTTTCCAGTCTCTTCTACTTGCCCAGCCCTCAGAAGTGAAGCAACCAACCCTGGTTCATGCTATTAAATAATTAGAGGATGATCATAAACCAGGGCATGAAAGGACAGGCGTGACCTGGTCACAGGTTTCTCAAGAGGCTTGCTCTAATGCATTCTGGTGAGCTTCATCCTCAAAGTAACCGGGCACAGTGCTGGGAGCTATTTTGATGTGGGTCATCTTAAATAGAAAATGCTGGTCTGCGTTAGTTGATCCAGACCCAAGATAAGTTCCTTGATCTAAAGGAATCTAAGTAGATTTTCAAAAGGAGAGCATAGACATCTTAGGAGCACATACGCTGACCCAGTCAGAAAATGCAATATCTACCTCAGTGTCTTAAAAATATTTTTAAATGTGCACTTTATGTTCATGCCATCAAACAATTGTGCAATGCATTTGTATGTTTTTTAAAATTCACAAATGCCTTGTTAAATAAATTTGCATATACTCAAACTGTTTTGGTAATGGAATAGATAATGCTTCTTAAAATTTTATCTTCTGACAATTTAACAAATGTATGCAATATACTGTGCTCACATAGCCCCCTCAATTACTCTCTTATTCCCTTCAACTCCAAATGACCCTCTTCTTTCTAAATACCCCCTCCTCATTTTCTCCTCGTCTTCTTCTCTAGTCTTGTGTAGATAGTTGTGTTCATGATAGAAATGGCCATGTCATGCCCAGACACAGCACACTTCACCATCCTTTAGGATCTCACAGTCTTCCTACTTTTTCCATGGTGTTCCCAGGTCTGGGCTTCAGAGGACGTGATAGATACATCTTGCTTAGGACCAGGCAGTCAGTGGCCACTTATTTCAGCACTTTGACCATTTCCAAGTCCCTGCATGAACTATCACCCACTGTGAAAAGAAACTTTTATGCCCAAGTTGTGAGCAGTACTTGTGTAAGGTATAAATATAGGCATTTAGAAGGCTTTTGGCTTCATGCTCTTTCACCATAATATTAGTGATATAGTATCTCCCAGGGCCTGTGACCTACACAGTCTTTTGCCCAGGTAAGAATTCCTTCTTGTGCAGCGGGACTCGAATCCAACTAGAAAGCAGTTAGTTACTCCAGAACAACCCTGCCACTTGTGTGCATCAATGGGCACATCTTGCCTGGCAATTCAGTAGTTATTTTTGCACTCAGGGTCCACATCTGAGTAAGACTGTCAACATCTCCCCTGTGTCCCCACTCCCACCCCCTTATAACAACTTGCATTAACCCATTAACAACCTCTGGTGCTAAAATACTAGCCAGTGGGAGAAAGCTTCCAGCTCAGTTCCAGATTGATTTATCTGTATCCTGTATCCCAGGTGTGTGATATCTCCAACGGGGTCTTACCATCTTGGTTTGACTGAGAGCAATGGCATTAACAATTATTTCGAAGGTCATCTGGGGGCTCACTGGCTAACAACTCATAGGACACATATCCAGCCTCTCACCATGGGGTTTCCATTTAAACATCAATGGTTTCTGGGAACAGCATTCCCCATCCATACAGGGTACATCTTCCCAAGTTCTTTCTTACCAAAGAATAGTTTTTACTTAGCTTATAAAGTGGTAGGTTTTCTGTATGGTTTTGGTGGTCCCTCCCGCTGGCCCGTCTTTCCCATGGCCTGCATCTCAGCACTCTCACCTTTGCTCCCTGTATTGCATGTGGTACCCACCCCACCTTTCCCTTACCTCCCACCTCTCATGGCTCCTCTCTCACTTCCCAGCCCCTACTGACACTCACTTCAACATAAACACAGAAACCTAGAAATGTGAAACACTTGAGTAAGAGGAAGCGTATGGTGTTTGTCTTGCTGGGCCTAGGTTACCTCAGAGTGGACACAGCTTAAAGGCGTCTGTCACAGTATTACATTTATACCAGTAACAAATGCTTTCCAAACCAGTATGCATATAAATCACTGGAGAAACTTTACTTTTCTCAGTACAATTTGTGGAATAAATTCACATGACTGAAGCTCATAGGGGATCAATTTATAAACCCAAACCCCACATTTATTAATTTTCACTAGCTTAAAAACTCTTTCTGTTATTCACATCTTTTTTGGGGGGAAGATATTAATTTTACTCAGCTTTTATAAAACAATATTGTACCAGAGTTGGTGTGATAAGCTTTGAACTGGTAAGAGCGGATTTGGGGTTCTTAAAGGATATTTGCATGAAGTTCATATGGCCTGGAATTGGGTTTATTAGTGAGGTGCAGCAGAGTAGTCATGAAGGTAAGCTGTAGTGAGCAGACTACCCGGGGCAGTAGCTCTCCTGTCCTCCAGCTGCAGTGTGACCCTGGGCTAGGAAATTCAGCTCCACGTGCCTCTGTTTCTCGTGAGTGATGGGATGTTTATAGTTCCTTCCTATGTAGTCTGAGTGTAACTCATGGCAAGTGCACAGAGAAGACTCCAGTACCTTGAAGAGCAGTGTTAGCCATTCTTTATTCTAGGGACGGCTCTTTCCTGATCAGCAAACCTCAGTTCTCTGACTATCTTCTCTGGCATTCTTGCTTTGATTTGTTTAAGCTTTCTGTTTCTGCTCGGATGTAGATATGGCTCAGCCTCCAAAGGTTCACATGTTGGGAACTTGGATCCCAGCATGGTGCTGGAAACTGGAACTTCCAACTGTCTGGGAGAAGTAATCCCCCAATCCCCAGCCCAGGAATGGATCGATGCTGTCCCATAGTGCTGACACAGGGCAGGGTTGTTTTGAAGTTATGACATCTACATGCTTGGCCTCTTCTGCAGAGGCCAGCCCTCCTTTCTACTTCCCTATGTTGGGACACAGCCAGATGATGACATTGTATTCTTTGGACTTTCCAAATACCACCCCACCCCCACCACACACACAGTTATACCCAGCCCTGGGTATTTTTGTTTTAGTAATGCACAGAATGTCTTAAGCCCTTTTAGAGCAGGATGACTGACCTTTCCCCCACAAAGAATTACCATGCCTGGTGTCAGCAGCTGCCTGTATCAGTTTCTGTTGTTGCACTGCCTCAGAGCCTGTCTTTGGGTTGCAGTTCATTGGTTCTCACTGGCACACCTTTTGGGAAGGCATGCCCAAGCTTAGGACAGTGCAGACTCACTTGACAACTCTAAAGCCTGTGGAGTCCAGGAGACAGAAGTAGTACACAAAGAGGGTGTCAGAGAATGGTGGCAGCTGTGTGGAACTGCAGCAGTTGTGGCCCCAGTAAAGATGTTTCAGGGAGTACTGGTACCCTCCTTTAGCCCCAGCATTCAGGAGGCAGGAGGATCTGGAGTCCAAAGGCAGCTTTGACACAGTGAGCCTGAGTTCAGCCTGAGCTTGGGGCTGCAAGAGAGGTTGCCCTCATCAACCCAAAAGAAAAAAACAAACACAACCATACCCAAAATAAGATATTCTAATTTATATTTTTAAAAAATGGGTGATAAACAGATCTTAGGTAAATTTGGGGTTCAGTTTTTGGAAACTGATATACTCATAAATACATTCTTGTTGTGTTTGCTGAAATATGGACTTAAAGGCTGAGCAGAGTGCCATTTCTTCCTCCTGTTTACCTTAGAAGATCCTTTCATTTTATAATGATCTGTCATCCCTTTGCCATTTTTAAGCCAT
This sequence comes from Rhabdomys pumilio, assembly GCA_030674055.1. NCBI lineage: Eukaryota > Metazoa > Chordata > Mammalia > Rodentia > Muridae > Rhabdomys > Rhabdomys pumilio. Next base: position 136,953,868 of record JANHMN010000001.1, on the reverse strand, counting down.
TGCTTGAAAAAGTCCAAATTTAAAAACTGCCCCTTATAACTAAGTTTTCTTTATATGTTGGGGTGTGAGACTGCACTGTTTCCTTAAGCACCAGTGATGTGGTCCACTAGTGATGCTTCCACAGGGTTTTTTTTTGGGGGGGGAGGAGGTTGGTGTTGTCTCTAAGTGAACTGTGACACTTGTCCATTTCTTCATCGTCTTCTTTATGCAGAATGTATTCTGAGTGTCCTAGTGTTAGAACCCCTTGTGAGCTTCCTCTCTGACTGCCCACCCCCATTCTAAGCTCACAGATATTCTGTAGCAGGAAACCAGAAACACCTCATGGTGACCTCTTTACTGCAGTTGGCCTCCCTACATGTTGTCACGAAGTAACTAGCTACAAGAGGTGTGACAGTGGTAAGCTAGCTCTTGTTCACCAGAGAGGCATGTCCCACCAGCTCCCTTCACTCTTCCCTCAGTGGTTGGCATGTTTACATCTTGATCTCTGACCCTGTGACTCTCTAGATCTAGAACGTACTGCAGGAGGTGTTTGGCTCCAGACCTATTTACTCTCCCTTGTTTGGCAGAGGCCATCTCGATTACTCTGAATTTTGGCCAGACTTGGCAGGCGCCTCCTCCTTCTCCCAGGCCCATCTCCACTCACCCTGTCCTTCCTTCCTTTTCCGATCAGCAAGCCAGAGGGGCTATGTTAGGGAAAGGGTAAAGGACGACTGGTGGAAGGAAAGCACAGTGGAGTAAAGGTTCTAGGGAGGGGCTGGGGCTGTGGTAAGGGCAGGGATCGATAGGCAGGTGAGATTCAGTGATAAGAAAATGGCCTGTGGTTTCCCTGATTGAGCCAAGCTCTCTAACCACTCTGCTCCTTCCTCGGAGTGTGGCACTGCCCTAGCTGCTGCTGTGTATTGGGCCCTCTGGGCACAGCTCTTCAGCTGACAGTGTATGAACTGTGAGCCACACAGTGTGCTGCCTCCAGAGAACAGCCTGGTACCTCAGAGAGAAAGGGAAAGTGTGTCAAGCGCTGAGCCTTCAGTGCAGGCTGAGGATTCTAGTACCATGCAGTGGTACTCCCCTGCCTGTTCAGTCTGTCCTGTATTGCTGTTGGACATATCCAGTTACCTATACACAGTCGGCAGAGTCTGAAGCCATGATCTTAGTGACCCAAGAAATACAGAAAGTTTCCACCTGCCCTGGTTGGAGTTGTAGTTGCTTCTCTTTCTACGAACTGAATTTCCTGTACACTTAGGTTCTTGCCCCATGGGTTGGCCTGGGGGTGGATCTCCCAGCCTACCTCAGTCTCTTTGGGAGTTGATCCTAGGAAAGTCTCGACACTGTAATCCTGCTTCCTTTGCCTGTTATTTATGAAGCATGTGCATGTTGATGTCTCCCCCTGCCCCCCCACTGCAGTTCCTTCCAACTCTCTCAGTTTTAGAAGGAGGGCCAGTGTTCCCTGCCAGCAACATCTCCCTCCCCAGCTTCTGTCTTTCTTTCCAATTCCAGTGATAGTTCCGGAATCCTCATTTCCCATGTCTGGAGTGTTCTCTACCAGGAGTTTTATTTTAATGGAGTCTGTTCATTCCATGCACACTCTGAGAGTAGCCAGAGACGAATGTAGACTTAAAAACAAACAAACAAACAAACAAAATCAACTTTAGAGTCACTGTCCCTGTTTGACAAGTCACTGACTTCGTGAGAGTGGAGTTTTAGGGGACAGTTTTGAGGTCACATTAATGCCACTCTTTGGGTATTATTATTGTAGGTGAGGTGTCACAGAAAACATAATTCTATAGCAGGCAGCCATGATTGAGTGGGTACCACACCAGCTGAACTTCATGTCCTGTCTCCACCTCATAAAATCTACCTTTCTTACTCATTGGATTTAACTGCAAATATGGTGCTAGTTGACTGTACCAGAATGGACAGGAAGACTTTGAAACAAGGCTTACGATGGGATACAGGCTGACCTGTTCACTCAAGTTTAGAGGATGTACCAGACACATAAGAAAACATGGTACCTGCTTATCTAAACCTTTGAAGACACTCAGTTCTGTCTTACCACAGAAACCTGCAGGGTCACAGGCTTCAGTAGACACTATAAGATAAATCACGTCATCAGACATGTGTTGATCAGACATGGGTTGAACAGGTACCATACACAGATACAGTAATATATTTGATAACTGCACTCTACCTGCCCTCTGTCCACAGCTCAGGTCATGTGACAGCCATCCCAGGAGCTTATGGTGCAGCCAAGGTGCAGTGTGGTGGATCAACCAGAGAGCTTTCAGAGGAAAGGGTACTAAGCTGGATGTGAAAGACTTCTTTCAAGTGACCGCAAACCTCAAATCAAGGACTGCATAGTTTGTGGTTTTAGGGTCCTTGTGCTAAGATGTTCCTGCTGCTGCTCCAGGGATTTGTTTGGTGTCTCAGAGCATCACATTTCTTCATTTCCATCTGACTGAAGTTTGCTTTTTGAACAATGTTGAATTTGGCAGGAAGATGGCAGAAGGATTTTTAGATGTAAAATGCTGCATAAGAAAGGTTATAGCATGTTCTTCCCATTGGTGCATAAGAAGTAGGCCAAAGGTTATAACACATGTTTTCCCATTGGTGATTAGAGATTTAAAAACTAAACATCTTATCGCCCATAAGATAGTAATATTGTGCCCATTAAGTTTTCAAGAACCCCATAGGAGCTGACTCCTATGCAATCTCACTGGGGTCTTTTTATTCAAGCTCGAGCTTGGGCCACACCACCAACCCTGATGCAGCAGGACAGGAGGATGAAGCCCGGAGCCCAGTCTCAGGCAAGCATTTATAGAGGCAAGCAAGTGAGCAAGGGGGTTTCTAGCCTGGCACTCATCCGATTGGGGGGCTATTATGAAATTTGCTGCCCTTTAAAATAATTGGTTGGTGCTGGGAGCCAAACCCCAAACTTAAACTTCTGCTTTCCTCCTGATTGGTGATTGTTAGGGAGTGACTTGGAAACTAGTACTAGGTTCAGGCTCGTTGGGAAGTAGCCTGTTAACTAGTTTTAGGTGTAGGCTTGTTGGTTAACTGGAGTTCAACCTTAGGTCAGGTTTTCTAAGATGGAGCCTGAACCAAAGATGGAGTTGGTCTGGCCTCTCAGTAACAGAAGCCGTGTTAGAAGAGTTGTGCTTAAAGTGAAAGCATATAATTTGGGATGAAGCTGGGGCATCATCCAAGATTAATGTTAAAGAATATAGAAGCTGGGCCTGTTGGCATAGGACAGTGATTCCAGCTACTTGGGAGGCTGAGGTAAGAAGATTAAAAGTTTAAGGTCGACCTGGACTACAGAATGGGTTCAAGGCCAGTGTGAGCAACTTGGGGAGGCTGTGTTTCAAAATGAAAAGTAAAAAGAGGGCTGTGAGCTAGGTAAGGGAGTAGTGTGTGCCTCTAATCCTACCAGTCTTAAGGCAGGAAGATTAGGAGAGGAAAGCCAGTCTTGGTTACATATCAAGTTCAAAGCCAGACTGGCCTTCGTGAGATCCTATCTCACCTCCAACACTAAAGGAAGTGAGGCTGGAGATGTAGCTCAGCATGCAAGCACTCTACTAAGCATGTGTGAAGCCCCAGGTTCATTCTCCAGTGCCTAGCAACAACACCAAGAAAAAAGTATGGGGTTAGAAAAAGCCAGCTGGCAGAATATGGTGATGGGACCTTTGGGCGATTTCACAACTGAGCATAAAACACATTGATGACTGGGGCTGATGGGTAGGGAGCAGGGTAGTATGTCTCACCAAGAGATGAGGCTTGAAGGTGTGAATCAACAAGTTTCCCTACGACAGGAAGTGGGAAGCTGATGTGCTGGAGAGATAGGCCTGCATCAGCCCACCCCGAGGGCAGTCAGATTGCCTCACAGCGAATAGAGACCTCAAATCTGGAGCAAACAAAGAGTGATACACAGGACCCTAATCTCATCAAACCACATATCATTCTGTTTCCTATTTATTATTTTATAATTCACTGTAAAGAATCAGTTTTATATAACTCAATATGTAGATGGCTTTCAGGAGCACATCTGTATGCAAAGCAAGCTACGTTTAGGTAAAAATTATGGCTATGTAAGTTCAAAGGAGAAAGCATAATGCTGGCAATAAGCCAGCCACTCAAATAAACAACCAGTGTTTGTGTATCTATGAACTCCGTATCCCGGGGTCTTCTCTGGTGTTCAGAGCAAAGGTATTTGAGATGTTTGTAGGGAAAGACCCTGTTCTTGCTCTTCTCTTTGCTCTCAGAAGCTAGATTACCATGTGAGAATCTTAAGGGCTTAGTCCTCATGAGAAAATAATAGTTTGTAACTGCCAAGCTGCAACAAAATTGAGTTAGAGAAACTGCATCAAGTCCAGTTCTCTAACAGGCATATGCACGTCCATGACTTGGCCTGTGGTGCTAATTCTCAAGACGTTCAGGTCTATTGGAGAGCACCTGGAGGTGGGAAGTGCCTCCTTCATATCCTGCATCTCTCAGCTGCTCCGTGCCTCTGGCTCTGTGACTGCTCTCTCAGTTCTGGGACCACCCACAGCTGTGGTTCAGGGCCTGGGAGGCTAGCTTTGCATTTGCCCTCTCTAAACATAAGGCAATGTATAGGATACATTGTAGAGATTTGGATTTCTGTCCCATTGGCTCAGGTTAGAAAGGTCATATGTGAATGCTTCCTTGTTTGCTGATGCAGAGAGTCCCAGGCTTATCTGTTATGAGGAATTTTATGTGTCTGTGGTGGATTTACTTATAAGTACTAAGGAGGAAATTTTAATTTAAAAAAAAAAAAACAGTATAAAGGTCTCACTCTGAAGAAGTCTTTCAGTGTCAGAGGCTTTGGTAAGGGTGTCCATGTTTGGGGTGACCCTTTGGAGGTTGTATATTAGATACCCAGTATGTCATATATTTGTATTATGATTCATAAATTATGGTTATGAAGTAGCAATGAAATAATTTTATGGTTGCGGATCACCACAACATGAGGAACTGTAGTAAAGGGTCACAGGATTAGGAAGGATGAGAACCACTAAGCTAGAGTGTGAGAAAGTCTCCAGTCAGCTGTTGGTTAAGGTAGGACAATTTATAACAGGATACAGGCTATAACCACCTGATGAGGAGGCATGAACAGGGGCGGAGCTGCTATTGGCCAGCCTTGGCTCTGTGATGTATAATCACATCATTTCTGCAGATTTCTACACATCACTCTTTGTCTCTTTGTCTCTTTGTTCTCTTCTAGAAGCACCACGTGAACTGGAAAAAAAAATCAAGATAAGCCACAAAGAGTAATAATAGCACAGCTGGTTTTGTTTTTTACATCAGGCATTCAAATTGTGTCTGCAAGGGAAGCAATACTATTTTTATTTTGTAGAAAAGGAACACAACCCTTAGAGAAGTTGATGTATTTGTCCAGACTCCCATAGTTCATCAGTGACAAGGAGTAACTCAGACAGAGTCAAGGGCAGTCTGAGTTCCAGACTCTTTATTCTTCCAATGGGAGTGTGCGCTCATGTGCCTGCAGATCCCACAGGCCCCCTGGATAGGAGGGCCTTGAAGGGAGCAGACACACGCTGTCCTCAGAGAAGGTCTACTGTGGTTAACACTTCTCATGGTGTTCTCAGAGAGTCCAAGACCACCAAATACTGGCTTTGTGACAGAGTAGATCGGCAACTTGGCATCAGCCTGCACTCATGTCCTGGTAGCATGCACACACTGCATTGCTTGCCCTCATTTCCTAAGAATCTGTGGCAGCACTGTATAGAGCAGTGTTTTGGTAACTTTCTGGAACATTAGGTAAATTATAGTTTTATCATCATTGATCACAGATGGAATGGTTTGTTTATTTGCAAAAAGTTAAATTGACAAGAGTTTAAAGCCCGCTGTGAGATAACTAAGGCTTTAAACAGCAAAGAAAGCCCGGGCTCCATTATTTTTCTGTAATTGCTTAAAACCAGCTTAGCTGAGCAGTCCTGTCTTTTTGTTTATTGATAGCAAAGTCTTTTATTACTTAGAAAAGGGATTTGATTTTCCTGTTTCTAAACTGCAATTGTTGCAATACAGTCAGAAGAAAGCAGGCAGAGAACACCCATAAAAATTTCACTCAGAGGAAATCAAGTGCACATCTTGGTGCAGTGCACTTACGTTTTTATTAAAAATTATTTATTTACATTCCAAATGTTGCCCCACCTCCCAGTTTCCCTTCAAAGAGTTCCTCCCCCTTTCTGTCCACCATATCCCCCCCCCAGCCCCTGGTGCATCAAGTCTCGGCAGGATTAGGGGGCATCCTCTTCCATTGAGGCCAGACATGGTAAGATGCACTGATTTAATGCCTTTGGTCCAGACAACTGCATCAGTAAATTGTATCAGAATTACATATAAACTCTGTCTCTGAAATGTTCACCTGGAAGGGGGAAAAGAAAAAAAAAAACCTTGTTAAAAGTACTAATCACTCTAGTTAAAATTAGTTAAAATAGTTTTTGGTGGGGCACAACAGCCCATAAAGGCTTTAGTTTTTAATTTATTCAGAGAGAGGGAAAGATGGGGAAGGGCGAGGGAGGGAGGCCTAAGAATCACTGTTGGGTCTAGAGCGGATGGATCTGAGTGTTGTTCCTTCCTTTCATGGCGTGCTTCTATCTCAAGTATTTTCTTTAATTATTATTATTATTACTATTATTATTTTACTTACTCACTTTACATCCTGTCCACTGCCTACCTCCCAGCCACCCCCTCCCACAATCCTTCTCCCATGCCCCTCCCCTTCTCCTCTGGGGGCCTTTTCTAACACTGTGCTATCAACTCTTTTTGCTTATGGCAGAGTTTAATTGACTGTTGAAGTAGGATGTCCACCGCCTGGAATGAGAGAGCAAGGGTGTGTGTGTGTGTGTGTGTGTGTGTGTGTGTGTGTGTGTGTGGCAGGGATTCTGCCTTGCTATAGCCTCAGGATTATACACAGTGCTTGGCATGTGACAGGCCTTCAGTAATTTATGGGCTGAGTGAAAGAGCATACACCATGATATGGTAACACCACAGTGTGTCCATTTGTTGTTGATGGAGATACGGATTCCTTCCGGTTGTCTGTATTATAGTAAGGCTGTTGAACATACCTGTGCAGGTCTCTCCATGGACATAAACTTTTATTTCTTGAGGGAAATCTCAAGACTGAGTGCTTAGATTGTATGGCCCATGAATATTTAACTCTTTAAGAAACTGTCAAGCTGTTTTCCCAAGTGGTTGTGCCAGTTCCTATTGCCACCAGTAATATATGATGGCTGGGTTCCTCTATATCATGTGATATCAACACATGGTATTATCAGTCCTTTCACTGTCAGCAATCTTAATGAATACTTACCATGATTTTAATGTAAGAATGAATGATGCTGAACATTTTATGTGCTTATTTGCTCTCTGTATATCTTCTATGATGACGTATCTGTTCAGGTCTCCCGCCTAATTTTAATCAACATTAAGTTCTTCTTTAAAGGCCTGGTAGCAGTTATCTGTTCCCAGGTTTTGCTTTGGACTTAAGATCTACTTCATGAGATGAAACACATATCTAAAATTGCTAAAGTGGCCAAGAGCCTGAGACTTAGATAGGACATGGGCCCTAGAGACCCGTTACTGTTATTCTGCTTGAGGAGCATAGCATTCCTAAGGACATATTGCTATACCCACGGGTCAGTGCTCTGCTCAGCCCTCACCTTTGTAGCAGATGGGGATTAACACAGAGACCCACCACTGGACAATGTGCAGAGAGTGAGAGACTTCGTAGCTCTCAGACCTGAATAGGATGTCTTCATTGGAGATGCTGTTACAGTTTCAGTCTCAGTGCTTGTTATACATCTGTTTAAATTACTTATATTCTCTTGATTCAGTTTTGGTTGGTTATGTGTGTCTAGGAATTTATCCACTTCTTCGAGATTTTCCAGATTTTTTTGAGTACAGGGTTCTGCACCTCTCCCTTATGATCCTCTGGGTCCTCTGTTGTAATGTTCTTTCTTTAAAAATACAATATTCTTAGCCCACTTATTTCATTATATACCACATCACAATTGTAAGGCTAATGTCTCCCTTTCCTCTCTAGGTTTAATACCTTGGTTCTTGTCGCTTCCTTTAGTTATTTTGCTAAGTGTTTGTTGACTCTGTATCATTTCAAAGAAGCGAGTATTTAACTGATTTTTTTTGTATTTTCCTTTTACTCTAGTTCATCAATTTCTGCCTTGATTTGGGCTTTGGCTCAGCCTCATTTCTTCTCTCTAGGGCCTCAAAGTGAATCATCAAATCCTTTACTTACATCTCTGCCATGTAAAGTTGCTCTAACTGCATCCTCATAGTTCCGTTCAGTTGTACCCTCATTTTCATTTGATTCTAGACAGTCTTAATTTCCTCCCTCTCCAGTGTACTGGCTGCCCTGCAGCCTTCCCTAGTATCTGTGTCTTGATTCATATTTTTTATCCCACTGTGATCTGATAAGCTATAAAACTATTTGATTTATTTTCTATTTGTTAAGACTTGCTCTGACTCTTAGAATGTAATCTGTTCTGGAGACTACTCCATGGGATGTTGAGAAGAATGTGTTTTTCCAAGCCATTGAGTAGAATCTTATGTCTGTAAGATCTGTTTGATTTGTGGGGTCGGCAAACTACTTTTGGAATGTATCTGGCAATACCTAATAAAAGGAATGTGCATATTCCTTGGTGTCTAGAGCTTCCTGTCCTTGGAATCTGCCCTAGAGAATGCCTCTTGAGCACACACAGAGGGGTGTATGTGAAAATTCGCACTGCAGCACCACTTATGAGGGGGAGAACTGAAATCAATCTGTCTCTCTGTCTCTGATTCTGTCTCTCTGTCTCTGATTCTGTCTCTCTGTCTCTCTGTCTCTCTGTCTCTCTCTCTCTCTCTCTCTCTCTCTCTCTCTCTCTCTCACATCTTCTGTAAGGTTTGCTTTGCTGAGCTGACCTGTGGCATAAAGCGGGCTTGAAGCAGACATAGGTTTGCCATGTTTGAGTTGCCTGGTGAGCATATGTTGGCCTATTACATAAATACCTCTCAGTATTTATGAGGAATTCAATTGAAAAATAAACACAGCAATTTTAAAAGGAAAGTTGATGTTTGTTTCCTTTTCTTCTTTTCTTTCTTTCTTTTTCTATTTTACATATCTTGTTTTGTTTTATAGCCTTCTAGTTCCTAACCTCAAGACTCGGCTTCCTTATGATTTTGTGCCTTTTTTAAAACATTTAAATCCAAGTTTCTGCTCTTCACATGATTGAAATCTCTCCAAGGTACCTATTACATGTTCAAGGTTTCTTCAGACATCTGCTTGTCTCAGTCAATCTCTGTTCAGTATCAAGTTAAGCTGGTTGGACCCAAGTTGTCTGTTATTCTCCAGCATCTTTGATTTTTAGTGGGAGCTAGACTTGAAAAGACAGGTCAACCTCTAATACTGCTCTAGTGTGTGCATTGGTGTGCAAATTAGTCATGCCTAGGGAGGAGGTTTGTTTGTTGTATGACAGATATTTAGAATGGGAATAGAATAATGTACTTTCAGCCGAGGATTCCCAAAGTACAGTATAAGCAACTTTTTATCTTCAAGACAGAGGTGTGGGGTACCCCTCCCACTGTTTGTCTACCCGGTGTTTTCAGCTTCCGGAGGGGCCTTGTCATATCAAGTTCACCCTGTGCTCATACTTCAACTTCCCCCCTTCCTGTCAACCGCTTCTCCCGTGGTAAACAGAAGACTTGGGAACTTCCTCTGCTGGTCATCTCTGCCATATTGCGTGCTCAGACTCTAGCTGGCACAGTGTGGCTCTGGCTGTTCAGAGAATGGCGAGTTCATTGGCTTTCCTTATGGAAGAAAAGGGTCTTCTCTTGTCCCATGTGCCTCTCTGTGTGCAAAAGACTGTCTGGCATTGGTGCTAATGGGTAATGGAAAAAGATCTTTTTCTTTGTGATACTGTGCTCAGGAGCAGATTCCAGGTACTGTTATTTTTCCCTTGTATTCAAGGGTGTTGTAATGAACAGTCAATTTGTCATGGTGAGACCAGTTTGATTGAAGATCAGAAGGGACATATAAATGGTGAGAGTGCTTAGCTCAGTCACTGTGTCCAGATGCTACTTGGTACCTGGCCTGGTCCTGGTTTTCCAGAAACTCCCTCTAGGCATCCTATGAAGTATGTGCTAGGCTTTGTGGTTGATTGAGGTTCTCAGATAAACTGGGGCTGATAGAGGAGGACTACAGGGGCCCTGCGTGAGATGTGTTTATTTTTTTTTTCAGTTTTCTAGTGATTCTTTTTCATGTCTTTTGAGATTTCCTGTCCAGACTTGTTCAGAATAGGAGGAGTGTGGGAAGAATTCCCTATGACACGTGTCGGTTTTACCCCAGCATTTGGCATCATGGCTGTCACAGTTACTCAGCTGTTGTTACCTGTAGTACTGTCCTGCTTTAGGAAGGTGGTAACTAGACCACATGATTCTTCATTGCGAGAGAAATGGATTTGTTTAATTTTGTACTCCTAATGTTGTCTACAGCATACTGCATCCGATAGCTTCTAAGCAGGTGTGCATGTGCAGGAAAGATGACTGTTAGGGAACACACATCGGAGTCGCTGTGCTTTTCCTCTTTCTTCGAAGATTCTATTTTTCTTTCTCCTGTAGTTTCAGTATTCTTAGACAAAAATTTTAGATCGTTTGTATCATAATGGAACTGTTTCCCATACTGCTTCATTCATATATATTTATTATTTCTTTCTTAAAAACAAACCATACAGATTTGCTATATTGCCAAGGCTGATCTTGAAGTCCTGGGGTGAAATGGTCCTCCACCTCCCACGTGTTGGTACAACTGTGTACCGCCATACCTGGCTTCCACACTTTGCTCTTTTAAAAACAATGTTTTTTCCTTACCTTAGTCTTGGTCTTTTGTATCTGAAGTTCAGCCGTTATACCTAATTTTTGTCTCGTTTCCTTGTTACTTTAAGTTCTTGCTGGCTTTGTCTGTCATCTTTTGCTTGTGGTGAATTGTTTCCATAAAGGCTTTCTTTCTTAGGCTTAGAAAGAAGTTCCTCTTCAGTGGAGATTTCATCTGTGTTGTCACAGATTGTCCAGAGGGGGAGCATATTATTCCAGCGAGGTTTTGGTTTTCTTTATAGCAACAAAGGGATACCATTAATCTAGGACTAATTTTTAAACCTATTTTCAATTAGAAAGTTTCTCTATTACAAAGTGTCTTAGGGCTTTATTGCTGTAAAGTGACACCATGATCAAGATAACTCTTATAAAGGCAGATATTTAGCTGGGGCTGGCTTCTAGTTCCAGAGGTTCGGTCCATTCTTATCATAGTGGAGAGCATGGCAGCACGCAGACAGACAAGGTGCTGGAGCTGAGAGGCCTTCATCTTGATCTAAAGGCAGCCAGGAGGAGACTATCATCTGAACTGGATAGAGCCTGAGCATAGGGGGACACCTCAAAGCTCACTCCCACAGAGACACGTTTCTTCCAACAAGGCCATATCTTCTAAGAGTGACATTCCCCATGGGCCAAGCAGTCAAACACAGGAATCTATGGGGGGTCAAACCTATTCAAACCACCACACATAGGTATTATAAATTCAAAATTCTAAACCACAGAGGGGAAATTCTGGGGATACAGATGCACAGTGGAGAGTTTTGCCCCCTCACCAGGAGCCAGGACAAGGTGCCCCCTGTTACCTGCCTATATGAATACTTGAGTTTTCTTCAACCCAAACTTTCACTTGAGAGTCCAGTTCTTCTGTAAAGGTCTCAGTTCTAGCTCCGCATTCCATCTCCCTATCCAGGCCTGGGTTTGTGGGACCTGGTGCATCAACACGCCCTGCTGTATAAGCACCTCTGCTTCCAGCTTCGTTTCCCAAGTCAATTTCTATTTTCTTTCTCTATTCAGTTTCTTGTAAGCTCCACTGTAAGGATGTTTACTGTGCTCATTACACCCCTCATCCCCCCCCAACACTTGGGGTTTTAGGAGGACTCCAGAGGAAAACTATCCGAGTTAGCTTTTATTGTCAACTCAATACAACCTACTTCATCTGAGAAGAGAACAATTGAGATTTGCCTCAATCAGATTAGTCTTGGCCATGCCTATGAGAGAGTGTCTTGATCGTTGTTCGAGGGCCAAGCCCACCATGGGCAGTACCATCCTTAGGCATGTAGATATTAAACTTTCTTGTAAGTTTAATGAAGCTGAGTGGTGGTACATGCCTTTAATCCCAGAACTGGGAAGGCATAGGCAGGTGGATCTCTGTGAGTTCAAGGCCAGCCCGAGTGAGTTCTAGGAAATCCAGGGCTACACTGAAAAACAGTGTCCCAAAAAACCTACTCCCTCACCCCCTCCCCCCAATCAAAGTTAGCTGAGTATGAGACAGTAAGCACCATTACTTCATGGTGTCTGCTTGAGTTCCTGATCTGACTTCCCTCAGTGATGGATTGTGACCTGGAAGTATAAGCCAAATAAACTCCAAGTTGCTCTTGGTAGTGGTGTTTATCATAGCAACAGAAAGCAAACTTAGAACAAAAGGATTTTAGACTGCCAAGGGAAATTCTAAAATGATGTCCTTGCTTTCATTTTTATTAAGAAAAATATTTCACATTGGGATCATGACACATAATTCTCCCACATCAATTTGCTGTGTTGGGAGAATCTATAACCTGTACAGGGCTCAGCTTCTTTTTCTTTGAAATGACAATAATAAAATTTGAGAGCACAGTTGTGTGACTCTGCCAGTAGGGATGTTTTACAACCAAGTAGTTTGGAAAAGGTAAAATGAAAGAGTGCTGTAATTACCAAATAGGCATGCCTCTCCAAACACTCCAGGGTAGCGCCAGCCTAGATCTCATTTCCAGCAGCAGCATAACTGGTATCTCCTTTCTGAGACCAATCCGTGCCTCCTCTTTTTTTATTGCTGACACCAGTGGTTTGACTTAGGACAGAGTGATGTCCGGTGACCTCTGAGTTTCAGCTTGTTGAGCACAGTGGTACTGTGACTCTGTCTTTCAGTCTTGGCTCATGGTCTTTCCATATTGTTCATTCCTTGCCGGAGAGCAGATGTGAGCAACCTGGGTCAGCAATGAAGACGTACTACTTTTTTTGGCTAAGTCCTTTCTAGCACATGATTCTCTTTTTTTGCTTTGGTGAACAGGTCTCCATTGCAGTGACATGTCTACCATGACACTGAAGGGGGACAGTAGTTCTTTTGCAATTGAAGTAGTTCTTATGTAAGCTACCGGAAACCTTTGAATGTGTATTAACAGCAATACGTGGATTCATATTAAGAATTTTTACAATACGATCTCGTACCACATACTTTTTTACTATTACTGAAACTTAAGTTTGAACAAGCTGTGTCATATAAAGGACCTCGGAGTCAGCAAATCCAGCCATATAATGATAGACCAGCCAAATTTGCAAGGCGGGGAGAGAAGCAGGAATTTCTTTTCTTTTTATTTGAATCCAAGTTCTCAAGCAGAGCATGAACGTTGCTTCAGGTCAGATGAAGTCATAATTTGAGCTAGGATTATCATTGTTTAAATCACTTGGGCAAGGTTGAATTTGTTCAACCAAGCCCTGGATCTAATTCCACTCACAAAAGAGCACACAATTATATAACTTTGGCCCTAATACTTGAGAAAAATTTAAGCAGGCACAGTAGTGAGGAGTTTTGAGAAAGTAGGAGTTTAGATAAATGTTGGTAGGAGGATGGAGAAACCAATGAAGAAAGAAAATATTTGTGTCTTAGATTGTTTTGTAGTTTCCTAGCTAAAAGCATATACTTGATTCTTATATTAGCATGTAGGTTTTCAAACAATTAACCTTTGTTGTCAAGGCTAGGGTAATAATTCACGGTTCACCGTGGTCACATAATGGACTGATTGCTTTTTAGCTGCAGACTGTTTTGTTCTTAGTCATCAGGAGTGTTGCCTGCACTTACATGCACGGCGTAAGCTCCCATATAATCCAAGCTGCTCGTTTTGTTTAGTTAATGTCAGTCTATAAAACCACTTACTAGGTCTCCCAACGGCTTAAGTGGTTTGAAGATCAGGCCCTGTCTCGGCCCCTGTCTGCTGTCTGTTTTTGACATGACATGCACAAAGCAATAGTCTAAAAGAGACAGAGGGAAAGGAAGGGTCTGAACTGTGAGAAAATAACTCGTGAGAATGTTATCCTTGGGCTAGTAAAAGGTTGTTAGGTCGTTTGTCTAATAAAACAGTGACAGGAGTGATAGAACAAGGGTGAGTCCCAGGAATCTCAGTCAATAGTGGAGGTCATAGAAGTGGCCATGCTTATGGACTCGTTCAGTTCAAGCTGACCCCAACTGTCTCAACTGTTGCCAGTGTAAGGACAAGGAGGAATAAGAGCTGTTATTTACATCCAGGAAATTTCAACCTTGGAGGATTTTTAAAGTTCATTGCTGAAATTAATGTATCTGACTCTCACTTTAGTGCATGCATTTTTAAACACGACAGCTTCATTTTCAGAGCTGGGGTGATGCAGTCAGTCTTTCTGCCCCCTCTCCTGTGTTGTTCCTGAGTCATAGATACAGAAGCCTTGTGACAGTTGAGTCCATTGGGCTGGGCTCCTCGAAATCCATTAAAGATCTTTGCATTGTATTCAGTGTCGATTTACTGTAGAGAGAAGCTTCTTTGATGAGAGCCTTATATACACAGATAGCTACCTTATCTGTGTATGTAAGGATAAGATCTAGAATGTACCTGTAAAACGGTGCTGGCTAGCTAAGTGGCAGAAATAGATTCTGTTCTAAGATCCATGAATTCCTTGGCCCTGGGGTGATATATAATACCAGGCATGATCTCTCTCTTGTTGATTGGCCTTAAGTCCATCTAGACAGCTATTGGTTACCACCTATAGGTGAGCCCCACTGTTACACCTCTAGGGATATCTTGCTGTATTGGTCTTTGTTATGGGTCATTGGTGTCACAGCTGGGTGGACTGTTATGTTAATCTCCCTTGACAGTACACACAGTACTTTTTGTTACTATAGAAGATAGACTGCAGGAAGGAGACCTTCAGCTGAGATCCAGCTCGGATATGTGTCTTGTATCCTAAAGTGTCCTAAGTGTGCAGTATCTTTGGCATAGGTGCATACTTTAATCCTTTGAGAGGAATCTAAGGGCATCAGCAATAGTCTGTATTGTTTTGGGGAGCCATTTGTATTAGCTAACCAACCACTTGCAGAGAGGTTTCTTATGACTGGTACAGGGCTTTTTGTTAAATTCACCTTCAACCTTACCCTACTAGCATGATCTCAGAGTGGATGACGACCATCGTAACCTCCAGCCTCCACTGACTGCCGTATACTGTTTATTATTATTTATTTTAGGATTCTGAGAAACGAACCCCGCTTCATGTGGCTGCGTTCCTGGGAGATGCAGAGATCATTGAGCTCCTGATTTTGTCAGGTAAATAACTACTGCATTCAAAAGCCAACTGTCCATGGGAGCTTGAGGACCCCTTTGCTAGAGTGGCAACTACCATGAACGGAGCAGAGTTTCTTTGCTTTGCTCATCCAAGTTTATTTGATCAGCAATTTATCTGCATATGAAATACAATAAAAGAAATTGTGATTTGGCAATGATTCTTGATCAAAATATTATTTTATCTTGCTTTAAAATTTTGATTTTCTGTCTATCTTGTCAGACTTGGGATTATAGACAAACTCAGTACATTGGATATCTTGGTTTTTTTTTTTTTTTAATTGTAAGAAAAGAGAACTGGTTTAAAGTCTATATAGCCACATATATAATATCCTTTATGAATTTATATACTCTGTACAGCACAAAGTATATATACTAAGGGTATATATATATATATATATATATATATTTAAATATTGCAAAAACAATACTAGTTTTCTCATACACGATTATGATTACAATAAGAGTGTGAAAACAGAAAACAACTTCATATTTTATAGTTTTAAAAGTTGGGGCCAAGTATGTGAATCATGTCATATCTAATCTCCATTTCTTCTGGTCTATGAGACTTTCTTTTTCATTCTTCTGTCCTTTTAACATTTCATCAGATTTAAAGGTGTGAATGCTTTCAGTTCTAGAATCTTGTATGTTCAGAACATCTCACCAAACAGGTTTCCAAAACCATTATGTGATTTTTCATTTGAATGTTCACTAGACACTGCTTGTATGCCTCAACATAGATTGTATGCAAGCCAATTTGCTTTTCCTTCTCCTGGTTTTTGTTTGGAGATATTAAAATCTGGAGGAAATGCCATTGTCAACAAACTAGGCAAAAGGCCTGTACTAAGGGTTTGCCTTTGTCTGCAGTAGTAAGGGGAAACACTAATGTTCCAATGCAACGCAAAGGTGAGAGCCAGGGCTTGTATTTACCAGCTGTGAAATGCACCATGGTGAAGAAAGAACTCTGCTGTATCACAGGCAAGGTCTGTGTTGCTCTCAGTCTTATGGTGTCCCTGTTCTCTGGGTGAATTTCTCCAGGAAAGAAGTATGATGTATGAAAAAGCATGTGTGCCTGTGCCCCCAGCACGTGTGCCTGTGCTCTCAGCATAGCTAGATTTTGTACACATTTCTTGTGTTCTCAGGAACAGATCTTTCTTTTGACAACCTGACGGTGTTCTGGGTTGTGGTTCAAACAAGCATGCATTGTGGGGTGTTGGCACAGACCGCAGCTAAGAATCAGCACATACCTGGATGGTTACCCTCCCAGCTGAAATTTGGTCTATGGAAAATGGTAGACAGAATCAATGTCTTGAGAATAAAGACTTGTATGGCAACAACACCCAATGAGCCCAAGCAATACCATCATCACCAGTCATCATCATTCAGGGTGAGCATTCCCTTATCTGAAAGTCTGAAGTCCAAATGTTCCAAGTGCTGACGTGATGCCACATGATGCTATAGTCTGACCTAATGGGATGAGCCACTGTCGAAATGCAGATACACCAAAATATGTCTAAGGCGTGTATGAAGCAGAAACAGAGTTCATGTGTAGGATTCAGTCAAATAGACCAAAAATCTCCCCTCCAAATTAAAAATCTGCAACACTTCTGGGCCCAGGCAGTTTGGATAAGGGATGTTCAACTTGTATTAAAAGATGTCCCAGAGGCAGTAGACATGGCCCAGTGGGTCAAAACACCATTCCAGAGAACCTGAGTTCAGTTTTCAGCATCCACAGCAGGCAGGTCAGAACTGCCTGTAATTTTAGTTCCCAGGGATCTTACACCTCTCTTATCTTCTGCAGGTACTTGCACAAGAGCACGTGTACACATACATACATACTTTAAAAGGTTATATCACAGGGAGGGGCAAAGGCAGGAGAATGGGTGAGGGGAGTAGCTGAGAACAAGCTAAGTTGGTCTCAAGTTCATGTTCCACATCCCTTAGCTTTGAAAGGGAAGCTCTTAATTGTACATCACGAGGGTCACCCATATGGGACCAGTGTTACTTGATAAATTTGGTCTCATGTCACCTTCATGTGGCACAGAATCCTAGTCTTCTGTCCCTGTGGCTGATTCAGGAGTGTCAGGAGAGGCTGTTGTATGCTCTAACTTAATCTGTAGACCCATTTGGTCTTAGAATTACTGATTTGCTAATCTCTTTCATTTAGCTTTGGTTCAGTTTGAAAGACATTTTCTCTCCTCCTCCCCCTTCCACCCATCAAATTGAGAAAGTTCTGTAGTAATTTATTCAGCAGAGGCCAACTTTCTCAGTGCATGTAGCTCCCCTTTTCCCTGAAAGGACTTTTATTCAATTTATATTTTATATCCCTAAAGAAATAACATACGACTATAGTGATTTCAGTCCTGAGGTTTTATCTGGCAGCTGACCCTTTGGGGAATCCAACCACATTGTTTTCTCATTTCATAATGAATGAGGCGCTAATGATTCCCATGTTGAACAAATAATTTAACCTTGCCAGACTAGCTTGTTACAGCTGTGCTCTCTGCTGTTGGGAAAACTCTCAGAGCAGCTAAGACCCAAGCTCACTAAGTTACTACTGACTTTGTCTCCTATTAACCAGGCAGATGGAATCCTGAATATCTCTGTGCAGACGTGTTGGGGGCAGGGCAATGTCTTCAGGATGAACAGACCTTGTAGTCTTTCCGCCTTCTTATCACTGCCTGTCACTCTGGCTTGATTTCCTCATCTGACTCAGCTTCTGTTTGGTAACTGGCCAGGTCAGGATCAAGGCACAAATGGGGGAAGTGGGCAGTGAGAACCAGTCAGAGGTGGAACACTGAGGTTGGGGTTGAGGTAAGGAAAGCAGAGGGCCCACAGAAAAAATGGCTACAGCAGAATATCTTATAGAAAAATTCAGGATGAACTAGGGTGTTGGAGTCTTGGGTTGGTGGAAGAAATGTGTATGCATGCTCCAATGTGGGAGTTTGTCAGGTCTAACTGCTCAGTTAAATAAACTTAGCATTGTCTGGACAGGTAGCTCAATCAGTAAAATGCTTGCTCTGTAAGCGTGGGACCTACATTTGGTTTTCAGCAGCGATATAAATAATTGGGCATGGTAGTGTGTGCTAGTACTCCCAGAATTGAGCAAGTAGAGACAGCAGGGTCTCAGGTCTGCTGGCCAGCCAAGATAACCTAACTGGTGAGCCCTGAGTCTCAGTAAGAGACCTTGTCTAAAAGAATGAGGAGGACAGATGCTGAGGAATGACCCCAGAGGTTGACCTGTAGCCTACACATGTGTACTGGCACACATGCACATGCATACATACAACATCTACATGCCTGCATAGATACATAAAATGCAACTACATGTACCAAAGTCTATGTTACTAAACAAGTGATAGTTTTGCAAAATGATTTCCTGTGATTTTTTTTTTCCACAGTTATGGTTACTAGTTATAGTGCCAATTGTCTGCAGAACTGGTGGCACATAGTCCTTTGTCCCTTTGTGCCTAACAGATATTCATTCTTTGTGCATGGATTTGATTTTTTTTTTTTAAAAAATCTGGTAAAGGAGTTTGATTAAACAAAGCAGAGATGATCACAGGCACAAATCTGGTACAATATTAATTAATATGCTGCCGTCTGGTGAGTGTGTAAGCTAGCTCTCGCAGCAACTTCAAGAAGCAATTTCCACACGTGCCATTATCACACACGTTTCCAAGGTGACTCCTGAGCTGCACGAAGATCTGGTCTGTTTGACAGGAAGAAAAATCCAATAGCAACGTTATTGTTCTATGCTACAGTCATATTTCATGTACTCTTTCTTGAGTGTTTCTTACCTCAGTACGCTGATTAGTCAGTCTTTGGTCAATCAATTCACCTTCTGAATTGATTGCCTTTGGTCAGTAAGGGTCTTTCATTGTTTAGTCCATGCTGAGCACCTTGCTTCTTTTCCCCTCACACTTCTAGGTGACAAGGCTAATAACACAAACGTTGCCTCTGGAAAAGATGCCAGAGCTCTCTTTACTCCCCAGACTAAAGGGCTACTTCCTTTAGTCCCTGGGACTGAAACAGAGAAGTAATAGGGGTGAAGGAAGACCCTACCTCACTGGGAGTTAGAACTGTGCTGTGCTCAATAATTTTTAGCTGAGCTTTTGTTCTAGAGAGCCAGTTATATTTAATGCTTATTTTTGTGATTAAGAATTGTAATGTCCTTGGGTAAAAGAGCATTTGCCTCTAAATCCTTAGCCATGCAGACTTTGTCCTTCAGTGGTGCTGACAGGCAGGTAAACAACACAGGGTTGTCCTTGGAAAAATCAGTTATGAATATTCAATGAAGGACCCAAACCATCTGACACCCAGACCTAAGAGGTAAATAAGAGTCTCCAAGGTGTTGAGAGGAAGGGGATGGGGATACAGGGGATCCAGAGAGAGAAAGGGGGAGACGAGGGGGAGGAGGAAGGGGGGATGGAAAGACAGGGAGAGGCAGGGGGGCACACAGATAACACTGCTTTTGAAGTAGTAGCTCATGGAAGAAAAAGGAGCCTTCCTGGCAGCGGCCCAGCCAGCCTCCTGCAGAGCCTGAGTCAGAATGGAGGGCATGCACAGTGACTGAGAGATCCCTTTCTTCCATTCTAATGAGAGTTTTCCATTTCTCAAGCACTTTTGAGCCGGCATCTGACAGTGTCCATGCTGGTGGACCTGCACTGTCTCAGACCCCACGGGCAAGGGACGTTTTCCTGCATGGGATCATTTTAACATAGAAAGCCATATTTGTGTCTGCATAAAACTAAATATGATCAGTATGTAATAGTGATGGCAATAACAATGTCACTAAGTAAATAAATGTACATTCAAAACTTAGATGAGGGAAATGGGCAAAGAATATGAACTAAGAAATTCTCAGAAAATGTATTACAAGCATAATGGAAAATGTTTAAACTTAGTATTAAAGTGAGATGGCATTTTCCTCCAACTAGATTTGCAATATTTTTAAACCTACACTGCACTATACACACACACACACACACACACACACACACACACACACACACACA